>OZ023324.1:1947309-2033433 GCA_964007375.1 Ophion obscuratus
CACGTCATAAAAGACGATGATGCCGTCTTAAGCTTGAGGATCGTGCAGAAACGCACAACCAATGGGTAAACCGTTGGACCGCGGCTTTTCTCTATGCTCGTACTTTTTCTTCATTTTTTATCCACATTGGAGACGTTAAATTGATCGTAGAATTCCGATACCCCGACACTATGAGTATTGACGACCTTGGGGGTGTACCCGATGATCGTTTACCCGATTGAGCCTCAAGGTCACGTCCTTTCTTTTACGAGCAATAACCCTAGGACCCTACACACGGATACCGCAAACCCCACATTATTAGTGAGAAATGCGAACATCATTTTTCTTGCTTCGTTCAAGCGCATTTTTCACGGTGATAAATTTATATTAGGTTTTTCTCACACAGCCTATTCCATTCGTCAGTTCTCGAGCGTTCGATTTAAAAAAAAAAACTTTCTCTCTACGACAAACAGTTCATTAGCAGCGTTCGTTTGAAGTGCTGGGGTGTGCGTAACCCCAGTGTAGGTTATTTGTTTCGTACAGATAGTGTAGGGTCCTAGGGATAAAGCGTCCATTGATCAAATGATTCTGTCTGTCCAGCTGATTCTCGTCCCGGCGTTCCTCGGCGCCTGCGAGGACTCCTCAAGCCCTGGGGATGCCCCAGTCCCCAGGAAGGTAAGGCCGTCCCCCAAAGTTCGGGACCTGGTGGACTTCAACGACAGGATGAAGATAATCGAGGATGACTCTCGAGGTCTGAAGGAGCCAGAACTGCCGATACTGCCGCCCATCATACTATTGGATTTTGCGAACGACCTCGCCAACTCGTCACTCCCGGGTGAAGAGAAATCCAAAAGGACCGTCGACAGCAGCCTCGGCTATGGTTTCGGTCGCAACAACTTCTTCACCGGCAAATACAACTACTACTTTCCGGCTGGTAAATCGGGCACGAGCGTCAGTATCGAGGAATCGGTGACGCCATTTCTGCCCAAAACGATAGTCGAGTCGATCAAGCCGATCACGGAGAAGCCCGAAGGCGAGAGGATCAACGGCTACTCGGCAAACACGTTCGCCAAGAATGCTTATCAATCGAGCGATTCGCAAATCGATTCGCAATCGATTCGTGCCTCGTCCACGCACTTTTTGGGCACCCAACCGGTTTACGGTCAACGCACCAAGCTCTACAAGCCTTCACCGATCGATTACACTTATCGGACGTTCGCCGATAGCCCCAGGGCCAACCCGGACCCGGCCCAGGGGTCCGATAATCGGCAGAACTCACCAGGAGCCAGTCAGAACGCTTACGCAACTCCAGCACCCCCCTATCAGAGCAATTACCAGTCAAGTGGCTTTTTCGACAACAGCCAAACGTCGTCGACACCCTACAAGACTCATTCCACTCAGTCGCCACCCTCGTACGTCACGCCAACCGAGTCCCCCTATAGGAACACCTTCTCGGTGAATGGCGCGACGGCTAGGCCAAGCTTCGATCAAGCACCGACCACCCACAGGCCAATCGCTTCACACTCACCGACGGAATCGCCCCTGGCCGCGTTTGCCGATCTGCCGAGGTACACGATTGAGAACGGTGTACGCTACGAGAACAAGATCGTCTGGAAGTATCCGGATGGCAAAGTGTCCCAGTTACCGCCAACCTCATACGTGAACGCCTACAACGAGTTCCTGACGAAGCAGAGGCCTGGTAGCTATGATGACACGAGGAACGAGGCTTACCAGGCTGGGGGCACCGGCCAGACGGGGGGCCCCAGGCATGCGGGGGGCCCCAGCCAGACGTTCCAGCGCCCCTATCAGTCCTCGCTGATCGGATACCCGAGCCAGGAGAATCGTTATCGGACAGAGAGTAACATTCATTCCAAAAGCCCTGCCCAGTTTCCCAACGATGAACCAACCGGATCACAGAGACCTAGCCAATTCGTGTCATCAGCCCAGGTGAGTCACGGTCAGCAAGCCCAGGCCTACGAATCTTCGTTCCAAGGTCATTACGGGCAAAAGACGCAACTGGGCGGAGGATATTCGACCAACGACGAGCCCAAGGATCTCAAGGACTCTTACGGCTCGACGACCTACGTGGATCATCGCCCAGTCTCCAAATACGCCATCAACAGCCCCAATCCAGAGTACACCTATACTACGGAATCTTCCGTCAGAAGTACCAGCCCAGCAAGTCCCAATCTCTTCACCCCAAGTGGACAACTCTCTCCAAAAGTTCTTTCGAAGTACACCACCCAGGCCCAAAAGTACTTGACGAAAGTATTCGCTACTGGCACTTCCGGGTCAGCTGCCTCCACGTCAGCCAAGACCGAAGACCAAGCGGCCAACCACCATAGTCTCTTCGGCTACAATCCCTCGTTGGCCCAATACATCAGGGATCCAACCTCCATCCTCAAGGCCCAACCGACCTTCATCCAAGCCGGCAATTCCTTGATCCCCGTGATCATACTTCGGGTCGATGGTGTACCACCAATCCAACCCAAAGTCACACCCAACATCAACCTCAAAGCGCTCCTTCAACAATACCTGACCCAATACGCCGGTAGTCTAGCCCAAAATACCAACTACGAAACCAACAACTATCGCAAACAAGCCAGTTTCCCATCCAACCACAATACAGCCCAAAATCCACTCTACGAGCTGACCCAACTGGCCCAAAGCCTTAGCCACTACTCCCGCAATCCAACGTTCAACAATCACTTCGCCCAACAGTACGAGGATGACCGTAACTCGTACGAAAGTTCTTACACACCGGCAACCACCTACTTGGACCACAATTCTCAAAACGGCGGGGCTGATAACTACCAGAGGAAAACCAACAAGCAGAAAGTTAAGAGCGTCCAGATCATCGAGGATCCAAGATTCACGAGCTACAAAGTAAACAGCTAAGATCGAGATTCTGTTTTTTTTTTGTGAATTCTCACATCTATTCGTAGGCTCCTTCACGCTCCGCGGAATTGAATCGACGCTGGTGCCCGAGAGATCCCCACTGAGAAATGGTCCCTCCTTTTTTTACTGACAAGAAACATCACTTTGGTGTCCTCCGATTTTGTTGAAACTTTTTTATGTGGAAGTGTATCAAAAGCTAAGAGACACGTATTTTTTTCTATCGGCGGACAAACGGTTTTAAGGGGTGGAACGCACCCTCAAAAATGGGGATGCTTTTCGTTTTTCGTCGATAACGTTTTAGCGGAACGAGATATTTAAAAATTTCAAATTGGAGAGATGTTTATTTGTTTGTGTACTATACATTGGAGATGAGAACGATAACGTTATCGACGAAAAACCAAAAACACCCCTATTGTCGAGGGTGCGTTTCACCCCTCAAAACCGTTTTTCCGCTGATAAAAAAAATACGTGTCTCTTAGTTTTTGATACTCTTCCACATAAAAGAGTTTCAACAAAATCGGAGAACACCAAAGTGATGTTCCTTGGCAGTGCCTTCGAGTTGCCTACTCAGAAGGAACATCACTTGAATGTCCGCCTTCGATTTCATTGAAACTCATATATGTGATGAAGCGGTTAAAACTGTTAGACACGTATTTTTTTTTATCGGCGGGAAAACGGTTTTAAGGGTGGAAACCACCCCTTAAAGAAAGGCATGTGGAGGGGTGATTTTGCAGTTTCACCAACAAGCCGTCCACCGATCTGAGTGAACCAAAAACCAAAATTCTTCTACTGTAAAACGATGGAAAATGCACTGTAGAAGTATTGAGAAACATTTAATTAAGGGGTGCTTTTCTTTGAGGGGTGGTTTTCACTCTTAAGGAAAATTCGTGTTTTTTATTATTTTTTTAAAAGAAAGCATTCTCCACCATTTTTGAGACTTAGGGTATTTTTTGTTACTACTTTTGGCTGTTTCTATTCGTCTTTAAAAAGGGCGGAGGTATGGCACGGTCTTCTAAACGGGTCGCGGCGGATGTTGTCAGACGGCGTGACACGTAGCGTCGGCGGGATTAATCTGATAAAAAACTCAACGAAGATTTTTCTTCCAACAACACTCATACGCAGAATATGAACCAAGAAAAAGTGAGAAATGTTTGAAATCGATGAAATGGTACACTTTGAAACATGAAATTGTTAATTTTCCGAAAAAATGCCTACATTTTGCAATTAAAAAATACTTTCTTTTTAATTTTCAAAAACATTCAGGGTGATTTTTCAGACGGTTAAAAAAAATAATGAAAATCAGCAATTTTTTTCCTTGCCTATAGGTACCTCCCCCCTTAAAACCGTATTTCCGGCGATAAAAAAAAACACGTGTCTAATAGTTTTTAATGATTTATCACACATACGAGTTTCAACTAAATCGAAGGCGGGCACTTGAGTGATGCTCTTCATCAATGAGGCGAAATGATGCTGTTTTTACGGGTCTTTTTTACGCCACTTTTTTGTTGTTGTTGTGAACGAGAGTATATTTAATTTTGGGAAATGTGCAATACTGTGGGGACGAGCCCAATTCAACGATGACGTGTGTTGGTTACCTGGTGAATTATTTGCATTTTGTGCGACGTTAACCCCAAAAACGAGTTCCATTTTTCGGAAACGACAATCGATCGGATATTCAAATTAAAATTGTACATGCTCGAGCTAAAGTGACGTTTCTGCAGTCAGCGGAAAAATGGTCCCTCGATCATCATTGTCGACCCTGAAAAATCCAAAATTTCAAATCTGAAATGAAAAAAAAAAAAAAAAAAACAAATCCTATTTTTTGCAACCGTCAATAATAATTAATTCAATGACTTTCGACATTTGGAACGTCCCTCCTCAATGTAGCCAAATAATTTATGACACTTCAGAAAGGTACCTTGTCAAAACTAGGCTTTAAGAGACTTTAAATATCGTATTAAATATAAAAAAAATGTATTTTTTTTTCTACAATGTACACGATACACGCAACGAATAAACTATCGCTCTATCGAGGAGGCTCGAAAAGAAAAAAAAAACATCACTTTCTCGCCCATTCTGCAGTGTTTCTCCCAGAACGTGTGCGAACGGAGGAATTTTACGTTAAAAAAAAAGTACAGTTGTGCAAAGGCGAGAAAACGCACGAGTTCGACGACCCTCTCTCGCTATTTCTCCGGCGCTTCGATACTTCATCGTCGATTAACTCTTCGCTCGTGTCTCGACGGAAGTTCGATAATACTATCAAACCGTGGCGATCACCGCCCCGTAATAAAAATACTCGGCTGCAATTCATCGACGTGCCAACTCGTTGTATCTCGCGCCGAACTCTCCGGCCTCCGAACTGGGCTATTTTTTCCATTCTTCTCAAAATATCGTCTATTTTTTCAAATTTATTTTACATTTATATATTTCTCAACGATTATTACATGTTGATATATTATTTTATCAATAACATATTTTATATTATGACGATCATTATATTTTAATATTTTTTTCGATAAACATATTTTTATTACAACAATTATTATATTTCAACGTATTTTTTAATGAATACATTTTTTTTATTTATTATTACAATTACAATTTTTGTATCTCTCACGTGATCACCTCTACATTTTTTTGACACTTGTTGCTCGATTTTCATTTTTTTAAGGCAGTAGTCTGCTTTACAGGCTTCAAAAAATCGATTCCGCGAAAACGAGTTTTTTGAAGAAGAGGAAGGATTATTGTATGGCACGGGGATAGCTGATTAACATCTGATTAGTGTAAGTATCCAAAAACTTATATTTTTTTGGACCGAAAACTTTAAAGCCCGTTTTCTCGAGTTTTCATTTTCACAAGTTTTAGAAAACGGTGCCGGCGATAGCAAAAGCAATATGTGTCCGATCGCAAAAAATCAAAGTGATCTAGCTTCAGTATTAAATTATCTTCTATTTGAACTAAAAAAGTTGGACAAAAGTACTATTTGAATTACTTGTTTTGCAACTTAAAGTGAATTTTTTTTTTTTCAAAAAAGTGAATTTTTTTTTTAAACTTCGAAAAAATTTGGAATTTCATCATTTCTTCGGTATTTTTTAGTTCATATAGAAAAGGAACTTATAAAAACTAAAAAAAAATTTGGTTCGACTGTTTCAGATGCATCGCACGACCTCCATCACCGGCACCGATTTACAAGTGCAGACTCCAGGCGTCCCAGAAAAATCCTTACAACTTTGAAAAATTTCAATATTTTTTAATTATAAAAATTGTTTTTTAAAGCTTGAATATAATACACTATCGTCTCAAAATTTCGTTTACCGCAATCATTTCCTTCCCTTTCAAAAAAATTGCTGAAAAAACGCTTTTTTTCGGCTTCTAAAGCAGACTACTGCCTTAAGGAAAAAAGCGTGTATAAGTATGCATACATATATATGCACACGTATGTGTATCCTACCGGGTGAACGTATTTTTTTTCATTAAAAAAAACACTATAAAACATTTTTTTCAATGCATACACACTGGGTGAAAAAACGAATTGTACATTTCACACAAAACTATTGTTAATTTGGCTTTATTTCATTGTTCGTGTTTTCCCAAGATTTTTGTCAACAGACACCATGAATATTTAGAATGAGCTAGCGAGCGCAGAAACTTCATAAAGCATTTTATTTTTTTCGAAGGATAATTTGAAAAAGACGACGTGCACAAATACTTTTCTGCCCACTGCATACATATTCATATATGTTTATCTATTTCCAAAAAGGAAAAAAAAATTATTTCCACGAGAATCTTTTTGGGAACGTCGGAAAATATATATACATTTTTTAAAATTATATTTTAATATGTTTTTTATTAAATATTTAAATATTTTATAAACTTTTACTTTTCATTATTTTATTTATTATTTTAATGACATTTTCTTTCCATCGCTCTCATAATCACCCCCTACGTCGATTTTCCACAATTGTTGCTCACCTTTTCTTCCACCAGCTACAATTCAGTCTCCACTATTATCAAAAGTACAAGCCATATTTTTCTCCCAAACAAACCCAAACGAAGAGCACATTTTTTTCTTCCCAACAATATTGTCAATTTCTTTTAATGTACATTTTGATGGCCCCAAAGAAAGTGACTTACCTTCGATGTGAAACGTCTCGTACGCGTGGAAGGCGAATCGATAAATCACGGATAGGCATTCGTAATTACATTCAATTAGGTATTCAACAGTATGTGAATAAAAGTTTGCTATGCCCGTGCGATTTTTTCCCAAACACACACACACACCCACACGCACACACACGCGTATAATAATAACAGTAACAATGAATACAAAAAACGGTAAGCACGATAATAATAACAATGTTCTCTTGAGTGATTTATAATATTGTATTTTCACAAGAGTAAGCAGCGTTCGTTTCATTTTACACGATTTTATCGCGCGGCTCGAGTGCTTTCGAGCAATTAAGACAAAAGCGTTTAAATCGCCTTGTCCAGGGGAAGAGGGGAGGCACCCCCACTTCCTTTTTACACCGACGCTGATGAATTTCTTCCACGTGTGCTCACATCTCTCTCTCTCTCTTTCTCTCTCTCTATCTCTCTTCATCGTATTAATCGAGGGCCTCCGATGTGCGAAGATAGCCGACACCACCAAGCCAACTATGAGCCGTGTGTTCTAGAGCGCGTAGGACACTCCCCAGCATAAGTATTGACCGCCCCCGCACAAATTTCCCGCTCGATCTTCTCGAAACTCTCGATGATTATTTTTTTCCCCCAACCCTATCAATATCCCACAAGCTTTGAAAGATATCAAGTTTTTTTTTTCAACTCGGCCACCCAATTCTTAATTAACTAATTAACGGAAAAAACAATCAATTTATCATCGTGATTTGAGAAAACAAACATCTTTTTGCCCTCACTTTTTCCAACTTCCGGTCGACGAATTAAAAAAAAGATCGGGTTCGTAAGATTAATGCTCGATCGAGGATGATTTTATTATAGGATCGATAAGGATATCCGTTCTAGTTATGACTTATCAGTGGAACGAGATAAATCGAGTGAAATCTCGAGGCTGCTTGTAAAATACTGTAATACAAAAGAAAAAAATGTATATAAATGAAAAGGCAGGCTTAAGTGCAGGGAATATTCTTTCATTATTGTCGAGTATGTGTATATATATATATATATATATATATATATATATATATATATCTATATGTGTGTGTGTGTGTGTGTATATATATATATATATATATGTATGTATGTATGTATGTATGTATGTATATATGTATATATACACACACACACACACACACACACACGCACACACAAGGCTGGGCGTGGAAGTGTTCCAGTGAATGATCTTCATAATAATAGGTACTGGGCCCTGCACATCCTAAGCTCGCGTTCGGAGTTCTCCAAACTATCGTAAGTGCCCCTTATCCCTGCCTCCCCGTCGCCCATTCCTTGGGACAAAACTTTTGCGGTTGCGGTCGCGTGTCACGAATGAAAGTATCCGCTGGCTTTGAACCACCGTTTGCACCGGACTATAGAATAATATTTAGAACGATATATATTTTTCACTTGGTTACCGGAGTGTATAAAGAAAATCGCGTATCTACTATGTGGCTCAGTTCTCGGGTGGAGGTACACCTCGAAGGTAACGAGGATAACACACGTCAACGTTGTACGGTGCTCGCAGGATCGCAACGGAGTTTCCTTTTTCTTCATTTTCTATTCGTTCTTTTTTCCGCCTGTTTTTCTAGTTTTTTTTTTTTGGTTTCGATGTAACTTGGGATATTGGATATTTGGATTTTGCGTCCAGTGAGAAAATTCGATCGGGTTGGCGACTCGATGTGTATCACGGGAGAAAAAACGGTGTGAGATACTTCGAGCGAGAAGAGCTGACGAGAACGCTGCTGTTGAAGAGAGAGAGAGGAGAGAACGATGCGGATTCATCACGTGAGTAAAATTTTGACGAATTGCTCCGCGGAGAGGAAATGTGGGATCTTTTTTGAGGTTTGGGATTTTTTTTTGCGGTCGGAGAATCGTTTTCGCGTTTTGAGAATTTGTTCGTTGGCTCTGCGATTTTTTCGCGTGGGAATTTTGTTTTTGGAATTTTTTTTTGATTTTAAGAATTTTTTTTCCTATCTGCGAATTTTTATCTCGCTCTGGCAATTTTTTTTTTTTTTTTCGTTTTGGAATTTTTTCCCGATATGGCATTTTTTGTCTTAGCTGCGAAATTTTATTTCGCTCTGGCAATTTTTTTTTTCGTTTTGGGCATATTTCTGTCGTCTCTGGGAATTTTTATTTCCCTCGGGTAATTTTTTTTGCCCACGGAATTTTTTTAATATTTAAAAAAAATTCTCTGGCGCTGGGATTTTTTTTCGTCTCAGGAATTTTTTGTTTCTCGCTGGAAATTGTTTTTTTTCTGGCTACTGCCTTTTTTTTGTTGCAAATCTATCGATTTTTAACTCCCTTTTCTTTTTTTTGCTCAAGCAGCAACGTGTTTTGTTGTTCAATTTTTCGAAGCCTTTAATTTTATCGGAGCCATTTGTTTTCTCGTGGGCGATTAGCTGTAACGACCGATAATTTTGGAAAGCGCGCGTGGACGGGCTCGATTTAAACGAGGAACAAAAGCTTACGGCGCCCGCGCACTTTCCCGTCGTAAATCGTCGAAAGATCGGCAAGATTTTTCGCGAGATCTCTCGTGTATGGATCTGAAAATATATTTTCTTTAGGTTGCCGAACGAGCGGGCGGTCTCGAGTGTAGGCAGTCCTTTTTTAATTCACTCGAATCGTTCGTTCCGCGCGCGGGTTGTCTCTCTTAAGTGTATGTGCGCTGAAAGATCGCCCGCGGTGAGAAAGTCCAATATAGTTTTGGTCCCGTGCACATCCAGATCTTCATTCGCATTGTAAAGCGTGCGTGTTCCACTACCTCGTATTTTTACTTTTTCCATTCGGCTTTTCTTTTCTGGGTCATCCCCATGAGATTCCGCGAGCATTGCATTTGAATCAGGATATCATTGGCAGTTCTAGGATTGGGGTAGAATATCCATAAGTCGAATTTCCATAACCGAATATCCATAAGTAGGAATGTCCATAAGCCAATATCCATAAGTCGAATATCCACAAGTGAATATCCATAAGTGAGTATAAAGTAGAAATGAGTGCCAGAAATGGCGGGAGGTAGAGGAAAAGTGACTATAGAGGGAACCCGAACAAACCCAAACAATCCGAAACAAAGAAAAAAAACAAACCCAAAAATAAACCAAAACAAACATAAACAAACTCACTTATCTCTCGCTCCCGCCATTTCTGGCACTCATTTCTACTTAATACTCACTTGTGGATATTCAACTTATGGATGTTCGACTTATGGATTTTCGTACTCATGGATATTCGACTTATTTATTTTCGACTCATGGATATTCGTACTTAGAGGGAACCCGAACACCCAAACAATCCCAAACAAAGAAAAAAAAACCAAAAAATAAACCTAAACAAACTCACTTATCTTTACCTCCCGCCATTTCTGACACTCATTTCTATTGTATATTCACTTATGGATATTCAACTTATGGATATTCGATTTATGGATATTCGTACTTATGGATATTCGACTTATGGATATTCGTACTTATGGATATTCGTACTTATGGATTTTCGTGCTTATGGATATTCGTATTTGTGGATATTCGACTTATGGATATTCGTATTCAGAGGGAACCCGAACACCCAAACAATCCCAAACAAAGAAAAAAAACAAAGTTAAACAAACTCAAACAAACCCAAAAATAAACGCAAACAAACTCACTTATTTCTACCGCCCGCCATTTCTGACACTCATTTCTACTCTATATTCACTTATGGATATTCTACTTATGGATATTCGAATTATGGATATTCAACTTATGGATATTCGACTTATGGATATTCGTACTTATGGATATTTGGACTTATGGATATTTGTACTTGTGGATATTCGACTTATGGGTATTCGACTTATCGACATTCGACTCATGGATATTCGTACTTATGGATATTCGACTTATGGATATGTGTACTTATGGATATTCGACGACAGTGCAGATCTAGATAGACACATCTCGTGACGGACCATTTGGAACATTCGATTAAGAAATGAATTTTGTAATTTCCAGATTTTCCTGTTGCTGCTGAGCTGGCAAAGTGTGAGAGCGATCGAGAACGAGACAGCACGACCGGACGATGTCGTCGATCAGGTGGCGACAGCTTCAGAGAGTCGCGAGTCGTTCGAGCAAGCCGCAATCAGTCCGGACGTCCTCGAGGAGTCATCAACGACGTCTGGTCCATCGAGCGTCGCGACGATTCACTACGAGAATTCGAACGGATTTGTACCGATGACCTTGGGGAACGAGGAAGAGTCGGGATCCTCGCTCGTGCCGGAGGTGGCCGTTGAAAGTGGCGAACGCGAGTCAACGATAGTTGGAATTCCATTAAAATCAATCGAGGACGATCCAGTCTACACGAGCGAGGCGAGAATGTTTTTCGGCCTGCCGGGACCAAGTGCCGATCGCAGATCCTTCGACGCTCAGGACATTCAAGGTCAATTCGAGATCCTCAAGGTCAACGACGAGACCCCGGCGATCGCTAATTACCAAGAGTTCTACGACAATGTCCAGAACAACTTGAATTCCAACCGAGGTGGCCAAGCCACCTACGAGGATTACGGTGGAAGAACCGAGTCGCAGAACAAACGGACCAAAGAGAGGATCAAGCAGATCGACAAGTATCTGACGAACTTCCAGAGTAGAGATCGTCAACCGAGCGCCGCGCAGTACGACCAATATTACAACAATTATTCCGACGGCAATGCGAGGCCAAGGACGAGACAGAAGGACATCTTCGAGCCAGAAAAAGTGCAGTTTCCGGAACAACCATCCAGCACAGGCTACGACGAAAGTGCTGTCAACTCGAGATCGCAATATTCCACCGCGAACAATCGTTACTCCAAGCCCGTAGTAGTGGTCGAGCCTAGCGACTACAAGATCGACATGAAGTTCGGTTCGCCACAAGTTACCGGTCAAGTGACGAGCCTCGATGATTCCCAGGACCAGAAGCACCGAAAAACCACACCGGAAGTGGAACAGGCCAGCCAATACGACGAGGAGACTCAACTGAATCGGGAAGATCGGTATGGAATGAGCCGCGAGTCCGTCTCCAACGATTACTCCAGCGAGCAAGATTATCTCGAGATAACCGAGAAGCCACGAAGAATGCACACGAAGAGCCGAAGACGTCCGCACGCGACCGAAAGCTCGAGAAGATTGCCGAAGGAGCATCGCGGCAACCCTGATCCGGATGTGGACGATTCGCGACGAAACAACTCGCACAACAGGTCAAAGCCGCAGAGACCGAGAACGAAGCCGATTTATTGGACCGATGACGATCCCGACTCGGAGGAGACTTCGGACGAGCGTCCGACCGCCGCGACACCTCAACCCGACGAGAAGAAGCCCAAACAGAGCACGAAATCGAAAACGGCCACCAGCTGGAATCAGGTTGGCCCGAACATCGAGGTGTCGCACTCGAACGGCTTTGAGATCGGTCAGATCGACAAACCCAAACAGCTTCTCTTCCCGGTCAATCTGAATCTTCTGCCTCTGGGCACTTTCGATCATTCCGCGGCAATCGGCAACAGCCAGGGCTTCGATTTTACGAACGTGCCGAATTTCATCACCGCCACACCGATGCTCAGCACTCAAGCCCCTCTGCTCAGCACCAGCCACTCATTGGTCAGTTCCGGCCATGGGAACGCCCCGAATCAACCGAAAACCGGTCACCATACGAACAACAATTACGGCCAGACTGCCGTTCCCGACATAATAGTAGGACAGAACACTTATCATAATTCCGTCCAAGCTGTCCTGCTGCCGCATATGAACATCAACGGCAAGTTCGCCACGAACTTGCGTCCTCAGTATACAGCGAGCACCGTTGCGCCCATGTTCACGGTCACCCACACCCTCAGTCCTAACTTCCAAAACGTCGGGCCTACCATGGCCGGCATGCCGAATTACCAAAGTACCCCACGGCCTGGCAACGCCGTCAATCACAACGTCCATCAGATGACGGTCAATCCTGCGGCCACTTCGGCCGTTCCGCAATTGTTGATACCCCAACCGACCCTTCAGACATTGCCGGTCTTTCACGCGCCCTACAACACCAACATCCTCGTCAATCCGAACGGCCTTCATGGCCAAAACGCCGTGCAACCTGGCAATCCCAGTGGCCCCAGTGGGGCCGAACTGAATTCGCCGACGACCACCCCTCAACCTCTGAAATCGGCCAACAACTATCACGAGACCCAGCCCAGGAGAAACAACGCTGCGAATTCCAACGCTCAATTCGTCACGACGGCGAGTTTGGCAGTGGCCAACATGGCTCAACAGGGACAACAAAACAACGGCAACGACCACAAGTACTACTTGTCCGCGAGCAATCCTCCGAATAGCAATACCCATTTTTACAGCCTGAATCAGAACCTCGAGCATGCCTCGAGGCCCCAACAGCAGGAAAACTTCTATCAGATCTATCGAGATGATCAGAACCCCAATGGGAAGATCAAGACCTACATGCAAACGGCCCAAGTAGTTCCGGCCATCGTTCATCAGGCGAACGGCATCCCGGTGAATCTCCACCATCACAACTACGCCAACGTTGGTGGACAGCTGCAGGAGCAACAGAGCATCCTCAGTCCCAGCGTCGTTCTTCAACGGCCAAGAGATCAGAACCAACAGATACTCAACGCGGCCAACGACATCTTCGAGAATACGTGGAAGCAACTGCAACAGCTTCGATCCAACGAAGACACCGCTGCGAGACGGCCCTATCAGCATGTCTACGGGATGAGCGACAATTTTGGAGCCACCAGTAACGCGAATGCCAATACTGTCAACGGGCTACCCATCACCAATGTAAACACGGCAAAGGCTCACTTGCCGATTCTATCGACCCAGAACGTGGAGATCGTCAATCCGAACATCAAGCCAAGTCCGGTTGATCTGACGATCGTCAATCCTTACCATACACTTAATCATTACCAGGGTGCGATTCTCACCACGCCCGTGCCAATCTTCGGCACCAGCACGAATTTCCTTGCAGGGAGACCGGTCGTTTCGAGCACCACACCTGCCCCGATGATCAACATTCAGAGCTACGTGGACCAACTGTCGCAAATAGGGGCCCAGAGTAATCGAGCGAACAGCTTCGAGCCGCGACCAGCATCGGCCAATCAAAACCCCCAACGTCAGCTCTTCAATCCGATCAACTTCGTGCCAAACTCCGAATTGATGAAGAGCCAATCGATGCTCAACAGCAAGAATGCCGAACCTCTGCCCGATCAATTGAGCCTCGTGCCCCTCGTTCCGGGTGGCAATTTCTTCAAGAACTCCCAAGGCGCTCAGACCGAGCTCCAGCAGAAGCCACGGCTGAGCAGCGATCTCGAGAAGTACGCCGACGAGATGTTCAGGGAGTCGTTGAAGACGATCTACAGCACCCACAAGTGGAACAACGACGTACGAGCGAGGGCAAATTACAGTTCGCCGGAAACAAGCGATCTGGCCAAGCTGAGAACTGAACTGCAACATTTCAAGGCATCAATGCCTGATCCAAAATATGGTAAGGATGTCCTCGAGGCTCATCATTCGGAGACGAGTGTGAGGACCGCCGAATCTTCGAGTCACCCAACAAAGAAGCCCGAGCTGTCGATGTCCGATATCGAGGAACTCTTCAAGTCCGATTTCAAGCAGAACTTAGCCTTGGAAGCATCGCATCACGGATCCCATCAGAAGAACCGACCGGGTCATCACGGATCATCGAGACCCTCCTCCAACGATCACTCCACCGACTTCCGCAACTACAAGCAATTGTCCAACTACCTAACGCCACCAAAGTTCAATTCCTACATGTCCAAAATACCTTTCACCGAATCGCCAAAGTCAGGAAAGAAACGACCTGGCTCTTCCGTCAGATACAATGCCCCCAATGGGAGACCCCTTTCGCGACCCAGTGCACTCGTTTCGAGACCTGCATCCAGTCCCGATGCCTCTTCCAGCAACCATCTGGAGACCGGCCTCAACTTCGACAGTCATCATCGCTACGAGAAGCACCGATCATACCCAACCTTCACGACAACCTCCTCACCCGACAATGACTCAGTCAAGTCCTCCAGCAGCGAGCTCTTCTCCAAGAACGATTACTACGACATCAATCATCCGAGGATGCACAATCTTCTCGGTCTACTGATGAAGAACAAACAGCTGCCCAGGGGCAGCTCCCAAAGTTACATGCGCAACATGGATGACCAGAGGCAATACTTCGACGACGAGAGACGACGAGTCCATTTGGAATTGGATCCTACCGTCAACATGGGACCACCAGCTCCTCCCTATCTAACGAACTATCGAGCCTATCCTAACCCAGGATCAGCGTAGTTGACTCGATCATCATGAAGTCCAACAGACGTCCAAAGAAATTCCTCGATCGCAAGTCTGCGACAGGGAACTTGGAGAAGTTACAAATTGGTCCAAAGCCAAAGATGGTTCTCCGCTTATTCTTCACACACCCACAATATTCCTGCAATATGTATTTAAGGGTACCGACAATGTAAATAGATAAACATAGGAGTATATAAACGTGTTGATAATTTATGGATAAGATCGCCAGCTGTATTTTTTCATTTCATATACCTTCCTCCTCATCCTGATAGTTCGGCTCCAATAGCAGCCACCAGGCACAGCCTGGTCCCCCACGAGACGTCAAAAATCATCGAGCAGTGAAAGTCTCGCTTGGTCCCGAGGTGACACATCACATTTTCACTTTTGTTATCCACACCGTCGATTACTCCGCCCAAGAAAGTATTGAATTTCTAAGGTGCCTGGCCCGACTCACTGGACACGCTCATCAAGGTTCAATGATTTCACAAACGATGTCCAAAGCTTGTAAAAACCACAGGAAATTAAGTGGTCAGTGCTTGTCGATCGGTGTAGCTCGATGTGACGCAACAGGTAGTGGGATCACGTATTACGTGTCTTCACAGTCATCGAATCGCTGGAAGTTTCCAATTTCTATCTCTTGCAATCCATTGATACCAAAGGAACATCGATCCTCGTTGATTTGTTCTTTTCTCTCCCGTTCTCCTTTCCTCGAAGTCTCCCAATTGCGTGCAGACCTTTCTCCAAGTTCGCCAGCTCGCCTCGAACACTCGTACACTTTTTTCACACCTTTCTCGAGGCCGGCGCGAAAAAAGGCGACCGTGACAGGGAGAAACTGATGCTTGTCACGCGATGACACTTGGACCTGGTCAACCTCGTAAATAAAGCTTGTTAAGGGGGCTCGTAAAAACACGACGATTCGCGAGACAATGGGACCCGAGCCAATGAGGCAGCTCATCGCTCGAGATCTTCCTGCGTCACAGCAGCTCTACCTCAGATGACCGAGAAAGAAATGGACATCGTGGAAAATGGTTAACGCTTCGCTGCCATCGGAAATCTCGGTGGCGAATGGTTCTTTTTTTTGTCGCTTTTAGAAAATTACGAGCGGTGCCGAACGGCCTCGCATCATTGATCATCGAGAATATAAAAGAGTCGAGGAGACTGGCGCGTCGTTCAGTTAATATCGACATCGTGTAACGGTTCGGCATAATGGTCAACATGCTGGTACGGTGAATATCAATGGAGTTTTCGTTTTGTCAATTCTCATCACTGTTTGGAAGTGCAGGCTTCGTTTGAGTAGTGTTTGAATTTGGATGTCTTCATTGATGGTCCTGGATGTCATCATTGATGGTCCTGGATGTCATCATTGATGGTCCTGGATGTCTTCATTGATGGTCCTAGATGTCCTCGATGATGGTGCAATGACGATATTTGTTGCAGATATTCAACGGGGTGCTACTCTTGGGTGTGGTCAGCTATTCGAATGGCAATCCGTTGATGGGGGCGAGATGGAGGCGCGATTCTGCCAGTCCAACTGGATCGACAGCCTGGTCAGCCAACAATTCCGAGGGAAAAAAGTTCGTCATTGCGTACAGCGGTGTATCGGCAAGTGATATGTCACCGGCTGCAACGACAATTCACACCATCCCTACCGTTGATCCATCTCCATCTTCAACCTACAATCCTTATCATCGCAAAGGCCCGAATGGGTCACCGGCTCAGCTGTCCTACAGGCAGCAGGTCGCGGCGCCGAATCATCAGGCTGGCTTCCAGCCTAGCCAGGCTCAGGCATCGCCCAACAGGGCTCAAAGCTACAGCACTCCCTATCCGCAACCTGGCAACACTCAATTCCAGACCAAAGCTTCAAAGGGAAATGGAAAATCGCAGTACTTCTCGAATCCGAGCAGTTACCGATTGTACCCCGAGCCTGGTAACCCACAATTCAGATCCAGCCAATTTCCAGTTCCAGGTGGTGGTTTTCCAACGTTTCCAAACTTCAAGTCATCCTCGAAATTCCCGAGCATCGCTTCCGGTGATTATTCCTTCGAGAATCCAGCCAAGTATCGTTTCGTCTCCGGTCCAGCCTTCAACGCCCAATCCTCCTCCCAACGGCCTCCTGCTTACCAGAGCAACCCTCAACCGAGTCCGAAGAATATCGGCAGCTCTCCAGTGTCCCTGCAGTCCAGCCCGGACGTGTCCAGCTACATCAAAGCTCTCGAGAGCGAGCCGATCTTCCTGAGTACCGGTCGTGACTATGAGGCTCATCCATCATCGTCCGGCCTCAACTACGACTATCCCAAAGCCCATTCAGCCTCATTGACTGACGGTGGGCCTGGCGCTTTCAATCCAAACGCTGCCAGTTATCAGCCTCTGGTCGTTCCCATCCACTCGTCGAGGAGTACTCCCCAACTACCCCAATACCAGGCCGCCACCGTCAACGGATTCGCCGGCAATCGGAATAGCCAGCTTGATGCGGCTTACCAACAGCTGGCTAATCAGCCGCAATTGCACTTCACAACTGGGGCACCCACTCAAACGTCCGGCACTTTTCAACCGATCGTCTATCACTCGAATCCCTTGGAGAAGATCAGAACGGATGTCGAGCTGATCGACAAGAAGACCACAACAGCCAGTCCTTTCGACAGCGACGAGAATGACTTTGATCAAGGTAACGTCAATTGTTCTCAGCATCCTTTGGGCCCATTTTCGTTACGTCTCCTCTACCGCTTCCAGTCTTCAAGACAGCCGGAAGTGACTTTCCCTATCTGGCCACCGATGGCGGAAGTTCGCAGTCCTTGAAGTCACTCTCTCGTGACAACAGCTTCGAATTGCCATCCTCCAATCTCTTCAACTCCTACGACCAAGCCTTTGGCAAGTACTCCAAGCTCGCGTCTCTCGAGCGAGAGAACACCCCGAAGTTCACCCCCTCGCCGCTTGACGACGCATCGAAACCCGTCTACCAGAGTATCAAGGAGGACGACGAGGCCGAGGACGACGAGGACAAGTCTTCCGGCGAGTATCGCTCGAACTACGAGGAAAAGGACTCCAACGCGAGTTACGAGGACGAGGACGAGGAGGAGAGTCGAAGGAGCGAGAAAAAAGGATCATTCGATGGCAAACGGCAGGACAACGATGATGACGACGAGTCAGCTTCTTACAGCAGCTACGGGCATGACTTTGAAAAAGAATTTGAAGATTCCTATCGGAAGGATCTTCCCAAAAGTGGTGAGTCAATCACATCATCCTAATTTTATCCTCGGTTATTTGTTCGTCGATGTATTTTGTCTTCTCGCAGACTACGTCCACGTGAAGCAAGTACCGGAAGTCGAGGAATCCAACACCGAGTCCAGGAGGCAACGTCCTGCCACGAGGATCTCTCGACTCGCTTCCAATCGCCACGTCGCTAACCCCAATGAGAAGCCCAAAAAAATCGTCGACAGCCAAGGTTACGCATCAAGGTCATCCTACAAAAGTGCTAAGACGAACGAACCTAGAATCGAGGATTCCTTCGGCTACAAAATTCCACGAGATCGGGGAACCAAAAGATTCGCGAGTAACGATGACGACGATGACAGGACGGCGGAGAACGAGAAAAGCTCCGAGGGCACTTCGACCTCGACCTTGACGCCGATCGCTGACCTTCAGTCCTACACATTTCCGGCATTTGACGACTGGAAAGCGACCTCCAAATTGCCAAACGATCGAGGCTCTCACGGCACCTCTCGTCAGGACGTCCGGGCTTTCTTCGATGCGGAAAGCTCGCCGAAAATTTTTCCTCAAGGTCATCGGGGCTCCTTGACCTTCTCGTCCAACGGTCAAGCACCTCGAGACTTGACGGGCATCTGAAGAATCTTCGCGATGCACTTCTCAGATCGACTGGGATAAAAAAAAACTCGTTGCCAACGTGACCTCGATTGAGGAGCTTTTTTTTTGTTTCACTGTAACATAGTAACAGGTTGATTAGGTACGACGATTCTACGAGGATAGAAATTATAATTATAAGTAGAGGAGTAGACTGATAGAACGCATTTTTTTATTAAGCAAAAACTTGTTGTTCGAATGAATAAACACGATGAAAATAAAATACGTTTGTGTAAAAGATTAATGTGTTCGCCCCGAAAGCTTGGAATGTATATCGAAAGTTTTCAAAATGGCTAAAATACGTTTTTTTCGCATTTTACCAATGCAGCGTTGAGCTTTGGGTAAAAACTTTGCGATATTCGTAATCGGCGTCAAATTTCCCATCGAATGGACCCGTAAAAGGTGGGAATAGGGGAAAACAGTTTTTGCGACTCTTTTGGCCACTTTTTAAGAATCGCGAAAATTGCACAATTTCAAACGGCTGTAGCCTCCGTCCTATTTAAGTTACGGAGGCTTATAGGGAGAGTTTTAAAAAGAATTTGAATAGACTTAGAGAATGCCGTTGGATTCATCCTGATATCTCAATCGGTTTTTCCGCAAAGTACACTCGAAAAATGGCAGAAAGAGGCAAAGGGGTATGTATGGAAAAATTCGCAAAAATCAATGGTCGGTCGTCAAAATTCTGCAAAAAATCGAAAAATAAGCGTAGCTCAATGAACAAAAGGGCATTTCAAAGAGCGAACGATAACGAAGAGAACGAGTACAAAGTGGAGTTCGAAATCCAAACAGTAAAGAAATGACTGCTGATTCAGTGAAGGTACTTTTTTTTTCTCAAACGCGAAGAACTTGGGATTTTTTAAAAAAAATTCCAAGTCCATATTGATTTATTTTCACCCTTTAAATTCGAATTCACTATTTATATTCTCCAAAACCCTCAAAGAATAATCAAAAGAGCATGGAAACACGTTTTTTAATCAATTGAATAAATGAGTAAAAGTCAATGTTTTTTATGGATCAGTTTTTGAAAATATATTCCAAATGGTATTTACAAGACTGCAGGCCCTTTTAGGACCGTAAAGCCCCATACAGTTTCTTTAATAACGTTAGATATTATTATAATGATAATAATACGAATTTTGAATTAAAGATAATAGTAAGAATTACGATTTCGAAATGAAAATAATAATAATCGGGTTTAAAGACAATAATAACGAAGTTTCTCCTCGTCCAGATATCGGACGAATAAGCGTATATTATTCGTCTGGACAGCGGCTCAGTTCACGCCGTATTTTCAGGACGTAGAATGTGTTAAATTGTTAAACAATCTATCTGGACAAATAATTTACACGTATTCGTCCAAATAAAATCTTTATAATTTAGTTTAGGCTTGTTTGGACTTGTTTGGGTTGGGTGGACACGAAAAAGACGCCATGGTGAGTTGAAGATACCTCGAAAAATGATTCTTTTTCGATCGGAAATTTTGGAATTTTCTTTTTATTATTTTTATTTTATTATTTTCATTTATATATGTATATATTTTTTTTAACTTTCATCTGTACAAGGTTCTTCCCACGTAATACATTCCCAAAATTCCACTTTATCCCCTATTTTTATTTTTATATTTTATTATTTTTATTATATCGTTATTGTTTTGGTATATTAATTTTACTATTTTTTTTCATTAGTTTCTTTTGTAGTTTCAACGTATACCCTTTCGGGTTTATTTTTATTTTATCATTTTCATTTGATTAGTTTGCTATGATTATTTTTTTTCAATATTTTTTATTTATGTTATTTTGTATTATTTTATGATGCATTTTTCGGTACTGATAATAATAAGTGGGTAAATGAATTGGTAATGAGAACATCGATGCTTTATAATATTAAAAATAATGTAGAATTTAACAATGATTAATATCCTGTTGCAACAAACCCGAACAATCAATAAACAAATCATCTTTTTTATTTCACTTATTTTTCAGCACCTGAATTGCATAGTTCATTTGTTATTAACTGTTTTTCAGGCGAATTTTTGGAAAGTAAAAAATTTGCCTAAAAAATCGTCAGATAACTGTCAACAACAAATGAACTATGATTTATGAAGAAAAAAAAATCCTACGAACTTCCATAGACAATGTATTTATCAAAATATATTCAACATTTGAAGTGAATCGGTTGAAAATTGTCAGAGTTATTTATCCGGCCGACTTAAAAAATGCAGTTTTGAGATAAACGCTGCACAGCCGCCATTTTAAAATTAATCGCTTCAAAAAAATTATTGTATACAGTCACCGATACGTATGATAAACCCCCTTTTTTTAAATCTCGATTTATTTTGTAGTTTTTCTGAAAAAAAAACATCCCCTAAAAGCCCATTTTTTCGGCCTTTAGAATGGCCTAACCCCTTAAAAGACGACGAAAAAAAAAAAATGTCGCCGCTCCTTGCCACTTTCGGATAATGAGAGTCAATGTGCAGATGATTTCCGGTGTTCGCCAAGATAAAACGACGATCCTCGAACCGTACTGGGAATCAGATTGACACGGGATGATTGGTAGCGACGATTGCGATCGTCCGATCGTCATTAAATCGAGCCACCTTGTAATTTCATCCGGCTCGAACGTCCGCGAGTTCATTCTTCATCATCATCATCATCATCATCATCATCATCCTTCACGGTAATAATTTTAATTGATATCCCACTCGCGCGCAGTACGTTCGCCGGAAAATTTCGTGTCCCCAGGACGATCGTATATAAGACAGGAAGATCGTGCCAAAGGAGTATCAGTTCCATCGACAAACCTCCCGCAAGATGAAGACTTCTTTCACGGTGAGAACGAGCAATTTTTGTTTTACTATTTTTCCAATTCCCAGCAACAAATTGGAAATTTTCATTTTTTTTTTCTGCAGATCGTTCTTGGCTGCGTCTTGGCGTCGGCGATAAGCGCCCACCCGGAACCGGAAGTGAAGAAGGAGAAACGTGGCGTCGCCCTCTTCGGACCGGCTGGTTACGATTTTTTCGTTCCTACGTTCGGCGCCACCGCTTGGGCGCCTCCGAACTTCGGGAATTCCGCTTGGGCTTCTCCGGCCCCGACCGATCACGCCTTGGGTCAGATTGAACTGCAGGCCACTCACAATTTTGCCCTCCAGGTAATTCTCGATTTCTGGTAATATTTCTAGTAAAAATTTACATTAAATTCTAGCAACATTGTTCTATTCTCGTAGCCTTGAATTCCTTCTAGTAACAATATTCTAGTAACAATAGTTCTCGTATCTCTAGTTATAGTAATTCGTTTCTGTGATATTTTTCTATCCTAGTAACTAGTAATTCGTTCTAGTAACTATACTGCTAGTAACTCATTGTAGTAACAATAGTTTTAGTAACCTATTCTAGTAACAGTAGTTATCGTAACTCTAGTTTTCGTGATTCTAGTAACAAACGTTTTCGTAACTCTAGTTCTAGTGATTCGTGCTAGTAACCAGACTCCCAGTAACTTATTTTAGTTACTATAGTTTTAATAACTCATTGCAGTAACGATAGTTCTAGTAACAATAGTTTTAGTAACATATTCTAGTAACAGTAGTTCTCGTAACTCTAGTTCTCGTAATTCTAGTAACAACCGTTCTCGTAACTCTATTTCTAGTGATTCGTGCTAGTAACCAGACTCCCAGTAACTTATTCTAGTTACCATAGTTTTAGTAACTCATTGTAGTAACGACGGTTCTAGTAACAATAGTTTTAGTAACTCACTGTAGCAACGATAATTCTAGTCACTCATTCTAGTAACAATAGCTCTAGTAACTTATTCTAGTAACAATAGTCCTAGTAACTCATTCTGGTGACAATAGTTCTGGTAACTCTTTCTAGTCACAATAGTTTTGGTAACTCATTCAAGTAACTATAGTTTTAGTAACTCATTCTAGTAATAATAGTTTTAGTAACTCATGCTAGTAACAATAGTTTTAGTAACTCATTCTAGTGACAATAGTTTTAGCAACTCATTCTAGTAACAATAGTTCTGGTAACTTATTGAAGCAACAATAGTTATAGGTACTCATTTTAGTAACAATATTTCTAGTAACTCATTCTGGTAAATATATTCCTAGTAAATATTTCTAGTCACAATATTCTAGTACCTTTTCTAGTCACAATATTCTGTTAACAATAGTTCTAGTAACTCATTTTAGTAACAATAGTTATGGTAACTCATTGTAGTAATAATAGTTTTAGTAACAACCGTTCTCATAACTCTAGTTCTAGTAATTTGTGCTAGTGACCAGACTCCGAGTAACTTATTCTAGTTACTATGGTTTTAGTAACTCATTATAGTAACAATAGTTTTAGTAACTCATACTAGTAACAATAATCTAGTAACAATAGTTCTAGTAACTCATTCTAGTAACAATAGTTCTAGTAACTCATTCTAGTAACAATAGTCCTAGTAACTCATTCTGGTAACAATAGTTCTGATAACTCTTTCTCGTCACAATAGTTTTAGTAACACATTCTAGTAACTATAGTTTTAGTAACTCATTGTAGTAAAAATAGTTCTAGTAACTAATTCTAGTACCAATAGTTTCAGTAACTCATTCTAGTAACAACAGTCTTAGCAATTCGTTCTAGTAACAATAGTCCTGGCAACTTATTGAAGCAACAATAGTTATAGTTGCTCATTTTAGTACCAATAGAAACATCTAGTAACATCTAGTAACATTTTCGTAACATCTAGTAACTCATTCTAGTAACAATAGTCCTAGTAACTCATTCTGGTAAATATATTTCTAGAAACTATTTCTAGTCATAATATTCTAGTAACTTTTTCTCGTCACAATATTCTAGTAACAATAGTTTTAGCAACTCATTTTAGTAACAATAGTTATGGCAACTCATTGTAGTAATAATAGTTTTAGTAACTCGTTCTAGTAACAATAGTTTGAGTAACAATAGTTCCGGTAACTCATTGTAGTAGCGACAGTTCTAGTAACTTATTTCAGTAACGACGTTCTAGTAACGATAGTTCTAGTAATTCCAGTAACACTAGTTCCAGTAATTCCAGCAACATCATTTCTAGTATTACTAGTAACAATAGTTCTAGTAACTCTAGCTTCAGTAATTCTAGTAACCCTAGTTTTAGTAATTCATTCTAGTGAGATTGTTCATCGATATTCTTCCAACGGAAAAATCGATCTCCAATGACCTTAAAAAATCATTGCTACCGGAAATCCATTGCTTTTCGTCCTTCGGAATAAGTCCTGGGGAATTCTGACTCAATTTGAATTCCAGGCCCTGAAGGATCCCTATCCGGGGACCCCGAGCATCGCGTATCCTCCCGAGGTAGTTCGCGCTGTCCAGCAGGCCAAGGAGGCGAACAAAAACGTCGCGATGGCCCAGCACCGCGTCGCCGAGGCAAAGCAGGCCGCCGTTCTCCAGCAACAGATCGCCCTCGCCAGAGAGGCCGCAGCTCGCGAAGCGACCGCCCGGTAATCGTCCTCGACACCCTGTTACCATCGGTCGATCTATTTTCCGTGACTCGACGATCGCGTTTCCTTTCAGCTCCGAGGAAATATCGGCTCACGCTCAGGCCGAGGCGAGAGCCAGCGCTAAACAATTGGTGGCTCTTCAACAACGCTTGGCCACCCTCAAGGACTCCGTGGCAGCCGCGCAGAGACTCGCTGCCGCTAGAGAAGCCGCCGCTGCAGCTGCCATCCAGCGAAACGCGTCCGAGACCGCGGCCGAACTTAGGAAACAGGACGTCGACAAGCAGATCAGCCAGAGCGAAAAAGACGCCATGGTACGTTGAAGATACCTCGAAAAATCATTTTTATTTTCGATCGGAAATTATGGAATTTTTGGGATTTTCATTTTACTATTTTTATATTTTTATTTTATTATTTTCATTTATATATGTATATTTTTTTTTTGAACTTCCATCTGTACAAGGTTCTTCCCCCTTAATACATTCCCAAAATTCCATTTTATACACTATTTTTATTATATTGTTATTATTTTGGTATATTAATTTGACTATTTTAATTTTATTATTTTCATTTGATTAGTTTCATGTGATTATTTTTTTAAATCTTTTTTATTTATGTTATTTTATATTATTTTATAATGAATTTTTCGGAACTGATAATAATAAGTCGGTAAAAGAATTGGTAATGAGAACATCAATGCTTTATAATATTAAAAATAATGTAGACTTTACTAATGATTAATAATCTGTTGCAACAAACCCAAACAATCAATAAACACATCATCTTTTTTATTTTATTTATTTTTCCTTTTTATTTCATTTATTTTCATTCATCGATAATCTACTTTCATTCTTTTTTTATTTCATTATTTCAATTCGTTTTTCGAACTTTTCGTCTCCGCCAAATAATGATCTTGAAATTAATTAGGGAATTAAAACTCCGGAAATTAAAGTGGAAAAATTTATTCTTCTTCCTGCGTAGCACAAGGACGCCGTGGCCGCAAAGGAAAATGCTATAGCGACCGCCGTCCAAAATTCAGCCGCTCACAAGCCACCCCACCACCCCTGGGCATGATCGAAAAGACCTTCGGGGCCATACAATGGCGAGGGCGAATTGAAGCCTGCATTATACGGTGGCTCTGCTCACAGCCAATGGTGATGGTTTATTGTTTATTTTTTAATATTTTTACACAGCACTTTGTTACAATTGTACTACTTTTACGATATTGTTATAAATAAAAAATCTTTACTACCACAATCAACGTTTTTCGTGTTTCTTTTTTTCACAATATTTTGGAGTATTTTTTTCGAGCATTCTTCCGACGGGAACCGGGGCTGGAAAGGCCCTTAAGGCAGAAAATCAGTTTAGACGACTCAAAAAATTGATTTTTTTAAATTCCATAAATTGTTAGTAAAACTGATTTTGTTTTCGATAATTTTTTCTCGAAACGACGTTTTTTTTTCATTTCGTGTACACTCTAGTTCAATAAGTTTCTAACCTATAATTAAATAAAGTGATATTTAGTTTCTTTATATAATTACGCTCTATATGAACCTAAATTTGGGGTAATATCGGTGTTTAAAGTATATTTTTTAAAGCGAAAAATGTTATAAACTAATGTCAACAACTACCCTTTTGTTTAAACACATCTAAAAAATTCAATTTTTAATTCTTTTTATCAGAGTTAGGTTCATATAGAAGAAAAACATGTTCTTGAAGTAATCACTAAACCGCATTGATTTCCGATGAAAACTGTGGCCACCACAGGGTACACAAGCAGCAAAGTCCGATGGCAACCTTCGATGGGCGGCAGGTTACATGTTCCATACTTTCAGAGGAAATGCTTCGAAAAAATTTAAACATTTGTTTGAAAATATGTATAAAATATTCCCAAAGTTTGAATAAATTCTATTCATTTGTTCCTAGTAAAAAAAATCATAAAAATCACAAAAAAAAACGTACTCCAAACTGGTTTCCCACCTTAAGGGCGACAAACTTGCATTGTAAAGTGGAAACGATAGACAAACTTCGATCGGAGAAAATAATGGCCGGTGAAAGTGTCGATTCTCAAAGTGTTCAAGAGATTCGATCGTATCGACGAAATGGGCAGGGGGTCAGTGTCCGGCAATCCGGCAATAATAAAACGCGATCAAAACGGGATCCAGCTCTTGTCCGTGGTCGTCGTCGTATCGGTCGCATATCCTGTATCTCGCTGCTAACTGGTCCGAAAAAAAAACTCGCAAGTCGCAACAGATTTCAGGTTCAGGGGAAACTGCAAAGGTAGGATCTCACAAGAATGTCGCGCGAGGCTTTTCCGCAAGCAGAGATGGAGATACTCAAAGGAAAAAAAAATTAATTGAGCAATTTTCTATTGACAATGTAAGTGGAGAATTAACGAATAACTGATAAAGAGTTATTCTGTAAATTTGTGCTTTAAAATTTAAATTAGGCATTTTTGAATAAACGATGTAATTGAAGCATTAACGAATAATTGATAAACAATTATTCTGCATATTTTTATTTTGCAAATTTTTGCTTTAAACATTTTATTTTCCAAATTTTTGCTTGAAAATGTTTATTTGGCAATTTTTGCTTTACAATTTTTATTTGGCAAATATTTGCTTTAAAATTTTTATTTGGCAATTTTGAATTCACGATACAATTGGAGGATTAACGAATAATTGATAAAGAATTATTCTGTAAATTTTCGATATAAAGTTTTTATTCGGCTATTTTGTATTAACGATATAATTGTAGGATGAACGAAAATTGATAAAGAATAATTCTGTAATTTTTTGTTTTAACATTTTTATTAGGCAACTTTGAATTAACGATGTAATTGGAGAATTAACGAATAATTGATAAATAATTATTCAGTAAATTTTTGCATTCAAATTTAAATTGGGCAATTTTGAATTAACGATGTGATTGAGGAGTTAATGAATAATTGATAAAGAGTTATTCTGCAAATTTTTGCTTTAAAATTTTTATCCGGCAATTTTGAATTAACGATATAATTGGACGATTAACGAATAATTGATAAAGAATTATTCTGTAAATTTTTGCTTCAACATTGTCCTTTGGTAATTCTGAATTAACCATGTAATTGGAGAATTAACGAATAATTGATAAAAAAATTATTCTGTAAACTTTTATACGGCAATTTTAAATTAACGATGTAAATGGAGGACTAACGAATAATTGATTCAAAATTCTTCTGTGAATTCTTGCTCAGATCAATTTGTAGCAATTATATTTGTTCAATCAGTAAACTTTTGTTTATTCGAATTTTAGCACCTGATTCTTGTTAAATATTTCTCTTCTGCCAATTCTTTGTATTGATGAGGACGATCTCCGGCTATTTTTTTATTTTCCGACTAATTTAAGAAAACAATGAAATAAATCGTAGATGGAATTGATAAAATTGCGAGAAAAATCACGAAAATAACAAAAGTCAATTAATTTGCAAGAAATTAAGGAATTTTTAATACATTGATAGAATAAATTGTAAATGAAATAAATAAAATTGCAAAAATAAAAAATTACAAAGGTAAATGACTTTCAGATGAATAAATAAATTGTGAACCAACTAATGAAATAACTTGTAGATCGAATATATACAATTGCAACAATATTTTTTTAAATAACAAAGTTAAATTTCTTTCAAATAAATCAATCAATTTCGAATAATTTCGAATCCTTTTTGAATGAATTTGAAATAAATAAAATTGGGGATAAATCAAGAAAATGACAATGGTCAACAAAAATTTCAAAAAATTCAACGATTTTTCAATAAATTGATAAAATAACTTGTACATAGAATAAATAAAATTGCAATAAAATAGAAAAACACAACAAAATCCAATTAATTTCGAAAAAAATCGACAAATCAATTAAATATCAATAATTTCAAATAATCAATTACACAATAACACGATAAAAAAAATCTTTCCTTTGATTGTTCAAGAAACAAACCCAAACGAACCCAAACAAAATCAAGTACATAACAAAGTTCAGTTAATTTCGAAAAAAATCGACGAATCAATTAAACATAAATAATTTCAAATAATTAATTGCACAGTAACACGATAAAAAAAATTCCCCAGGTGCTTTAAAATCAAATTATTTGCCCTTCTCAATTCCGGAAGTAGAAAAAAATCGACTAGGGCATTGGGTGTTATGTGGGGTGGTGTGGAGATCGCAGGGACGATCGTTTCGTATCGGATAACCGGACGCGAATAGAAACAGCATCCCAATATCATTTCAGTTTTATCGAAGCCACGTTTCACACATCTAAACACACACACTAGACACACCGCGGTGTGCACGCCCATAGAAGTGACCGGATGCCTAGCACTTTCATCGTCGCTGCTTTTTCCTCTCCCCCCCCCCCCCCCACCCGTTTTTTGCTTCGATTTTTCTTCCTCCGCGCTGAGATCTGTTTCTTTTTGTCCTCCGTCTGCTCTCGATTCCGAGAGATCCTATTCGCTTTCATCCAGCTCGTTCGTACGTCCACCTTGAGGCTGGCCAATCTTATTGCTTCCACCTTCGTCCCCCGCAATATTTATTTGCCCCGTGATTTTGAGACCATCAAAATGGCAGCAAAGAATTTAAAAAAAAACTAAAAAACTGGCAGGATTTTCACCTTGAAAGCAGCACTTTCGCGACGGATTATCGCGGCGCTCGTTTCGTTTTTTCTTGCCACTCTATTACGATATTTATGGATTTTCAAACGATCGCACCTGGCATTAAAATCGGTTTGGAAAATAATAATAATAATAATAATAGTGATAAAGCGAAGCGTTTTTCATTACGTTGGTATGAACTGGGTCAGGTGGTGAAGGTATTAATTATAAGATCGAGAGTGAAAAGAGTCCGAAAGATTGTAAATATTATTAACATTCTTCGAGAGTTTTTTCCTCTTAGTTTTTTTATTTGATTTTCCATGATCTCTCTCTCTCTCTCTCTCTTTCTCTCTCTCTCTCCTCTCTTTCGCTTCAGTTATTATTTAGATTTTCATTTAGTGTATTATCCATTTTATTATTTTAATTTTTTAGTGTATTTTTCATTTTATTATTTTTATTCATTCTTAGCGTATTATTAAAGTTCCATTGATATTTTTATCCAACGTTTTATTATTAATATTTTTTTTTCAATCAGTTTGTTTTACTATTTTTGTTATTATAATATCATATTATTTATTATTTTTTCAATATTATTCGTCCACATATTATTATACCAATCATTTTTATTGTTTTAATTAATCGAACTTCAACCGAGAAATAATGAATGTAATTGATTAATCAATTTCTCTATCTGGTAAAGTTTCCTTATTTGGCAATTTTTTGGATAAGTGAGTTTTCGGAAAAATTTTTGTTTCCAAAACAAAGCCAAACAAACATAATATAGGTGTCGAAATGTTCAAAAATGCCCTATTTTATTATGTGTTTCCGCAAACTTCAAAATCCCATAAGTTTTACCCATACTTTAACCCAAGCAAGCCCAAACATAGTCCATGTAAGTGTCGAAATGTTTAAAAATGCTCTATTTTATTACGTGTCTCCGCAAGCTTCAAAAATGTTCAAAAATGCCTTATTTTATCATGTGTTTCCGCCAACTTAAAAAAAACCCCGTAACTTTGCATGGACGCGGGGCGTGAATTTCAGCTTCCCTCGACTGAATATCATAATTTATAACCCGATAAATGAGAAAAATGATTAAAAAAACACAAAATTCGGCTTATTTTTCGTAAAAGTCACTTATCTAAAGAATTACCCTATATTTCATTTTGGTTTGTTTGGGTTTATTACTCTCTCTCTCTCTCTCTCTCTCTCTCTCTCTCTCTCTCTCTCTCTCTCTCTCTCTCTCTCTCTCTCTCTCTCTCTCTCTCTCTCTCTCTTACTCTCTCTCCAGGTTGTTCGATCGAGAGTCAAATTTGCAACTTGTGAGGAAAATAAAATCTTGCCCTAGATCGATAAATAAAAAAAGAAATGGGTAAACATATAAAATCTGCAAAAAATCGGTAAATACCGATAAAATCAGAAAAAAATATAATCGGTAAATACCGATAAAATTCGAGAAAAAAATCGGTAAATACCGATAAAATCCGAAAAAAATCGGTAAATACCGATAAAATTTGAAAAACATAAAATCGGTAAATACCGATAAAATTCGAGAAAAAAATCGGTAAATACCGATAAAATCCGAACAAAAATAAAATCGGTAAATGCCGATAAAATTTGAATAAAAAAATCGGTAAATACCGATAATATTTGAAAAAAAAAAAAAATCGGTAAATGCCGATCTCTCGATAATTAAAGAGATCGAGGTGGGTGGGGGCAAAGTGTCAATTCGACGGAAGGCAAAAAATCGAATCGTAAATCGTAGAGCGTTGTGCGCGCCTGCGTTCCACGAGAGACGTCATCTCGGTTTCCCGGGCGCTCGTTTCGCGAATCGGATATGCGTGCGTAAATCCGGTTCGCGCGATCAAGCCCACGAGAATGATCTCGTAGCTCGTACCCGCGGCAGACGTCGCCACATCGAGACGCCTCGCCTGCGAGTGGAGAGGGAGAAAGCTCCACCTATAAAAACGAACTGGCACATTGACAGCACACGTAGTTCGAAACATTGAACGCGCACGTTCGTCACCATCGAAGACGATGCTGGCGAGTCAACGAAAAATGGATGCGATCGTGAGTAGGGAGAAAAAAAAGTGGCGAAGATTTTTTTTTCTCGTATTTAACGATTATTTGAATAATTGAAAAGAAAATGTCAGATATGAAATAAATTGTTTTATCGTAGTACATTATTCATTGCAGGTAAGTGAAATTATTCATTTCAATCGAAGACGTACCAGTATTTAAAATTAATTAAACCGTATTTTTTAAATTGAATTCTCTTCGGTATGAATAAAACATTTATTTGATGAATTTAAGAGAAAAAAACATTTTTTATCACATTTTTCTCAATATTATTTATCAAATTTATTTTAAAATTTCGAAAATTATATATAATGTACAGATTCAATTAAAATGTTATTTAATAAGTTTAATGAAAACATATTTTTTTATAAAATTTATGAATTTTAATCATTACATGTACATAATTTTTATTATTTAAATTTACGTACATTTTATTTACTGAATTTGCATAAATTTTATTATTGAATTTACATGAAATTTATTTATTTAATTTATATAAATTTTTGTTTATTAATTTTATCAAAATTTATAAAGAATCCAAATAAGTACCATCACTTTAAAAAAAATTAAATACCATAATATTATTCGAATCATTTTTTTTCCGCAGGTGATCGTAACGTGCTTGCTCCTTGAGTCTGCCTAAATTTTATTTTGCATATATAAGTCTGCCTAAATTTTTATCTGCATCAATTTTATTATTGAATTTACATGAAATTTATTTATTGAATTTATATAAATTTTTGTTTATTAATTTTATCCAAATTTATAAAGCATCCAAATAAGTATCATCACTTAAAAAAAAATTAAATACCATAATTTTATTCGAATCATTTTTTTCCGCAGGTGATCATAACGTGCTTGCTCCTTGAGTCAGCCCTGGCAGGATTTCCAGGATCCGTTGAATCTTCCGGTTGGCCAGGGTGAGTGACGGAAAATAAAAGAAATGGCAATAAACAATTGTCAGAAGTTAATAATAATCGAGCGACTGGCCCTCTACAGGATCGTCAATTCTTACGGAAGTGGGAGCTTTTCAAATTTTGACGAGCACTCGGGGAGCCTGATGGATGAGTCGTTCGGCCATAACGATCATTATCAGCTGGGCCACGAGGGTGCCAGCAACTACGGTGGATTCGACGGTGGACACGGAAGTTACGGAGGTCACAGTGGCCTCGTGCACCCCGGTGGCTGGGATCAGCACCACTATGCACATGCATATCCGGTCAGTCAGCACGTCGAAGTCTCCAGACCGGTCACCATACCGATCTACAAGAACATAGGTGAATTTTTGTTGACAGAATTTCACCATATCAATTCTGCTGAAAAATAATTCACAGTCTTTCAATTATTTTTCAATTTTTTTGGTTCAATTATTTATCAATTATCGATATTTATTGATAATTGATTACCATGATTGATAATTTGTACCAACAAGTCTGGGAAAATTTTCTTATCTTCAATTTTTTATTCAATTATGATACAAATTGGTATGTAAAAATATTTCCATTCGTTGGAAAATATATATCGCGATCAAATGTAACAATAATAATAATAAATAATTATTGTATTATTTATATGCCCAGTATTATCGTTCCGAACTAAAGAAATAATAATCATAGCAATAATTGCATTATTTTCAATTATCATCATTTTATCAATTATCAATTAATTTTTATATTAATTATTGTTTGGGGAGATTTTCTTATCGTCAATTACTTATTGAATTGTGTCAGAAATCGGTGTGAAAAATATTCCCATGCATAAGAAAAGTAAATCGCAATTCTATATAATAATAATTACTATTATTATAAATATTTATTATATTATTTGCATGTCCAGTATTATCGTTCCAAACTAAAGAATTAATAATCATAGTAATAATTGCATTATTTGCAATTATCATCATATTATCAATTATCGATTAATATTTATATCAATCATTGTCTGGGAAAATTTTCATATCGTCAATTAATTATCGAATTATAACAAAAATCGGTACGAAAGAATATTTCCATGCCGAGGAAAAATTAATCGCAATCAAATATAATAATAATAATAACATTAACTTATTATTGTATTTTTTGCATGCCCAGTAAATTAACAATAATTGTATTATTTTCAATTATCATCTTATAATTAATTATCAATTAATATTTATAATAATTATTGTCTGGCGAAATTGTCGTACCGTAAAGTATTTATTGAATTATGACAGCAATCGGTATGAAACATATTTCCATACATAGGATCAATTAATCGCAATTAAATATAATTACGCTGAGAAAAAATAATCTTTGAATGTGCAAAATGCATTTTGTTGTCTCGAAATTTTGTTCTTTAACAGTTGCTCAGACATGCTAAATAAGCTACAGTTTACACCACTATACTATTATACCACCAACTATACTGTTTTTTTATGCCAATCAAAAATCAAGTTGAACGTATTTAAATATACATTTTGTTAAAACAACTGAATTTTGGATGGATAAACGAATTTTTTTTTTCAGTGTATAACAATGATAAATTATTATTGAATGGTTATTATTATTGATTATAATTATTGTTATAAAAATTGATAATAACAATTATTATTATTGATTATGATAATTCGATAATATAATAATTATTGAATTATTGTTTATCAATTAATGTCAAAATCAAGTTGAACGTATTTAAAGATACGTTTTCTTGAACCAAATGAATTTTGGATGGATGAACGAATTTTTTTCTTCAGTGTATAACAATGATAAATTATTATTCAATTGTTATTGTTATTGGTTATAATTATTGTTACTAAAATTGATAATAATAATTATTATTATTGATTATGATAATTCGATAATATAATAATTATTGAATAATTGTTTATCAGTTAATGTCAAAATCAAGTTGAACGTATTTAAGGGGGGATTGTCTTTTTTTTTCGCAAAATTTACCGCTTTTGGGAATTTTTTTGTGAAGAAAGTATACAACGGAAAACTTGTGAAACTTGGCATATAGTTTTATTGATCTGTTTACTACATACAAAAATTTTTTTAAACAATTTTATCAAAAAATCCGCCTCCCGCCCCCCTCGACGCGCGATGGTCCTTTTTTGATGGTGTGCACGATTACAGCCTTCACGTTCATCCTGCAACAAAAACCCAAAAAGTATTTTACTTTAGACACATATAGCTATCGTTCGATGAAGGGAACAAAAAATTGACGATTTGGTGACGTTTTGAACTTGAAGTATCGATTTTTCGAAAAAAATTGATCGATTTTTTGTTATAAATAAAAAAACTATTAAACGCATTGCTTTTTTGCTTCATCAAACGATAAAAGGATGTCAGCTGAGCATTCTGTCCAAATTTGAAGGCAATCGGTTGAATAGTTTTTGAGAAATCGTGCACATCATCAAAAAAGGACCATCGCGCGTCGAGGGGGGTGGGAGGCGGATTTTTTGATGAAATTGTTTAAAAAATTTTTTGTATGTAGTAAACAGATCAATAAAACTATATGCCAAGTTTCACAAGTTTTCCGTTGTATACTTTCTTCACAAAAAAATTCCCAAAAAGCGGTAAATTTTGCGAAAAAAAAAGACAATCCCCCCTTAAAGATACGTTTTCTTAAACCAACTGAATTTTGGATGGATGAACGAATTTTTTTCTTCAGTTTATAACAATGATAAATTATTATTGAATTGTTATTGTTATTGGTTATAATTATTGTTATTAAAATTGATAATAATAACAATAATTATTGATTATGATAATTCGATAATATAATAAATATTGAATAATTGTTTATCAATTAATGTCAAAATCAAGTTGAACGTATGTCAAAAATCGTTAATGTCAAAAATCAACTTGAACGTATTTAAAGATACATTTTGTTAAACCAACTGAATTTTGGATGGATGAACGAATTTTTTTTGTTCAGTGTAAAACAATGATAAATTATTATTGAATTGTTATTATTATTGATTATAATTAATGTTATTAAAATTGATAATAATTATAATAATTATTGATTACGATAATTCGATAATATAATTATTATTGAATTATTGTTATACCCAGTATTATTGTTTCAGACTTAAGAAACAATAATAACAGTTGCATATAATAATGATGTTTACTTCTGGTTACCACGTTGCAAAATACTGAATTTTAGTGTTTTTGTTTTGTTCAAGGTGTACCGGTAGCTCAGCCGGTAGCCATTAAGGTGCCGCATCCCGTGGCGGTTGGCGTAGCCCAGCCATATCCGGTTCACGTACCGGTCTCACATCCGGTCGCCATACCGGTTGTAAGAACCGTAGCTATTCCGGTAGAGAAAAAAGTGCCATATCCGGTCGAGAAAATAATTCCCGTACCGGTCGAGAAGCCAGTGCCAATAACAATCGAGAAGCACATCCCAGTTCCGGTTGAAAAACCGTACCCGATACACATACCTGTTTACAAACACATTATTCATCGCAACAAGCACGGCCACGACTGGGCTCGATAAAATAGTCTGATAAATCAATCGAAGCGAAAGGAAAAATGTATATATGTAATTTTTCCAACGCTTGGGAGGGCTGGAAAAGCTTTCGTGGTCCTGCCAAACGAGAGTGTGACTTTTTTTTATTCTCATGCGACACAACGGTGGGCGAACGAGCCTAAATGGAAAGGAGAACCCACGGAGGGAATGAGGAATTAATCAGCTTTAATTTAGAGCTCTTTTAGTTAAAAATGTTTAGCCTTAGTAGGTGGATTTTTTTTACCATCGTGTACATAATTTTTGTAATGAAAATAAAGTTAACCAAAGAACTGTAGTGACAGAACTATTTTTTTCTTCGTCGTGCTTTGAGGCGGAACTATGGAATTTTTAATTTCTCTGATATTTCTGATAAGAAGATTTTGGTAAGGTAATTTTGTGCTAATTTTTGATAATTTATTTATTCTAATTAAGAATTAATTATTTTTAACTACGAATTCATTATTCAAAATGATAGATTATTCATTGTAAATTTAAAATGAGTCACTTAACATTAAAAATCATTTTTCTTATGCAGAATTTTTTTTTTTTTATTCAAGAGGACTTAATTTTTTGAATTAAGAATTAATCATTCAAAATTGGGAATATTTTTTTTAATTGAGGATTTTTTTATTAACTTTAAAATAATAATAATAATAACTAAAAATTAAATTTAATTATTAACTTTAAAAATCCTTTAATTAACTATTAAATTTAAAAAAGAAGTATTAATATGGAAAAGTTTTGTATTTATTGTAATTAAGAATTAATTATTTTTAACTACGAATTCATTAATTAAAATGAAGAATTATTGATTGTAAATTAAAAATGAGTCACTTAAAATTAAGAATAATTTTTCTTATTCAGAATTCATTTTTTTATTTAAGAGGACTTGATTTTTTTAATTGATATTTTATCATTCAAGATTGGGAATAATTTTTTTAATTAACGATTTTTTTAACGATTGATTTTAAAAAAGAAGAATTAATATGAATAAAATAAGAATTAATAATTACTTGGTCCAATAAAGAATTTAGTTATTGCGATTAATCGTTATTCTTTTAACTTTCCACGCCGAACTCTCCGCGATCCTCGTCGAGAGACGCAGCGACGTGTGTGAAGATCCTCGTTTTTTCTCTCCCTTTTTCTACTCAGCGTACCTAATGAAAAACCATACCGAGGATTTCCACCGGGCATGCGGCAATCCCTCGACACAGTGTAACTAATTAAATACAGATGATTTAGCCATATGTACATGATAGATTAAGGCGATTTATATATGGTTAACCGTGCTCGCACGCGCAGCGCGGAAGACTCTACACCAGCCTCGTCATGCTCTCTTCACATGGCTAGCACACACACTGCCAGACCAAACTGATGAGAGCGCTGAACCTTAATTTCAATCGATATTTGCCGAACGTCTACTCAAATTCCCTTTCATTAAAAAAAAAAAAGAAAACCAACCACTTGTCAAATCATTTTTTTCCTTAAAATTACAATATTTATTACGCGAATTAAATTGCATGGAAAAAAAGATAACTTTACGGACGAATTAATCGACGAATCCATTGCGTCAATTAAATCACAAAAATTCTTTCGAAAAAGTGAGTGAATCAGAGCTAGAAAAAAATCAAGAAAAAATCTAAGGAGATAAAAAATCAGTAAAAAACAATTACAAAAAAGCTAAGGAGGAAAATAATCAGTAAAATACGACAATGAAAATCTGAAGAGAAAAAAGTATAAACTTTTGTAGTGATTTAATTTTTTTACAGTGATTATTTTCTCTTCACATTTTTTTACAGTGTTTTTTTTCTCTAGATGAATTATTATCGTTTCTTTACTGATTTTTTTCTCTTAGGATTATTTTATTATCGTTTGGTTCACTCATTTTTTCTCTTTAGATTTTTTATTATTGTTTTACTGATTTATTATCTCCCCAAATTTTTTCTTCATCTTTTCTTCATTTAAGGCGTTACCCCCACTTGTATCGCTAAAAAGGCCTTTTTCATAAATTTTTTTAAAGAAAACTACAAAACTTTTTCAATCGATCAATATACCATCTTAAAGAACACATCTTGAAGAACTTTCAGTAATTTTTTTGTTGAAAAATATTACACTGTTCAGTGGCAAATGGCCGTCAATGAAATAATGGTTTTATATCCACGGTTTGCGGTGACCAACATTGCGGCAAAGTGGATCATCTGAAAAAAAAATGCGGATGGATTTAGTCAAATATAAGTATAAACTATTCTTTAATCGAAGGATTTTAAAAAATATTCATTTTTCACAAAACGGCGGACAGTCAAAGTTAATGGTTCGATTTTAACGAAAAAACGGCCGTTTTTTAGCTATAAAACGGCCATTTTTTTTTTTCGAAAAAAAAATCGAACGATTAAAGACTACATTTTTATGTATTAAATAAGCCTGCAAAATTTCAAGAAGATCGGTTCATTAGTGTTCGAGTAATGTTGGTCACCGACTTCAGAAATGCCATTTTGAGAAAAATGCGTTTAAAGTTTCAATTAGCCGGTCGTTTACACAACGGATTCTTCTCTATCAACGCTCATATCTCAGTCAATTTTGTTCGGATCGACTTGAAATTTTCAGAACATATTCTCAGATACTTATACTTCAAAAAAATGCAATAAAAAAAAATCGATTTTTTCAAAATCCCAAGTGGGGGTAACCCCTTAAAAAAATTCCCGATATTGATAAAGGGGCTTTTTCAAGGTGATCACATTTTTTCTAGTGATTGGTAAGTTTTTTCTTTAGATTTTTTTCTCTTCACATTTTCATTGTTGTTTTTTTACTTATCTTGAGATCGAATCAATAATAATTTAATCATTGCACGATACGATCCACATCTCCAAACTTACCGCACCAAAGAATAAATACACGAAGCTTAAATAATATATTTTGCAGCTTCGAGGCTCTGCAGTCCAGTCGCAGTTAGCACAGCAAGTGTAATAAAGAATCGTTCACGGTGAAGGTAAGCTTCCTACTACCGAGCGAGCCGCCACGCGTAAGCATAGTCTCCATCGATGTGAGTCTCGATCTATTCGCGAAGCTGAAATTACCATTGAGCGTGAATGATTGTGATTGGATGACCGGAAAGATCGAGGCTCCACGGGCATCCATGCAAAAGCCAATTTTATTTCTCGGACACCTCATTCATTCGAGTTTGTGGGTATGCATAGGAGACAAATTAAGGGGGGATTGTCTTTTTTTTTCGCAAAATTTACCGCTTTTTGGGAATTTTTTTGTGAAGAAAGTATACAACGGAAAACTTGTGAAACTTGGCATATAGTTTTATTGATCTGTTTACTACATACAAAAATTTTTTTAAACAATTTCATCAAAAAATCCGCCTCCCACCCCCCTCGACGCGCGATGGTCCTTTTTTGATGGTGTGCACGATTTCTCAAAAACTATTCAACCGATTGCCTTCAAATTTGGACAGAATGCTCAGCTGACATCCTTTTATCGTTTGATGAAGCAAAAAAGCAATACGTTTAATAGTTTTTCATTTATAACAAATAATCGATCAATTTTTTTCGAAAAATCAATACTTCAAGTTCAAAACGTCACCAAATCGTCAATTTTTTTTTCCCTTCATCGAACAATAGCTATATGTGTCTAAAGTAAAATGCTTTTTGGGTTTTTGTTGCAGGATGAACGTGAAGGCTGTAATCGTGCACACCATCAAAAAAGGACCATCGCGCGTCGAGGGGGGTGGGAGGCGGATTTTTTGATGAAATTGTTTAAATTTTTTTTTGTATGTAGTAAACAGATCAATAAAACTATATGCCAAGTTTCACAAGTTTTCCGTTGTATACTTTCTTCACAAAAAAATTCCCAAAGAGCGGTAAATTTTGCGAAAAAAAAGACAATCCCCCCTTAATTGGCCAACTATATTTTTTGTACAGGTCACGAGAATCACTGGCATCATATTTTTTTTTCGAAATTTCACATGACAAGTGCACTGCTAGTAGTTTTGGTAATTTTTCACAGTTTGGAAGTCGATTTTAAAATATGTGATATTGAATTTTGAAAAATAATGCTCTCACGATTTTGGACATTTTTTAGTATTCTATAAATGAATGTAAAACTGCCCAGAAGCTTAATTCTTTTGCCAAACCCAAACATATCCAAACAAATGTAATTATTAAGGGTTTCCAAAGTCGAAAAATCACTTTTTTCAAAACCAATATATTTTTACAGTATATCGTTTTATAATCGAATGAAAATTTTATTTTTAGGCTGTCATGTTGAAGCCCGTCGGAACACTCTCTGAGTGTACGAAATTTTAATCACTTTTTTTTCTTGAAAGTACGTTACCAAAATCGGTGAGAAAAATTTTGAAAAAATTTACTGCATCGATATTACTGGAATGTTCAAGCTTTTTCTAGATGTAAAAATATGTTATTTGCTAGAAAGATTTTTTTTCCGACGTATACTTTCGATTCGATGGACGAAAAATGCCAACTTTTTTCGCAAAAATGAAGACTCTTTTTGAACACGCACCATTTTTTTTTAAATTTGATATTCCAGAAATTCCTTCGATTAATCATAGGATAAACTAATATACTAACAAAATCTGTTTCTGTATATCGATTATGATCAAATATTTGTACACAAAAAAAATCAGTGTTCTTCAGATGATACTTTTTCAAAAACCCATTTTTTGTAAAAATTTAACATCGCGATTTTATAAACAAAGATGCCCAAAAATGAATTGTTTTCTAGTGTTACAACTAGGCATCACCCGTTAAGGGGAAAAATACGTTAAGGCGAGGAAAAAATTGCTGATTTTCATAATTTTTTTCAAGGAAAGATTTTTCAACTTTTTTTAGACTTAGGTTATGTTTATTACCACTTTTCGCTTTACACGATTTTTCTTTTTTAATGTCGCAGGTATGGGCTTCTAAATGGAGTGTGGCGGATGTTGTCAAACGGCGTGACACGTAGTGTCGGCGGGATCAATCAGAAGCAGAAATCAGATCAAGCAGAAAAAGTGAGAAATGTTGAAAATCGATTAAACGCACGTTTTGAAATAAAAAGAATTGAATTTTCCGAAAAAATGGCTACATTCTGCAATCAAAAATACCTTTTTTCAAATTCTCAAAAACATTTAAGGTCATCTCTCAGACAATAAGGTTAGAAAGATTCATACCAAATGTCATTAAAATCGGTTGATCATTTTTCGAGCTATACGTCATGTCATTTTCCAAAATGTAGTTTAGAAGGCCGTGCCATACCCTCGCCATTTTTTAAGATTCATAAAAATAAAAAATACCATGTAACAGCCAAAAGTGGAAACAAAATCTACCCTAAGTCTGAAAAATGGTGACGGAATCTTTCAATCTATCCTTAAATTATTTTATCTATCCTTAAAAAATCTTCCGATCCTTAAAAAAAAAAATAATGAAAATGAGTCAATTTTTTCCTCGCACAAGAGAAATCCTCTCTCTATACAGGATTTGGGGGTCAAAGTTGTTCAAGGTCATTCAAGGTCAGTATCGATGAACCAAATATTTGATGGTGATCCAAGATATTTAGATCTGTATTTCATTTAATGGGTGACCTTGAATGACCTTGAACGACTTTGACCCTCTAATGTTTTTTATGCGGCTTGAGGTGCTCCACAAGATGGTTTGAAGGAAAATGTACCGGTCCATTTAAAAAAAAGTAGAGGTGACCTTCACTGTGCGTGGGCGTCTCCACCGAAAAAAAAAAAAATTGCATTTGCAGACAAATGATCCGGCATGTTGGAACCTCTTCGCAATTTCCAAGCTGAAAAAAGGGATGCGAGATCGTGTCTGAAGAGAATCGCATTCTCTTTCCAGGCGTGCGGACAGTCCGGGTTCGTTTTTTTTTTTTTCGTCTGCGAGTGTAGAGTATCCGCGCGATAAGTATTTGAGGTAGGCCGTGCATAGGCGTGTTGTACAGCAGAGGTACGAAATGCGAGGCGGTACGAGGAAAGGCAGTCTGGGTGATCAGTGAAAGGCCTACCGGTATATTAAGCGACGAACTGGCAGACGATCCGACAGTCACAAAGGCAAAGCCCCTTCAAACGGCCACCACCCGAGGCTCGTTCATCCAAACCGTAAAAGCGCACAAGCGATGACGTCGTTGGCGCTTCGCACTGTGAGAGAAAAAAGTCATTTTGTTACCCATTTTGGGGGATGGAAGTTGTCGACTTCCGGTCTCGTTGATGCGACAACGTTGACAACGACATAAACAAGAAAAAAAAATAATATGGTTCCAGATGTTCCTGGGGATGCTGGTATGCCATGCAGTTGGTCAACCGACGAAGCTGGCGGTTCTTTACGACCGCAACACCGGGCATTACTACATGCCCGTGAACGGCCAGATGTACAGAGTCGAGAGATCCGACCACGAGGCGACCAGTGGTACCGACGAAAACCCCAGTTATCACGATTATTACGGCACCAGCGGGACTTCCGGCGACTACGAGTCTCATCAGCAGTTCCAGTCTGGAGGCCACGAGACTTCCGGTTTCCAGCCGTCTCACGGAGGGCACAGCTTCGAAGGTGCCGATCATCAGGACCTGTCATCCCTGGGCGGCTACGGTGAGGCTACTGGGGGCGGCGGCGGAGGTTACGAGGACCACTACGGTGGATATTCCGGCGGCCATGATGAGCATCACGGCGGTGGACACCACGAGAGCGTGCCCGTTTCCGAACACGTCGAGGTCACGAAACCCGTCGCCGTTCCTGTTTACAAACATATCGGTAAGCAAGTTCCCAGTCAAAGTTATCGCTCGAAGGTTACCCCAAGGTCACTCGAAGGTCACCCGAGGTTCTTTGAGCCCCGTGACCTTGAGTAGACCACTGCCGATTGCAAAATTCGGGTGCCGAAGATTCCTGAAACGGTGATTGTTTTCGCAGGTGTGCCGGTTCCCCATCAGGTGAAGATTTACGTGCCACATCCGATGGCCGTTGAGGTGCCCCAGCCGTATCCGGTCGCGGTGCCGGTCTCGAAGCCATTTCCGGTACAGGTGATAAAGACGATCGCCGTGCCGGTCGAGAAGAAGGTGCCGTATCCGGTGGAGAAGCACATCCCGGTGCCGATTGAGAAACCGGTGCCGATCACGATCGAGAGACACGTGCCGGTGCCCGTAGAGAAGCCCTATCCCATCAAGATTCCCGTTTACAAAACGATTTATCATCACGCGAAGAGCCACGGCCACAGCCACGGCCACAGTCACGGCGGCCACGGCCACGGTCACTGACGTTGCGCCGATTAATTATTAAGCGAGAAGAAGGAGAAGAACAAACGGCTCAAACTTCGTCCTTGTAAATATTCTCGTTGTTGTAACCTTTCTATGCGTAATTTTTTTTATTTTTTATTAATTGTTGGTCTACTTTTTTATACATTTTTGTTATGACGTATTTGTTTTTGTTGAATTTCGACGGCTGTTTTGTTCGCTTCGAATAAATAAACGTGGAAGAAAAAAATATATATATTCGACTTTTCAATGTTTTTCGTGCCAATTTCCTCGACGATGCAGACTTCTGTCGTTTTTTTGTGTCTGCTCTATAATTTATATGGAGTACTGGTTGTGGCGAAGAAAAAAAAATTACGAGAGCGCGAGCTCTTCGGCAGTGAAAGTGAAACGGGAGGGCTGGCGAAATTTTTGCTTGGTTGCAGTTTAATGCACTTCGCGCGTTTATTGTTAACGACGAGGCTAGATAGGAGAGAGACTGAGATTTATAAATGTAGAAAGGCAGAGAGAGGCAGAGAGAGAGAGAGAGAGAGAGAGAGAGGTCCTATGGACCTAGACTTCCGGTTCGACTTTCCCAATACCGGAAATCTTCCATTGTTCTTCGGCTAAAAGATCTATTCCAAATACTCCCAGTCATACATGATTATTTTCCACAGATGTGAAAGTGGGTAGTGGCACTGCTTATATTTACAAATAATGAAATACAAATGTTCATATACATTATTATTATTTTATAATATTTGTTATGAATCTTGCATTAGATTATTTATTTTCGTTTTTCGCCTTTCTTTCGTATTTTTCTACATAATAAATAAGTATAATAAAAACTAAAATGTATAATACAATAAATATAATAATAATATAATATAACGTTTATTGTATTTGTTTATTGAGGCCTTAGGCCACTCTAGAGGCCGAAAATATAGGCTTTTTGGGAATTTTTTTCAGAAAAACTACAAAATAAATCGAGATTACAAAAAAGGGTGTTTATCATACATATCAGTGACTGTATACAATAATTTTTTTGAAGCGATTAATTTAAAAATGGCGACTGTGCAGCGTTTATCTCGAAACTGCATTTTTTAAGTTGGTCGGAAACATAACTCAGACAATTTTCAACCGATTCACTTGAAACGTTGAATGATCTTGAAAAATACATTGTCCATGGAAGTACGTAGGATTTTTTTTGTATATTGCATACGTCATTTGTTATTAACGATTTTTTAGGCAAAGGCCATAGCCGGGTAAGTAGGGAAAAATTGCCCCCGCATTTTCTCCAGCGAAATTAGGAGTATATTCTGAGGTATAAAAAAAAAAAACTTTCTGAAAATGTCATCCCCGTCAACGCAATGGTGTTGGAAAAATGATTTTTCTTTAATAAAAAAATAAAAATTCCGGAAACGCTTCAGTGGATCGATTCGATTTTTTTGGTACTTGTTACGATCAAACGTGTTACGAAATAAAATTATAGAAACATCTTGCAAAAGATTAAGGTTCAAAAAAAAATAATGTTCCTTGTTTTATTTTCTTTACTATAATCCATTTGGGGTATAATAACGAAATTTTTTTCATATAATCTTTGGGTACCTTATTAGATCATACCATTTTTTCAAAATGATCGGTTTGGTACGCCACAGTGAAAAAAAAGAAACAGACTTTATTGATATATTTTAGTTATATATCTATATAAGTTATATATAAGTTATATATCTATATAATAATACAGTGAAAAAAAAGAAACAGACTTTATTGATATATTTTAGTTATATATCTTTATAACTAAAATATATCAATAAAGTGTGTTTATTTTTTTTTTCACTGTGGCGTACCAAACCGATCATTTTGAAAAAATAAATAATCTAATAAGGTGCCCAAAGATTATATGAAAAAATTGTCGCTATTGTACCCCAAGTGGATTATAGTCAAAAATAATGAAACAAGGAACATTACTTTTTTTTCAAACCTCAATCTTTCGCAAGATGTTCTATAATTTTATTTCGTAACACGTTTGATCGGAACAAGTACCAAAAAAAATCGAATCGATCCACTGTACCGTTCCCGGAAATTTTTGTTTGTTTTGATATTTAAAAAAAAAATCATTTTTCTAAAGCCATTGCGTTGACCGGCGTGAAATTTTCAGATTTTTTTTTTTTTTTATACCTCAGAATATACTCCAAATTTCGCTGGAAAAAATGCGGGGGCAATTTTTCCCTACTTACCCGACTATGGCCTTTTTGGAAAGTGAAAAAATTGTCTAAAAAATCGTCAGGTAATTGTTAAAAACAAATGAACTATGCAATATAAAAAAAATCCTACGTACTTCCATAGACAATGTATTTTTCAAAATAGTTTCAACATTTCAAGTGAATCGGTTGAAAATTGTTTGAGTTGTGTTTCCGGCCAACTTAAAAAATGGCACAGCCGCCATTTCGAAATTGATCGCATCAAAAAAATTATTACTGATATGTATGATAGTCATTCTTTTTTTCTCTCGATTTATTTCGTAGTTTTTCTGAAAAAAAAAATCCTCAAAAAGCCTTTTTCGGCCTCTAGAGTGGCCTAACCCCTTAATTTCACATTACATTATTTATTATAAATATTATATTGTATTATTTATTTTCTTCATATTTTCCATCCCTTCGTTCTTTTCTTCCCCCATGGCATCGACTTCCGGAATATTCATGAACAAAAATTCGCGAAGAAAAATCAATAATAAAAAAAAAAAAAAACGGAAGTAGCTCCAACTTTCTCGATAATAGTGCGGATCCCCGGGTGAATTCGTGTTCTTTCGGCACAAATGAGATACCGCCTGCATTACCCAGATTCGCGCTAATGGCCGAGCATTTGCACACGATTGCGCTGCGTAACTCGCGGGTATAACAATATTTGTATATTCGAGAATAACCGAGCAACGTATTCCGGCGTACTTTCATCATTCACGGCGAATCGGGGCGGTGCACACGTACGCAGGAGGGAATAGGAAATAAAGCGAGATTGAGATGTTTTATAAATTGAACTCGCTTACGTGTGGTTGTTGATCTCGACGTTCTCCGTGTGAAAGGCGATACAGGCTACACGAGCCGAAAGTTTCGTTCTCGTTGAAAGAAACGTCCTGGTCGCGAATCACAAAAAATATGACAAAAAAAATGATTGAGTGCGAGTTGCATTATTTTTGTTTCAATTTTTTTTTTACCATTTTCAAACTCGCCTGCACTCGGATTTTTTTTTGTTGGACTGAAAAACCAATTCGTCTTCACGCTGATTGTCATTGGGACGTATGAAGGATTACAAGAGAGGAACGAAAGGCGGAAATTCCGATGAGCATTGAACACTCAGAGTTGATTTTACGCAATGCTATATTGTCATCGATATACAGGGTGTCCCTCTTATCTTTGCCATCCGAAATAACTCGATAATTATCGACACAAAAAAAATATTCCAGACAAAAGTTTTACGGTGTGAACGGGGCCATAAAATGCGACCAATTTTTTTTTATTTCGGTGGAGGCGCTGTCGCACAGTGAAGGTCACCGTCACTTTTTTAAATGGAATGGTACTTTTTTTTGTCAACCATCTCGTGGACCACCTAAAACCGCATAAAAAACATTAGGGGGTCAAAGCCGTTCAAGGTCATTCAAGGTCACCCATTGAAATTAAATACACATCTAAATACTGACCTTGAATGACTTTGAACGATATATTTATATTATATACATATACATATGAATATGTACATGTATTGAATTATACAGTAAAAAACACACATATTTACTAAATATACACCCTACTTTGTAAATATTATTTATATTTTTAGTATTAATATTTTACATGTATTTGTATTGAATATAAAAAATACCAATATTCGTATTAAATATCGAATAATATTATTATATTGAATTTATATACGCTTCTGTATAAATATTATATATTTTTATCGCATTTGGGGATATTATTAATGTATCACACCCTGTGTGTACCTACGTATACGTAGCAAAAGGCAATCTTACAGTGAAGGCCAGACTCCCCGCGTGCCAGACTTTTTCAAAGCCTACAAGTCTCGGGTTGACATAGTGGGGTCGTTGATTCGCGTACAGTATTCCGAGGATATATAAGTGATTCGTGCCTGGAACCCTCGAGTTTAAGCAAAATCGTTCAACTATAAAGAACCGAGCCACGCACGTCATGAATACGAAAATAAAAATAGTACGTGTATTTACATTTTTTTTCAAAACTATTGGTTGTAATAATTTATTAATTTACTATTTTTGTATTTATTATATATATATATATATATATATATATATATATATATATATATATATATATATCGATAATAAATATATATAATAAACATCAAAAATCGTATATTTATTGTAATAGTAAATATGAAAACTTCGAGAAAATAAATGATTATTATTAAAAATGTTCAGTGTATAAAAAATACCCGTGAATACACATATATTTATTTTTGTGTGTTCACCTTCGTCTAAATATTTCTATCAGAATGATAATAATACTAAAAATGATAGTAACAAACAATAATAATAACAACATCAAACAATGATATTGAATAATATATATATGCAATATAATATATTAAAATTGCCCGGAGCAATGAGGCGATTATCACAATAAAAAGAACCAAAAATTGAATAATAATATTAAATTATAATATTGAATGAAAACATTAAATAACAATATTAAATAACAATATAAAATACCAATATTAAATAAAAATATCAGATACCAACATTAAATAATAATGTTATATATTTTTTTTAAATTAATGCTAAGAATATGTTAAATACCCATGATCTTTTAATAATCAATTATCGATCGTGGATATCGATTAATCAAGTGTAATGAACGATAAACGAATTCGACCACTGATGATATTTATTAACAATTGATCGTCATGCTGAGTACGAAATTAATTTGAATGATCGATATTCGTTCACCCGCTGTTATTAACAATTTTTTTCGATTGGAAGATAACGATCCTCGCAGCCGTTGGCTCGTGCAAAGCCTCTCACGGCTGGAATTTGGACGTCGGGGACTCCGGTGGCTGGAATTTGGACGTCGGACACTCCGGTGGCTGGGACAAGGGTGAAATAACCCTCGGTGAAATTTCCCTCGAGAGCCACGGCCACAAATTGCCAACTGCAACACTCGAACACTCCGGTTGGGCATTCGATTTTCGCACGGATGAATAATTTTAATTCTCGAGAGTGATGTCCGAATGGATTTTTTAAGGGGCGAGGAAAAAGTTGCTGATTTTCATGATTGAAAGGTTTATTTGCCATTGTTGAGACGTATGTTATGTTTTATTAATACTTTTGGCTGTTAAATGGTATTTTTGATTTATTTATCAATATTAAAAAATGGCCGATATCCGGCACGGGCTTCTAAGCGGGTTGGGGCGGATGTTGTCAGACGGCGTGACACATAGCGGCGGCGGGGTAAATCCGAAAAAGTGCCAACGAAGATTTTTCTTTCATTCACACTCATACACTGAATATGAACCAAGAAAAAGTGAGAAATGCTGCAAAACGACTAAACGGTACTCTTTGAAACAAAAAAAATGAATTTTCCGAAAATATTGCTACATTTTGCAATAAAAAAAAATATTTATTTTATTTTCAAAGACATTTAGGTTCATGTTTTAGACAACAAGGTTAGAAAGATTCACACGAAATTTCATCAGAATTGGTCGATTTATTTTTTAGCTATGCGTCACGCCAGTATTGAAAATGCAAAAGTAGTAATAAAAAATACTCTAAGTCTTAAAAATGATGATAAAATCTTTCCTTTTGAAAAAAAACGAACACGAAAATCAGCCAATGTTTTTCTCGCCTAAAGGTATCTCCCCCCCTTAACGGGGGGTTGTCGCACGAATTTCAGGAGGCGGGCATGGCTGGGAAAAATGGCCGGCGAGCTCGATAAGCGGCTGGAGTGGATCGGGGATAGAACACGGGGGATGGGAGTCCGGCGGATCGATCGGCCATGGATGGGACGAAAATGTCAAACCGATCGTCAAACACATTGGTGTGAATTTTATTCTACTCGATTTTAAAAAAATTATTGTTTTTCAATATTATTTTGAATATATTATTTTTTATAAGAATTTGACGAAAAAAAATTGTTGTATATTATTTTGAATATATTATTTATTATAAGATTTTGAAAAAAAACATTTTTTTTGAATATAATTTTTAATATATTATTTTTCATAAAATTTTGAAAAATAATTTTTTTTAACATAATTTTGAACAAATTCATTTTTGGTAAAATAAAAAAAAATATATTTTAGTTTTAAGAGTAAAACATTGAGATCGATTTGTTTTCAAAGGTGTGCCAGTACCACAGGCGGTTGAAATAAAAATTCCGCATCTCGTTGCGCAGCCCGTGGCGCAGCCATATCCGGTCATAGTTCCCATCTCCAAACCGGAACCGTTCGAAGTGAGAATTTTTTTGCTCGTTGACGTGTACTCCATATACCCCCTTGTTGCGTAATTATTGCGTATATCGTTTTATTTTTTCATTATACTTCAGGTCGTCAAGACGGTCATAAAAAAGGTGGAGAAGAAGGTACCGACCCCGGTGGAAAGAATTGTACCGTTTAAGGTTGAGAAGCCGGTTCCGTTCACCGTTTACAAGAGCGTGCCTCATCCGGTTGTCAAGCACGTGCCCATCAAGATTCCCGTTCACAAGACCATACACCACTACAGCCACGGGAAGAGTCATCATCACTGATACTCCTCAACATTCGTCTCCGTGTCTTGTTTTTTTAATTACAATTTTGTTTTTTTTTATTACAAGAAAAAATGTAGTATTTTGTAAGACTAAATATCGTTGACTAGTGCGTAGACTTTTTAAAAATACTCATTGTTTTTTATCACAATTTTGAGGCAGGGAAAAATAAAAAAAATTATTTTCGTATAATTGTCGTGCATCTGTAATTTTTTTTCCTAACCTCGATCCTCATTTTACCTGGAAGAAACAATAAAAATAAGTTAAGGCATATTTAGATTTATTAACTTTAATTTATAACATTTAAATTTAAATTTAAATGTTTTATTTAAAGTTAAGTTTAAATATTTTATTTGAAGTTAAATTTGAATATTTTATTTAAAGTTAAATCAAAATCTAATAAGTTACTTTAAAAAATTCAGAAATTACTGAAATTTTCGTGATGGAAAATATTTGTATCCAGCCCGAATTCTCCGTTGACAAATAATCATTTAATGCGAGTCCAAAAATGAACATTCGCAAAATCGACAATTCATTTAATGTGAATTTTTTCACAAATTTGTAAATAATGCGTAAAATTTTTTTTTTATGACGGGGACGATTTTTTTTTCAGGCTTCGATTTATAAATTTAAGTGAATGTGGGGAATAGCTCAGGAAGTTTTTTGCCTCACAATCGCCACGCTCTTACGATCCCTCGTTATCCGCAATACCGTGCACTTCCTTTCCACTCGATACACAACACGTCCTCCGAACAGGTTCGGAAAAAAAATAACCACGTCCGTACGGAAGTTGGAAATTTGAAGTATTGCGCGATCGGCTTCGATTATCCTTATTAATTGCCGGAGCAATTAAGAGGCTCGTGAGACGAGATAAAAATCACCGGGGGAAAAAAATCCACGGCTAACGATGAATAAAATGAAGAAGGAAATATTGCAGAATTTATTCGACAATGTTACGAAATTAATTTTCGATCAATTAATTATCAATATTTCCCCTGTTGAATTTTCAATCATTTCCATGCTCAATTTTCATTAATGTTCCATTTTAAATATCACGAGGTACGAAGTGTGGTTCGAGGCATCGAACCGGAAGCAAAAGTCGAGAGAAAGAGTGAAAAAGGTAACAAATTGCCGCCTCCGGGGCGAAAGTAAGAGGGCTCGAGCGTTTTGTCTCAACGCTCACTTTTCTTCATTTCCTTACCGTTTGTTCGTGATGAAAAATAAATTAAAATAAAAAAAAAAACAAAGCAAATCTAAGAAAAGCAATCGCCGCCGTCTTTGTCAGTTGAATAAACGGTTTCCTGAATTTCTCGAGAAAGGCCCGAAGGGTTTCCCACCGAGAGAGCAAATTGATCGGTACAAATTCAATTTAATCGAGCTCGAGTGCCACTAAAGAGACGTTTGGTACTCTTCCAATGGGTAAATTGAGCCCTTTGGCGAAGTGATCAGCGTGTCCTTTCCCGAGGAGAAGCGCTGCAAAGACTGTCTGATCAAAGCCTGCCGGAACTACTGCGGACCGGGCTTGATCCCCTTCCGACCGCAATATGGACAACATTATTCGAAAAAAAAAATCACGTAAAATAAGCTCAGTATTGGAAAACTTTTGGTCTACGAGGACAGACAATTTTTGAAAAATTTTCATACTAAAAACCATGAAATAAAGACAAAACCAAAAATTCCTAAAAAAATATTCTTACATTCAAAAATTAAGGAACATAATGACAATTAAAATAAGGCCAAACTTCAGCCAGATTTTTTACTAAAATCTTTAAAAATCAAAATGTCAACACCAAAAACAAGTCAACTGAAGCAAAAAAATATTGAAAAAACATTCTTACTTTGAAAAAATGAAGGAAAATAATTACATTTCAAACAAGGCCAAACGCCAGCAGTGCTTTTCAGTCCGAAGCTTAAAAAATAAAAACAAAACAATTAACACTAAAAACAAAATGAAAAATGCAAAAAATACATTCTTACATGAAAAATTGAGGAACACAATGATAATTATAATAAGGCCAAACTTCAGCAATACTTTTTACGGAAATCCTTCAAAAATAAAAATGTTAACAACAAAAACGAGTTAACTGAAGCAAAAAAAAATTGAAAACACATTCTTACTTAAGAAATGAAGGAATATAATGACAATTCAAAATAAGGCCAAACGTCAGCAGTGCTTTTCAGTCAGAAGCTTAAAAAATAAAAACGAAAAATTAACTCTAAGAAGAATTAAATGAACGCAAAATAAAAAATGGAAAATAAATATTTTTACGTTAAAAAATTAAGGGAAATAATGACAATCAAAAGAAGGCCAAACTTCAGCAGTACTTTTCACCAAAATCTGTCAAAAATAAAGAAAAACATTCAACACTAAAAACAATCAAACAAATACCAAACAGAAAATTCACAAAGAAGCATTGTCACATTAAAAAATTAAGGTAAATAATGACGATTAAATTAAGGCAAAACTTCGATAGTACTTCGAAAATATCCTCGTGTTCCTTTCACTCGGAAAATCCAATTTTCGAGGTTCTCTTCCAGTTCGTTCGATTACGCATAGGCGAACCTCGCACCACTTCCGGTAAACGATTTCTCGGCCCATCGTGACCGCAATCACGGTTGCGTCTACCGGATAATTCGAAGAGAAACGAGCGTGGAGGAGGATAAAGAAATAAACAAAAAATGAGAATGAAAAATGGGGAAAATAATCGCGAGGTCCTTGATCGCGAAAGATCTCCGTGAGACCAGGAATCCTTGGCTTTCGTGAATTGTGGTGTAGATGTTGTGTACAGCGAAACGTGGAAGGGGCGAAAGTTTAGACGAGGTTGGCGAGCCCCGGTGGTGAAAGGTGGCGGAATCGATGATCTTCCTATATAAGCTCCCAGCCTCGATCCCACCTTGGACACTCCAGACACGACTAACATTCGCATACGAACCTCATTCGAGTGTTCATCAACGTACCCAAACTCACCAACATGAAAACCGTGAGCGTAAATTTCAAAAAAAAATTAAAAAATTCGAAAAAAATTCAAAAAAAATTCAAAAAAAAATTCAAAGAAAATTCAAAAATAATTTTTAAAAAATTCAATTTTTTTTTATGTATAAAATGTTATCCTTTGAAGGATCGATGATTTTTTAAACTCCGCGACGACGAGCAAAAAAGTCGACGTTCGACATAATGAGCGTTTAATGACCATAATGAGCAAGCGAATGGGAGACGGGAAAAAAAAAGACCGGAAAGTTGTGGCGAGAGGAGAAATTGTGGCGATCCGTTAGAGAACGTTCATGGCGCTCTCCCCTCGCCCTGGACTGGCGTAGATTAATTTATGTATCAGAAAAAACGACTGTCATAATCATTTCGTAATTAATTAATTGAGCTCGATCGCGCTTTCACCCCGCGAAGTTGATCTTCCCAGAGTCATCGCGTGTCCTTTTTGCAGATCATCCTAGCCCTCGCGGCACTTGTCGGTGTCGCGGTCGCCGGAGACTATGGACATCATCACGAGGATCATCACGCGCATACGACCTACGAGGAGAAAACGAGACCTGTCGAGATACCGATCTATAAAAAATACGGTGAGTCTAGTCGCCAAATAATAGTTTTTATTGATGTTGATGAAAATTCCGATTTTTCATTATTTTTAATTGTTCATATTTATATTTTATATTTAATTAAAAAGTAAAGATTCTACGAAAATGTATTTTTATATTTTTTAATTATTTATATTTATATTTTCTAATTATGCAAATATGTATTTTATATTTATATAAAATTTGAAAATTTTATATAAATTCATATTTTGTTGCTCTCATGCAAATAAATAAAAATGAAAATAGTAATCAAATATTAATTATCGAACGATTATTTTCCGATAAAATTTCAGCGATACCGATACCACATCCGGTGCCGATCAAAGTGCCGCAGGAAATAAAGATACCGATTCCCCAGCCCTACCACGTGCCGGTGCAAATACCGCACCCCTATCCGGTCGAAGTGATCAAGGAGATTGAAATTCCCATTGAGAAACCGGAACCCTACGTCGTGGAGAAGAAGGTAAGGGAAGAGAACAAAATTCTCATATTTATTTAAATCCACATTGAGTACGATTTTTTAAAAATAAATCCTGCGTTTGGATTTTTTTTCGAAAAAAAATCCACTTGTTTTTGTTCAATTGTTTGATCGAGAATTTTTTTTTCCAGGTTCCGTTCATAGTTGAGAAGCCATATCCGGTCTACGTCGACAAGAAGTTTCCGGTTCCGGTTGCAAAACCTTACGCGGTACACGTGCCGATCTACAAGCACGTGTACCATCACTCCTCTAAGGGCTGGCACTAAGGGGAATTCTCGAAACCGGAAATGGCTCCAAGAATCTCCTCACATAGAGAGAGATAATGAAACCAATGAAAAAAAAAAAATTATTGTAAATAGTCTCTCAACCTTTTTGTTGATTGTTTATTGTTCGTATTTGTTGTTCTCGTTGTTCCTCGTTAATTTTCTCGTTACGCTCCAATTAAAATTATGAGTCCACGATCGGTATTTAATAAATCAGTTTTTACGAAACTACTACCTTTTTTCTTCATTTTTTTTATACCTCTCTCTCGACCGGCACGAAAAGTCCAGTGTCTCGTTCCTGTATCGCCATATAATAACGAGACCGCGTCGTAGGTGCACGAGAAGGTGCCGCTCCCTCCGCGCGCATGCATCTACGTGATAAAACCACTTTTACCGCGGGATGCACTTTCACTGTTCCGCTAGGAGATCAACGAAACGAGAGTACATCGTCGCAACAATATATCTGGATGTATTCACCACCGACAGCAACGCCCTCTTTCTATGAAGCCTACAATGACCGCAAGGACGTTTCAGACTGAACCTAAGCTCAATTTTTTTCGGAAAAAAAACTTTGAGATACTCAATTTTTTTTATTAATTTAAGAATTCTAAAATAAATGAACGAATATTTTAAGATTTCTAAAAGTTTCTAAAATATTCTAAAATACTCTAAAAACTTCTAAAATGTTCTAAAAAAATCCTAAAATATTCTAAAAACGTCTAAAATATTCTAAAAATATTCTAAAATATTCTAAAATTAATATTCTAGAATAAGTGAATATTGATGAAAGTATACATTTGTCGATTTTGAATCAATATTGTAAATTAATATTTAAATTTGTTTATTTTTTTATTCGTTTTATTTTTTAATATTAATTTGAGCGATTTGAATGTTTCAGTATTGAAATTCAATGTTTCAAAATAAATAAATATTATTTATCAATTGATGTATGCATTTATTCATTCACTCATGTATTTGTTAATTTGCTTCTTTATTTATTTGTTCATGCATTTACTTATTAATTTATGTCTTTATCCGTGCTGGATCGCAGAGACAAAGAATTTTCCTAACAGCGACACAAAAGTACGAATATCATTTCACAACTTTGGTTTATCAATATTCGTCTATTTGCATGACATTCGACAATAAAATAAAACATTTTTAATTTACTACGATACTATATTCATTTATTAACTTATTAATTCACTGATTAATTTTCATTATACGTCTATAATATCACTATACGAGAAATTCTTATGTTCTCAGAATCCATAACTTTAATTTCCGTTTACCAACATTAATCCAAAAGTACAAAGATACGTCAGTCAAAAAATTATATGTAAATATAATTACTTATGCCCCCAACGCAACGCACGATGTCGATCTAGTTCAGGAGTACCGAACGCTGCGGTAGAAAAGAAATACATTCACAAAAAAATCCACAAAAAATCTTTATTTATTTCCCACCAAGTGCTATGAGATTTTATATATATGTCAGTTTACTTGAGAACGTAATTGACCGGCGTACATACGTAGAAACTGCGATTGCGAGCGACGAGAGACAAAAACAACAAAAAAAAAACGAAGACGAGGGAGAGGCTGCTCGAGGTGAAGGTACTGCGATCTAGCAGATGTCTGCGGTCTCCCTCTCTCTCTTTCGCCGAGCAATCTCGCACAAATATATATATATATATATATATACACACACACACACACATTATTACTTGGCGTCGAGACGCTGCCGCGTTTCTTTATATATATATATATATATATATATATATATATACACACACACACATATATACATACACCAGGTGCCTCATTTTAATCTCACACCTGATTTATCTCGAAAACTACTGCTCCGATCAAGTATTGAGTATAGTGAAACTTTAGGGTTCAAAGTGGACGTTAAAAAAAATATTTGTTGGTCCAAAATTCGACATGGTGACGTTAAGATGGCCGACATGTTTTTGAAAAAAGGGATCATAAATTTTTTTCACAAAAAAATTTGTTAGGCTAAAACTAACAACTTTAGTAGGAAAAGTTTTTTGACAACGTTCATAATTTTTAGGTTAAAATACCATTTTTTTACTATTTAGCACAATCCAGAATGTACCACGAGGAGGTGAAGTCTTCAACATCCCTAGTGTAAGTGTGCGTGTATATATGGGTGTGAGTTTGTTTGCGTTTGTTTGGGTTATCGAAAGTGTGAGTTTGTTTGAGTTATTGGGGGCCATTAATCACGTGATGTTTCTAGGCCACTTTTTGACCCCCCCTCCCCAACAGGTGAGGTTTCTAGCCTCCCCGCCCCCAACATCACGTGTATTTTTTGTTAAGAAACGTCAGACACAAGCGACAGAGAGTGCGGTATTTTATTATGAAAAACAAAATAATATATATTGTCAGTATATTTAAATGGCATTGTCCGCGCAGTTATACAAAAAAAATCACGTGATAATTCAAAACACCCCCCGCATGATCAATCGTGATGTTTTCCAACCCCCCTCCCCTATTGGAGCCTCACGTGATTAATGGACGACCCCTTGTGCGTGTGAGTTCGTTTGGGATTTGTTTGGGTTACCAAAGAAACCCAAAAAACTCATACCCACACACACACACACTAACACTAGGGATCTTGAAGCCTTTCCTCGCGGTAAATTCTGCACAGTGCTAAAATACCAAAAAATGGCATGTTAACCTAAAAATTATTCACGTTATCAAAAAACTTTTCCTACAAAAGTTGTTAGTTTCAGGCTGACAAATTTTTCAGTGAAAAGAAAAATGTACGTTCTCATTGAAAAAAACACGTCAGTCACCTTAACGTCGCCATTTTGAATTTTGGACCAGAAAAGATTTATTTTTCGAACGTCCCTCATCGAACCCTAAAAGTTTTATAAGACTCGATACTTGATCGGAGCAGTATTTTCCGAGATAAATGAGGTATAAGATTAAGACGGGACACCCGGTATATGACTGGTCGTGTATGGTTGCCGAAGAGGTATTCAGGCCCGCGTACAAGAGTGTAAATCGGTTTGCCGTGGCTGTGTTTTACGAGCATAGCACCGCGGAGCGTTAAGGGGGTGGGGGCGTTAAGGGGGGGGGGGGGGTGGGTGCTTGGTGGTGGCGCAGAGAACGTTTGAAGTTGTCGAAGCAAGTATCAACAGGGAAGGGAGAAAGTACCGCGGGGGGCTATATAAAGAGTTGACCGTGACTTTGAGAGCGTACTGGGTATCATACCGATCGCGCCGAGGCTTTTGCATCGAAGAGAAAGGATCTCGATAGAGAAACGTCAAAAAGAGACGAGCCATCATGAAGCTTATCGTGAGTCATTGAATCGCCATTGTTACCGATCTCCCGAGGCACGTAAGATCGATGTTTTTGTTTTTTTTTTCACCGCTCGACAGATCGTTATCGGTAGTCTGGTGAATTTGGCGTGTGCGAGCTACGACGAGGGACACTCGACTTATCACGAGACGTCGAAGCCCGTGCACATACCGATCTACAAGAAATACGCGATACCGATTCCACATCCGGTACCGGTACCGGTACCGCAGCACATCAAAGTGCCGATTCCGCAACCGTATCAGGTGCAGGTCGCGATACCACATCCGGTACCGGTCGAGGTCATCAAGCACGTCGAGATACCGGTCGAAAAGCCCGAGCCCTACGTCGTCGAGAAAAAGGTTCGTCTCTTCTTGTACTTGTCTCTGCGCCATCCAGTCGCGGAACCAGTTTAGATGACTCAAAAAATCGATTTTATTCGAAATTATTTATACCAAATCGAAATTATTTATACCCAAGTAATATAAATAATTCATTAATGCCTTGTAATCTTTACTTTCGCTAGAATTTTTTCTTAACGATCTTTTTTCAGTTTGTGTACACTCTAACTCAAAAAGTTTTTAACCTATAATTTTATAAAGGAATAGTTAGTTTTTTTATATAATTACGCTCTATATGAACCTAATTTGGAGTGATATGATTCAAAATATATTTTTCATAGCAAAAAAGGTGACAAAATAATGGAAAAAATTAAACCCTTTTGTTTAAAGACCTTTAGAAAATGCAATTTTCAATTTTTTTGGTCAGAGTTAGGTTCATATAGAAGAAAAATATGTTTTTAAAGTAGTCTTTAAACGGTATTAATTTCCGATAAAAACTGTGGCCTCCAGAATGTCCACAAACAAAGTTTGATGGCGACCTTCGATAGACAGCGTTTAGAGGAAATGCTTCGGAAAAATGATTTTTTTTTGTTTGAAAATATGCATAAAATATTCGCAAAGTTCAAATTAATTCTAAATAATCAGTCCTTGTAAAAAAAATCATGAAAATCGCTGAGTAAAACGTACTCCTAAACTGGTTTCTCCCCTTAATCGTCGGTACCGGAAATGACGTTGACGATTAAACGACGCAGGTACCCTACGTGGTGGAGAAACCGTATATGGTCACCGTGGAAAAACACTTTCCCGTGCCAATACCGAAGCCCTATCCGGTACACGTGCCCGTCTACAAACACGTGTTTCATCATCAGAGCAAAGGGCACGGCTGGAAACATTGAGCCGATTTGAGCTGTACCAAAATGGCGGTCAACGTTCAGTTTTCTCGCTTGTTGTATATAATTTTTGTTACGCTGTTTTCTCGTTTTTAATAATAAAAAATATGGTTTTTATTACCCACTGATTCACGACTATTGTGCTTTTTTTTCCACGAACCGCCCTTTTTGAACTTTCAACCAAACGAAGGGAAATTTCGCAGTAAAAAAAATACTCTTGAGACAGTATCCATCATTTTTGTATTAAAAAAACAATTCTTAATTTTTTTACCCACTAAATTAAGGGGGAAAAAATAGATAAGCCAAAGGGTCAAGGGCTCAAGGGCCATCCTCGAAGGGCTCGAAGGGCTTGGCGGGGACAAAAGGGCTCGAAAGATTTTCACGAAGGGCCCGAAGGGCTCCAAGGGACGTCCCTTCGAAGGGCCTTCGAAGGGTCTCGATGACTCAAAGGGCCCCAATAATCACACAAGCATCGCTAATGTTTAACAATCTTCGAAAAATAATTCCCCTTAATATCTTGACAAGCATACTGAGCATCTTACCCCACAAATCGAATAAGGAGTTTCGGTTGTTTTTACTTTTTTCTCCACCGAGCATGTGTACAGCTGTAACTCATTGAGTCCGCCAAGCACGTATGGCCGAGTTGAGTTCGAAGGAAAAAAAAACCATTTCGCAGTTCGCATACCCTCGACGTCTTCGCCTAAAACGAGAAGAGGGGAAAAAAGGCTTGCCCCGGTGCAGCACAACTCGAGAATCGTCGTTGGAACGTAACGCAATCGAAACTAGCCCCGGGGCTTCGATTACTTATGGAGAGTGCGGGGGGGGGGGGTGGTGAGGGGGGAGGGGGACATCGACGTGTTAGGGTGAATTTATTCAGGAAATACCGGGGCAAACGGGAGCCCGCGAGCAATTGCATCAGCGAGTGTATCGTAAGACAAGTTCTTTTTTTTCGCCTTTTTTTTTCTTACGCCTCTTATAAGGGAATTTAGTCGTTGATTTCGAGGCGCGTTCCCCATTGCAACGTATCAAACGGACATAACGAGGAGACACGATCTACCTTGCTCTCGTGGTGTCCTCGGCCACGCGGCAAGGGGGCGGGGGGAGAGGAAAAAATAAGTTTATAAAACGCGGCGATTTGCCGGATCCCCGCCTAGTTTCGTACGGGCTGCCGTTTGGATTCACGAACGGGGCAAATTTTGAACAATTGTCGAGGAGAGCAATCCGGTCCCCTGAGATCGAAGACATGGTTGGACGATTGGTAAGTTCGTCAAGTGAAAATGGCCAAGCTATTTTATTTGCTATCCAATTCCTCATTTTCTGACTGTTATTCTTTATTTTATATTAGTCATCCATAATTTATTGTCGATTTTTCTTTTTTTGCAATTTAATTTTAATTATTTACAATTTATTTTGTATTATTTATTATTTTTTTATTTATTATTTATTTATTCCCGTCACATTTTTCGCCTCAAATGATCGATCCCGTATCATAGATAGTGGGCCTGATATGGCTGACGTTCGTGCACTCGGAGGCCCCGCATACTGCCTCAATCCCGGAGGGCCTTAAGGAGTCGTCGATGGGCGATGACGGGTCCCCGAAAACCAAAAGATACCTGACCCACGAACACGGAGGACAGGTCGCCTCGCCGTGTCCACCGTTCTATCCGAATTTCGGTATGCACACGAGGATGCACGACACGAGGCCCTACGGGCCCCCGGCTTATCCCAAGGCCGAAACGTCACACTCGATAATGTCTCATGGCCATCGGGAACTCCAGTACGTTCACGCACCAAGCTACTCGTCTTACGTGCCGCACCAAACGATTCAGCTCATCAAGCCGGAACACAAGGCCCCGATTTATCAGGCCCCGATCCATCAGGCCCCAATTTACAAGGCCCCGATTTATCAGGCCCCGATTTATCAGGCCCCGATGCATCAGTCCCAAATTTATAAGGCCCATATTTATCAGGCCCCGATGCATCAGGCCCCGATTTATAAGGCTCCGATTTATGAGACCCCGATGCATCAGGCCCCGGTTTATCAGGCCCCGATTTATAAGGCCCCGATGTATCAAGTGCCAATCTGGAAGCCGGCCATTCAGCATCATCCGACTGTCGTGAAGCAACCGAGCTACTATCATCATTATCAGCCACCGATGTATCAAGAATCCAAGTATTACTCGAAAGAGCCGGTATTCTCTTACGCACCAGCTTATCAAGAGCCAATGTCGAGCCTGTGGCCAGCTACGGATATCAAAAAATACGATATGCCCTCCACTCAGATCTCGTATCATCAACCGGCAATCGTTTATAAGCCCGACCCACCAAAATGCGCATCCTGCCCGCCCAGCAGCCATTCTCCGGAAACGTCGTACGTGAAAGTGGTGCACGCCCCGCACGTGGAACAATCGAAGGTCTATCTACCTCCGGCTCCGGTGCTCCATCAACCGAACGTTAAGCCCTGTGTCCATTGATGATAATAAATAAAGAAAAACGCAAAGAAATTTTCTGCAAAAAAAAATTTGCATAAAAAAAAACGTATAGAAATTTCATGAATTTTGAGAAAAATCTGACTTCGTTAATTATTCAAGTAATAAAACGATTGATTAAAGAGAAGGTGATTGTATGTTTTTATTGCGATTTTAGGTGGTTTTTGGAGGATTTTTTGAAATGTCATTTCGAATTGTTTTTGTTTTGTGATTTTTTTTACTTTGCGATGACGAGAGGCGAACATGAGGCGGGAAGTAGGTAAGGAAAATCGGTCTGATCGAAGTCTGCGGTTTCTACTGGAGGATGAAAATTACGACGTCTCTGTCGAAGATTTCGAATCGACGTCTCACCTGCCTCAACACCTCGTTTATTCACGCTTGCCACCTTTTTTCACGTCGGAGGCAATTCTCGTGCGTAACTCCGGGTGCAAACGTCTCTTATGAGAGCCTCTCCGCGCTTTATTGTTCCTCGCGTACGCTCTCACACCGCGTTACGCGGCTCTTCAAACTGTCACGCAACACGTCGACACCCACGAAGACGACCACCTCGTGGGGAGAAATAGCATGAAAAATTGAAAAAGTTTAATACGATATAATTAATGGTATTATTATTAATAATGATATTTATAAGATAAATAATTATAAACATTTCTCGTATGAATATATAAATATTTCATTGTATTGTAAACATGATTTATAATATTTGTGTGCCATACAATAATGGATAAATTCCTTGTATTGAACATAATTAAATTAATGCTATCAAGTATTATTATTAAAGTGAAAATCAATCGGGCAACGTATAGTTCGAAATTTGATTAAATTTGTCAGCACTCTGGAGCTTTAGAAACCTCGAAAAAAGTTGCATAAATTATTGCGAGATTTAGCGTAAGTGAAAATTTATTTTTATTACTCGCTTTCCACACGTAGAATTGTGTTGAAGAGCATTAATATTATGTTTCAAGTCAATCTGACCAGATACCTCTTTTACCATACAAACTACGCTACCCCCTTTTCTCCTTAAAGATTGAATTTCCAAAAACGCGGAAATTTAATTAATTTTGTATAGGAGCAGTTATACAAAGTTTCAAGTAAATTTTACCCGATTTTTTATACTTTTTTGTACAAACTTCACCACCCTGTTTCGTTTAAGGGTTCAATTTAAAAAAAAACGCTAAAATACGTATTTTATCAATTTTGTCAAGAAGCACGAATACCAAATTGCAAGTACATCCGACCAGATTTTGTTCAATGTCCATACAAACGTTGCCACCCCTTATCGCCTTTTAGGGGTTCAATTTCTAAAAACGCTGAAATACGTATTTTATTAATTGTGCCAAGAAGCACGAATACCAAATTTCAAGTAAATCCGACCAGATTTTTTTCATTTTCCATACAACCTTTGCCACCCCCTTATTACCTCTTAGGGGTTTAATTTCTAAAAACACTGAAATACGTATTTCTTTAATTGTGTCAAGAAGCACGAATACCAAATTTCAAGTAAATCCGACGAGATTTTTTTATTTTCCATACAAACTTTGCCACCCCTTAACTCCTCTTAGGGGTTGAATTTTTAAAAACGCTGAAATACGTGTTTCATTAATTATGTCAAGAAGCACGAATACCAAATTTCAAGTAAATCCGACCAGATTTTTTTCAATTTCCATACAAACTTTGCCACCCCCTTTAATAGGGGCGAAAGCCCCTCAAAAGTTATCAAAGTTAGATATTCGGATTGGTTTGTGTGAAAATTCTGCATAAGAAAATGAGTCATTTTTCATGAATTTTTTTCAAAGCTGAGAAAAAAATCGCATCATTTTCAAATGTTGACATTATCTTATTACAACTTTTAAGTGTTAAGATTTTTTCTTTCTTTTTCGAACAAAACATAATGGCGGCGATATAAGGTATTCCTTCGGGCGACTTGAGCGGAAGAAAAAAAAATTATTTTTCCCCGAATCTTCGGCTCACCATAATTTTTTTAATGGTCGAAAAAAAACCGCTACGCTACATTGTAGCGACATTACTCACAAATGAGCTGATTTTTTTCAGATGTGACATGACCGAGTAACAGCTGGGACAACGACCGCACGTCAATGTGCATAACGGGGCCATTTTTTAATATTTTGAACGTAAATTTATTAACGTTATTCTTAAAGCTCTTGCTTGTTGTGTAAAAAAATAAAAATATTCCGGCCCATACTTTCGAGTTTATTGTTTTTTTTTAAATATACCCATTTTTCGATCGGCCAAGGTGGCCAGACGCCTTGATAGATTTAAACGTCTTCTCAAGAAAAACTCTTGAAAAATCGATCTTTTTGAGCCTCTTGGCTGTATAACAAAGACGCCTATTGGACTACCTTATAACGCCGCCATTTTGTTTTGTTTAAAAAACAAAACAAACATTCAGTACTTGAAAGTTGTCATAAGATAATATCAAATTTTAAAGTGATGCGATTATTTTATCACCTTAAAAAAAATCATGAAAAATTACAAAAATGATAAATAGATTGCCTCCCTTAATATTTGAGGTTAAAAAGAAGACTTTTCTAGACAAAACAAATAACCAAGAGTATTTTTTGAAAAACTGGGTAATCAAAGTTAACATTTGTCGAAATGGCATGCGAAAAACCAAAAGCAATAAGATAATTCGTAATTGCCGGATTACGTGAGATTCAAGCGAGGGGGAAATAATTCACGTGTAATAAAAGGAGCAATGTGTAAGCCTTAAGATATTTCGCAGTTTCGAAATTGCACAAGGTCCCGCGGGCGCACCGCGATAAACAACACACGAGATCTTTCGCACTGAGAGGAGGTACACTCGAGATAGAGGGGAAAAGTGACAGCGGGGCAGGGGGGGGAGGGAACAACAAGCCAACGTTATAATATCGTAAACATCCGGCCGTCGTACGGCTGATGAATTCCCATGGATTTCGAAACGTCGGTAACGCGTGGACGAGGCCCCGATATATAACCAGAAACTTCGGGGCTCCTTGACGTCAGTGCGAGTAGATAAAGCCAAAAGATCAGACACGTCGTAGTTTCACGAAAAGAGAAACAAAAATGAACAAGTTTATGATTGTGAGTGTTCCACGTGGTGTTTGAGGAATGAGTTTTAAAAATAGATCTGTGCTTTGTGCGATAAAAATTACGAAAAAAAATATTTCTTGTTTCTAAAAATAATGAATTAATAATCATTTTTTATTTATTTTAAGTTAATACTATTTTTTTTAAATTATAGATCCATGCTCTTAATGATTTTTCAAATTATCCATTAATACTATTGATAGTTTAAAAAAAGGTATAAATGAGTAAAATTGATAAATGAAAAAAAATATTGTTTCACAGGAATTGTAATTTTATTTTGCAAAACGATTATCAAACAACATAATTTTGAATATTTATTGAAAAACGAATTATAAATTGATACGTTTTTCAATTTTCATTGAATTATTTTTTAATCAATATAATTAAAAATATTTATTGAAATAAAATCATAAATTAGTACATTTTGTAATTATCGATCAATTTTTTTTAATCTACGTAATTTGTAATTCTCGAAAAATAAATTATACATCAACATAATTTTGAATGTTCATCGACAAAAAATTATAAATGAATACACTTTGTAATTTTCATTGGAACAAAAATATAAATCGATATAATTTCGAATATTTATTGAAAAACCAATTATACGCTGCTGGTTTCGAAAATCGAAAGTTTCGCCTCGACCCTGATTTTAAAAAATGAACAATAATTTCTATGGAAATTTCCTGCATTTACAGTATACAAATAATAAAGGGGGTCGGGGAATCTTTTGGCCAGCAGTGTAAATTGATATAATTTGTAATTTTCGTTAAAGAAACACTGACAAATAAAGCCAGTATTTAATTTTTACCTTTAAAAAATGATAAATTATTAGTATATTTTTGTTCGCGAAGGAAAATTCCAAAATGTCACTCTCGAAAATTTCAGGTGTCCCTTTGTGCCCTGACTGTCTGCGAAAGTGGCTCGATACCGTCCGATTCGGTGCATCGTCATTTTCCGCATTTAAAAATGATCGATCATGGCCACGGTGCGACGAGTTATCAGAACGTGAACGTCCAAAATTTCGGCTCTGTACCGATCCCGAAGGATTTTCAGGTCGACGATGGTCACGAATATGACAACGCTCATCGACTTGAGTATCTCGATCAATTGGACGACAAGAATATTGCCGAAATTTTCTTCCCGGATGTACAGAATTACGTCGACGATCAGGAGGATATCGAACACGTTATTGTCCCTTCTGAAGGTATGAGTTAGACAAAAAAAAATACAAAAAACAAAAACACAATAAATAAATAAAAAATTACAAAAAAATAAAAAAAATAAAATATAAAATGAATGAAAACAAATTTACAAAAAACAATAACAAAGTAAAATAAAAAACGAATAAATTCGTTTTACAAAAAATAATAAACAAATAAAATAATAAATGAATAAAAAAATTACAAAAAAAACAATAAATAAAAGAAACAAAAATAATTCTTAAAAAATACAAAAAGAACGAGGCCCGATTTCTCGTGCACTTACCTCTGTTGCAGTTCCCGAAGAATTGGACTACCACGTGGTGCACCCCGAGACTCTGGAACATCACCCTCCCTCGAGTCCCTACGAGTACGAACGCAAAATCGACTACGAGTATCGTTGAAGCGTAACCCAACGAAAAAAAAAGGAAACAAAAACAAATCCAAAAAACCTCAATCTCAGGACTCCTAGGACGAAAAAAGTAGGCTGAAGGATCGAATAAAAAGAGCCTTTTTTTGAACGAATGAAATCGTTATTATTTGGGAGAGGCCTCGTACTCTTGACTTCCACTTTTATTACCTCGCCCCCACATCACATTATCTTCCCTCCTTGCTTCCCCCCCCTTTTTCGTCTTTCGCTTCTCCTTTCAATATACAGGTTGAAATAATAGTTGGCGCAAAAAACATTACTGTATAGTCAAAAGAACGATTCTCAAAAATCGTTGTAATTCTTCTACGGTCACGTGCTCGGAAGATTTTTTTCTCCTTCTGTGTGCATTTACGTGTGCTTTCTTTTTTTATGTACAGTGCACTCTCGATCTATCTCCCATATATATATATATATATATATATATATATATATATATATATATATATATATATATATGTGTATATATATATACACATACATATATAGGCAGGGCTATTGGGTATTTGTATCCAGTAATGCTTTATGCAAAAGTGAACCATTTTCGAGATATTTTTATTTTTATAACTCTCTTTTGTAGTAAGTGGTAGGCAATTTCAGAAAAGTATATTTTTTCAACTCTTTTGTGAAACCAAACTTTTTCATCAATCGTCGTTTAAAGACACAGTAGCAACGAATTATCAACAATAAAATAAGAACAATCTGCAAACATTTTTGAATTAGGCGTCCAAAACCCCGCAAGTCTGATAATTATTCTTATTCCATTGTCGATAGTTCTTGTTACCGTGTCCCCAAACTACGAGCAATGGAAAACATTTTTATTCCATCCGAGAGTTTTTTTTAATCAATTTTTAATGTTCCCTCGCTTAAAAAAAATAACATCTCGAAAAAAGTTCACTTTTGCATAAAGGATTGCTGTCTTATTTGATCGGGGAAACCATGTCCTACAACCCTTAAACCTATATATATATATATATATATATATATATATATATATATAGGGTGTCCCAGAACTCAACGTTAAGCCGACACGGGGTGACAGGATTGATTGTAACCATCATGAGAAAAATCAGAAAAAAAATCTACCCCATGCAGTTTGAAAATTATGGGCATTTAAGAAAAACCTAGAAATTTGGTCAAACTGTAACCATTTTTCGGTTATTGTGAAACAAACCCAAACAAACCCAAACAATCCCAAGTTTCCTAGAATTAAGACTATTTGTTAAACTATGAATTTAAAATTTTCAAAATTTGTCTACTTTGAAAGGCCCTGCTTTATTTTTTTTTGCTTTATTTTTTTTCTGATTTATTTTTTTTCTGATTTTTCTCATGATGGTTACAATCAATCCTGTCACCCCGTGTCGGCTTAACGTTGAGTTGTGGGACACCCTGTATATGTATATATATATGTATATATGTATATATGTATATATGTATATATGTATATATATATATATATATATATATATATATATATATATATATATATATATATATATATATATATATATATATATATATATATGTGTGAGATAGAATTCCAAAGGGCCTCGAAGGGATTAAAATTGTAATAAATTTCGTAGCGAGGTCCTTCACTCTTAAGGGGAGATTAGATCCGACTGGAATTTCAGGACTCCCTTAAATTCATCTAAAGTTCGTTTACTAATAATAATAATAATAATAATAGTCAATTAATAATATTTATCTTATACGAGACTGGTTGTTTTTTTTATTTATTTTTTAATATTTCCTTTCTTTTTTTTTCATCCCCTCAGTGTCCATCATGCTCGTCCAATAGAATTCGTTAGGCGATAACATTATATTCGAACTAGGAAACCTGACGAGAGAGAGAGAGAGCGAGAGACAGCGAAAGAATAGAAAAGAGAGACGCTCCTGTGGCGAAACGTTGAAGTGTAAGAGAATGAATTTCCGTTCGGAATATTCCCACGTCTCTCTTTAATTATACAATGGTACTTTGTTCTTTTTTTTTCGAGATTTATTTCTTCCTCGTTACTTTAATTACGATTCTCTCTCTCTCTCTCTCTCTCCTCGTCTCGCCCGCCTCGTCACGTCGTCATAATTACAATCTATAAAGACTTGACTAGATCACTTTTGTTTTATTTTGTTTTAGTTATTGACTGCTCGGTCTACTCGCTCGCGCTATTACCACCACGTGGTGGGCAGGGAGGGAAGGGGGTAGGGGGGATGAGACTCTTATAAAAAAATATTGAGGGTAGATGAACTAGTTACGAATTACTTGGCCATACATATATATGCATATACGTACATATATATTTCTATTATTTAGATTTATCTCGTTTAGGTGTTTTTTTTCCTATGATGGCTTGTCGGCTGAATATTCATTATTATTATTATTTTTTTCATCATCATCATCATCGTTATCATTATCAATCATCGTCATCATCTTCTGGACAGGCCGAGGAGCGCGCTTACGCGAAGACTCGAACTTGTTCCCAATTCCAATTAGTTTCTTTTTCTTCTCTCTCACGTTCGCTTTTTTCTTCTTCACTTTTTTTTTCGCTTTTTACTGTTTTCTCTTCTTATATCTTTAAAAACGACAGTAATAAATAAATCTTACGACCTAGGAGGTGTTTTTCCTTTTTCTTTCACTTTTTTTTTCGTCCTCCTCTCTTCCTCACGTGTAAAACGCCAACTTCCGCTCCAATCGCTGCGTGTGTGTCTGTATGTGTGTGTGTGTAAGAGAGAAAGAGAGAGAGAGAGAGGGATGTTTAATTGGCGCGTGAGATCAACCGGGACGGCACACGGATCAGACGTAAAACTCGTTCTTCGGACCCAGCTCGTATTCGATCTCCTCGTTCTTGTACGTTTCCATCGCCTGTTTGTCATTGCGATAATAACAACAATTATACCAACTATTATTGCTGTGATATTTTTTTATTTCTTCATAATTAATGATATTTATTAATGATTAATAATATTTAGTGATGATTAATAATATTTATTGATGATTAATAATATTTGTAATGATTAATAATATTTAGTAATGATTAATAATACTTATTAATGATTAATAATACTTATTAATGATTAATAATACTTATTAATGATTAATAATACTTATTAATCATTAATAATACTTATTAATCATTAATAATACTTATTAATCATTAATAATACTTATTAATCATTAATAATACTTATTAATCATTAATAATACTTATTAATGATTAATAATACTTATTAATGATTAATAATACTTATTAATGATTAATAATACTTATTAATGATTAATAATACTTATTAATGATTAATAATACTTATTAATGATTAATAATACTTATTAATGATTAATAATACTTATTAATGATTAATAATACTTATTAATGATTAATAATACTTATTAATGATTAATAATACTTATTAATGATTAATAATATTTATTAATGATTGATAATATTTATTAATGATTGATAATATTTATTAATGATTTATAATATTTATTAATGATTGATAATATTTATTAATGATTGATAATATTTATTAATGATTGATAATATTTATTAATGATTGATAATATTTATTAATGATTGATAATATTTATTAATGATTGATAATATTTATTAATGATTAATAATATTTATTAATAATTAATAATATTTATTAATGATTAATAATATTTATTAATGATTAATAATATTTATTAATGATTAATAATATTTATTAATGATTAATAATATTTATTAATGATTAATAATATTTATTAATGATTAATAATATTTATTAATGATTAATAATATTTATTAATGATTAATAATATTTATTAATGATTAATAATATTTATTAATGATTAATAATATTTATTAATGATTAATAATATTTATTAATGATTAATAATATTTATTAATGATTAATAATATTCATTAATAATTAATAATATTTGTTTTAATTTATTGTAATAGTAACAACCATCGGTGAAGTTGGAATTATTATTTTTTAAATTGTTGCGATATTTATAAGAATTAGAATTTTCGGGATAAAGTATTTTTTTTTAATTGCTGTGATGATAATTTTTCTCAATTCCCGGGCAGGGTTGAAATTCCGGACTTTTAATGCTCCGACGGTTTAAAATTCCGAATTTTAATGTTCCGAAATTCAAGATAGGGCCGGGTTGAAATTCCGAACTTTGAATGGTCAGAACGCTCAAAACTCCGGAAGAATAGTAACGCGAAAGATCAAAACTCCGAAAGAATTTTACACGGAGGACCAAAACTCCGAAAATCTTAACACCGTGAAAATAATTCGGCTATGGAAGGTTCAAAAGTTTCGAAATTTTCAATAAATCGACGAATTATTTCAGGATTTTTTTTTTTATTAAGGGGTTAGGCCACTTTAGAGGCCAAAAAAATAAGCTTTTTGGAGATTTTTTTTTTCAGAAAAACTACAAAATAAATCGAGGTTACAAAAAATCGTGTTTATCATACATATCAGTGACTTTATGCAATAATTTTTTTGAAGCGATTAATTTCAAAATGGCGGCTGTGCAGCGTTGTCTCAAAACTGCATTTTTTAAGTTGGCCGGAAACAACTCACATGGAAAATCCCTCAGGTGACACCCTTCGATTTTGTTGAAATTTGGAAATGTTATAAAGCATCGAAAAGTGAGCAATGCGTATTTTTTTTATCGGCGGAAAAACGGTTTGAAGGGCTGAAATGCACCCTCAAAAATGGGGATGCTTTTCGTTTTTCGTCGATAACGTTTTAACGGTACGAGATATTAAAAAATTTCAAATTGCAACAATGTTTATTTTTTTGTGCACTATACATTGGAGATGAGAACGATAACGTTATCGACGAAAAACGAAAAACACCCTTATTTTCGAGGGTTCGTTTCACCCCTTAAAACCGGTTTTTCCGCCGATAAAAAAAAATCCTACGTACTTCCATAGACAATGTATTTTTCAAGATATATTCAACATTTCACGTGAATCGGTTGAAAATTGTCCGAGTTATGTTTCTGGCCAACTTAAAAAATGCAGTTTTGAGATGAACGCTGCACAGCCGCCATTTTGAAATTGATCGCTTCAAAAAAATTATCATATACAGTCACTGATATGTATGATAAACACCCTTTTTTGTAATCTTGATTTATTTAGTAGTTTTTCTAAAAAAAAAAATCCCCTAAAAGCTTATTTTTTCGGCCTCTAGAGTGGCCCAAGGCCTTAAAAAGTGATTTTTCGTGAATTTTGATTTTTTTCTAGACAATGTTGTACGTTTTACATCATTTTCAGTCAACTATGTAGACTTTCGGTGGCATGATCTTGACACGAGGGCTGGGTTAAAAATCCGAAATTTGAATGCACCGACGGTTTAAAATTCCTAATTTTAATGTTCCGAAATTACAAAGTTCTTCAAGATTATGCAAGTGAAAGTCTACACAGTTAACTGTACATGATGTAGAACGTATAACATTATCTAGACAAATTTCAAAATTGACGTAAAATCGCTTCGTAATAAAAAAAAATTCTTCATATAATTCGTCGATTTATTGAAAATTTTGAAACTTTAAAAGCTTCCATAGCCGAATTATTTTGACGGTGTTCAGATTTTTCGAGTTTTGGTCTTTCGTGTAAAATTCTTTCGGAGTTTTGAGCGTTCTGATAATTCAAAGTTCGGAATTTCAACCAGGCCCCCAATTCTCGTAATAACAATCATTATTATTGTTGGAATAATTTTGAAAAATAATTCAACATTATTGTATTATTGCATAACACCATAATAATTATAGTAATAAACAAATAAATAACAATGACAATAAAGCCAAACTGAGGAAGTGCGTTGCCCGGAGCAATAAAATCTGACAATAATAATAATAATTTCACAAATAATAATAATGTTGATTTCATAAGCATATTCTTATTACTATTATTACTTATGAAAATTTAATAATTTAATGATAATAATAATGGTTACGATCATTATTCTTATTCTTCTGGGCATTGTTTTCCAAAAGTAATAAAAACGATAATAAAAAAAATTTTTTAATTTAAAAAAATGTTTGCACATTATTTTCCAAGATTAATAATAACGATAATAATGTCACAGTAATGCAAAATATGTAAAACGTCAAATTCTTTCGAACAGTGTAAAAATGGCGGATGGATTGTCAAATTGATAAACAATTTTCGACTGTTTTTTTTTAAATCCCAAATTAATATTTTTCTATCGTTTTTTTTGAGAGTTGCACGTTGAGAAGCTAATAAAATGGAGACGATGATAATTTAAAAAAAGAACCGGAAGTAAAAATAGAAATATTCTTTCTGAAACTCACCCCGTTCATGTCCTTCTGCAATTCCTCGATTTGCTCGTTGTGTATGATCTTAAGTTTCTCCTTTTCCCGATTCTGTATCATTTGCGCGACTCTCCGCTCCTCCATGAATTTCTTCGTATTGTTTTGTTGTTTTTCCCTCAGTCGGCCCTCCTTGATGCCACGAGTTTTCAGGCTCTTGTCGTTCATTACCTCGCGCATCGACTCGACCGAGAGCCTCGCCTGTCTCGCGTTCATCTCTTTTATTTCGCGATCGTGTCGCGCCGCGAGTTGCTTTGTTTGGGCCAATTGCGCGGTCGAGCACAACTTGCGCAATTGGACCCGACGTTCCTCGAGATGGGAGCGCACGAGTTCGCGCTCTTCGCGCCTCTGGCGCTCGGCTAGATGTGACCATTGGGCGGTTTGCTCGGAGACCGCGCGACGCACCGTCGGATCCCTCGACAATTCTGCCTTGCTGCGCCAATACCCCAAAAACTTTCAGTCAGTATCGCGACGTTCTGTCGTTTTTTTCTTTCTTTTTGCGCTTTTTTTTGTTCTTATCGTTCAAATCGACAACGCGACCAATACCCAAAGATCCCGGCTAATTTTGCACTAGTGAAAATCTAGCTAAGTGGACTAATGGATATAAATGTGTACTCTTGTAGGCTTTGAAGTCAGAGCATGTTTTTTTTTTAAGGATTCACGCACAAACGGGCGGTGCGATACTTTTCTACTGCGCACGATCTACGGTTGCCCGGTCGTCTTGGCTGGAAGTTCACGGCTCGATCGGTAGTAAACGTGCAACATGGAAGAACTTGGAGAAGCGGGAAGTACACGGCCAAACCGGAAGTACATGGCTAAACCGAAAGTTCTCGGCCAAACCGGAAGTAATCGATACATTTGGAAATTATCGGCCAAACCGGAAGTAATCGATACATTTGGAAATTATCTGCCAAACGGGAAGCAGTCGTTCAAACCGGAATGTCTCGATCAAACCGGAAGTGCTCTATCAGACCGGAAGTACTCGATCGAACTGGGAGTACCCAATTAAATTTGAAGTTCTCGATCAACCCGGAAGTTCCCGACCAAGCCGGAAGTACGCTTTCAAACCGGAAGTACTCGATCAAACCGGACGTTCTCGATTGTACCGGAAGCACTCGGTCATACCGGAAAATCTCGACCGAACCGGAAGTAATTGATAAAACCGGAATTACTCGATCAAACCGGAAGTACTAGATTGAACCGGAAGTTCTCGACCAAACCGGAGGTACTCGATTAAACCGGAAGTAGTCGACCAAATCGGTAGTCGTTGATAAAACCGGAAGTCAGCGATCAAACCGGAAGTACTCGATCAAAACGGAAGTTCACGATCAAACCGGAAGTGCTAGATTGAACCGGAAGTTTTCCCGATCAAACCGGAAGTACTCGACTCTCGATCAAACCGGAACTAGTTGATATAACCGGAAGTTTTCGATCAAACCGGAAGTACTCGACTCTCGATCAAACCGGAACTAGTTGATATAACCGGAAGTTTTCGATCAAACCGGAAGTACTCGATCAAAACGGAAGTTCACGATCAAACCGGAAGTGCTAGATTGAACCGAAAGTTTTCCCGAGCAAACCGGAAGTACTCGATTAAACCCGAAGTTTTCGATCAAACCGGAAGTAGTTGATAAAACCGGAAGTACTCGATTAAACCGGATGTACCAGATTAAACCGGAAGTTTCAAGCCAAACCGGAAGTAGTTGATAAAACCGGAAGTAGTCGATAAAACCGGAAGTAGTTGATCAAACCGGAAGTACTCGATTAAACCGGAAGTTTTCGACCAAACCGGAAATACTCGATCAAACCGGAAGTACTCGATTAAACCGGAAGTACCAGATTAAACCGGAAGTATTAGGACAAACCGGAAGTAGTTGATAAAGCCGGAAGTAGTCGATAAAACCGGAAGTAGTTGATCAAACCGGAAGTACTCGATTAAACCGGAAGTTTTCGACCAAACCGGAAATACTCGTTCAAACCGGAAGTACTCGATTAAACCGGAAGTACCAGATTAAACCGGAAGTTTTCGGCAAATTAAAAAAAACGAGCGGTTTTCGAAAAACGGAATTTTTCGGTTATATTTGTTTTTCGTGCCTCGAATTTCTCGGTCCAGGTGGACACGAATCTCCGAAGCACGGAATAATTCGAATAGCGCAACAAAATCTATGAGTTTGTATGTGAAGTTGTCTAGTTCAATTCCAGAGTGACAGAGAGTGAGAAAGCGCATGAGCGGGGGTGAGTAAGACAATGAGGCAAACCGGAATAAAATAAGAGAGAGAGAGAGAGAGAGAGAGAGAGAGAGAGAGAGAGAAAAGAGTGTAATTGTTCCATAAGAAATTCTGGAGTGATTGTCACGCAACAAAAATTACTATGGCAAGACTAAGGATGATCGGGGCGCTCAAAATTGTCATATAAAAGCAGCGAGCTTGTACGTATACGCAAGTGCCACGATCAGCTACTCTACCAACTCGCACACGAGCGAATTAACGCAAAATGAAACGATCCACGTACTTTTTGTCGGTACGAAAATATTCAATTTTTTTTTATCCGCATGATTTTCTAAATTTGTGGAATTTGCCTTTTTTTTTTTCGAGAAAAAAAAATATCGTTTCACGTCGCGCAACTCGCCGCGATATACAGCAACGATTCAACTAAATTGTAATCACACAGAGACGAATCTCACGAGATTATCAAAAAACTATACGCCATATGTGTATATATGTATATAGTTGATTGATATTATCGTCAAAATGAGTTTTAAAGTTTTTTGTCACGAGTTCGCACGCACCTGCAGGTCGCAGCTCCGACAAACTCTGTCGTTGTGCTTGCGTCAGACGAATGATTGAGCTTTCTTTGTTTTTTGTTTTGTTTTTTCGTTTTTTTTTTTTTTTTTTTTTTTTTCAATAAAAACAAAATGATCAATTTCACGCGCCGTAATAAAAGAGCCATTTTTAAGTGAAAGACACGAAACGCAAAAAAAATGTACGACGATGAAAGAAAAAAAGAATGAAAAAAAAAAAATACCAATGGATAATGGTTTTTTTTTAAATACAGAAAAAAACACAATGATGAGAGTAGGCAAAGTTTTTTACTCACTTTTTTCCCTTTATGAGCTTTTCTATCGCGGCGCACTGTTGCTTCTGCACCGTCAATTTTTCCTTCTGATGCCTCTTTCTCAACGCGTCCAGGTCCTTTTGTTGCTTGCGCGCCATCTTCTGATAGCCTTTCTCCTGGCGCAACGATTCCGCCGTTATCGGCTCGAACTCCATCGTCTCTGTGAAATAAATACAAAATGAGGTAAAAATAAAAGGAGAAATATTGAGAGAAAAAAATGAGAAAAAAAACAGCTTGGAGTTTAGAAGAAAAAAATGCCATCGCTGTAAAACAAATAAATAAAAATTGAGCTAAAGAAAAAAAAATAGTGAGAAAAAGATGAGAAAAAATGAGCTTGGAGTTTAGAAGAAAAATGCCATCGTCTCTGTAAAACAAATAAATAAAAATTGAGCTCAAAATAAATAAGAAATATTCAGAGCAAAATTAGAAAAAAATAAATCCCGAGTTTAGAAGGAAAAATGCTATCGTCTCTGTAAAGCAAATAAATAAAAATTGAGCTAAAATAAAAAATAAATATTGAGAAAAAGATCAAAAAATCAACTTGGAGTTTAGAAAAAAATGCCCTCGTCTCTGTGAAACAAATAAATAAAAAATAAGCTAAAAGTGAAAAATAAATATTAAGAAAATAAATTAGAAAAAAATGAGCTTGAAGTTTTAAAAAAAGGTTTAAAAAATGGCACCCTACCTCTGGCTTTGGCAGCCTCCTGATGACGGGACTGCGACGAGTCGGGCAGGCCCTTGGCGTCGCCGTCCTCGCTCCCGAGGCCTCGCATTCGCGCTTGCGCCGTCACTTCCGTTTTCCTCGCCGCCCTCGGTGCCGTCAGAGCATCCATAAATTCTAAACAACAAAAAGCCCCCGACCAGAAAAAAAAGCACGTTAAGGCCTTCATCACATGTGACCAAAATTTTGAATTATTTTCTTCCAAATTGCACAAAAGTGTGTATTTGTCATATGGACTCGGCATAGGAGACTAATGGTGAACAAATATTTTTTTTGTGTAAATCGTACGAGAATTTCAAAGGCGTTTTTCTCAAAAGTGTATTTTTCAAATTGGCTTCCACGATATCACGAAAACTATTGAACGTATTACCTGCCGAACAATTTTTTAAGCAGAAAAAATCGCAAAACATGACGAACTTTGGAACGTGAATTTTGAAACCGTGACAAAAATGCAATTTTCGATATTTGTCAAAAATTTCCAAAATATTTTTCGATATTTTTCAAAAAAATCGAAAATATTTTTCGATTCAAAGACAAAGTTCAAAGTTCGGTTGATAGCCTCAGAGCGATAGCCTCAGGCCTAAAAAAAACATCGAAAATATTTGCGATTCGAAGACAAAATTCAATGTTCGGGCGATAGCCTCAGGTCTACAAATTAAAATGTTGTTTGATTTTTTTATTTCAGACGAGCAACCAACTTTTTTTTACAAGCTTTGACAACCCAAACAAAGCCAAACAAACTCGTAAACTAATAAACTACTAGTAACAACTAATGAGTAAAATCAATTAAAGATTAAAAGAACTAAGTAGAAAATAATTTATATAAAAAAAAATACTCATAAAGAACAAGCTTTCATTTAATGTACTAAAAAATAGAAAATATTTTTGTTTACCAAGTCATCCATATGTGACTTTTGATAAAAGCTTGGGGCGCTCAAAACATCGACATATAATGTTTAATTTACATAAATCCGTAAAAATATCAACTGTATTTAATGTACTGTAAAACAACTTTAGATTTCTTAAATAAAAATCCTGAAACTGAGTATAAACGTGCGATAATAATTTTTCTCGAATTACTATCATGCCAAATTAAATACGGTTAATGATACTGAATTGATCAAGTTCATTAAACATTTGAAAACTTGAGCGCCCCATGCTTTTATTTATAGCCACATATAGGTCACTTGGTAAGAAGAAAATTATTTTCTACTTTTAAGTACATTAAATTTTTTTTTTTTTTTAATTATTAATTTTTAAATTTTATTCATTTATTTATTTATCATTTTATTTATTAATAAATAAATAAATAAATAATTATTTATTTATTAAATTATTAATAATATTTATTTATTTATTATTTATCTATTCATTAATTATTAAATTTTAAGTACATTAATGCCTGTTTTTTTTAAAATTATTTTACATATAAATTTTACACATGTCTTCCGAACGGTGCAAAGTCGATCCAACTCGTTATTTTTGTTTGTTAAAATTCTGAACGACTGTAATAATGTTAATAAATGTGTGGTAAAAATAAAAAATAGTCAGTTTCCATGGTTCTTTAAGAATTAAAAATCCCCCAAAAAAAAATTCACACAGGATGATCGCGTTAAAAAAAAATCACCCCGAAATTCGGTTCGTTTCCCAAAAAAGCTTGAACCGACCTTGAAAGCCATCCGGCACGTAGATCTTGATTTCGATGTTGCAGAACAGCATCGGCAGAGACATGGGAAAATTGGCCTCGGTGCGTAACGCGATATGACGATAGCCCGACTGTAGGCCGTCGAGGGGCACGATCCTTTGGCCCAAGAGACGACCGTTCGACTCGTCGTAAACGGCGAAACGTAAAGCCGCCAAATCCGGAAGTACGACTTTTCTAAAGAGAAACGGCTCCTCGTTGTACACCGGATTTAGGCCGTTCGCCTGTACAGTGCGCGTACGAAATTCCTTGCGTATCGTGTCAGTCGGCAGACCGTACATTTCGACCTCGACGTAAGTCCCGACTTTTTTGTCCGAGAGAAATTGACCCGCGATCACCTTCGAATTTTTGGAATAATTTTTAAAACGTTTTTTTGACATTTTTGGAATAATCATTCAAAAGAATAAAAGCACTCATAATATTAATTATAAAATAACTAATAAATAAATCAATAAATTAAAATGAAAATGAAAAATGTAATTAATTAATAAACTATAATAAAATAAGAAAAAGTTAATTAAATTTACGAATTGGTCATTATTTCAATTCATTAAGTAGAATAAAACAGGAAAAGAGCTTATTTAATTAATTAAATCCACTTTTGTCTTGTTTTATTTAATTCAATAAAAAGTTAATTAAATTAATTAATTTAATTAACTTTTCCTTCGAAGCCAATTAGTTAATTAATCAATTAATTGAAAAATTTCATGAATCAATTAATAAACTGGAAAAAATAAGAATAAGTTAATTACATTAATGAATTAGTCATTATTTTAGTTAATTAATTAATTAATTAAGATAAAACAATCTATGTACAGGGTGCCCTGTTATGAGTGGATAATCCTGGAACTGTCGATAGGTCAGATCATGTCCTACTATATGCTGGAAGTTCAGTTCAGTAAAAGTCCCACGGTTTTCGAGATAAAAATCATCTGCTTTTGGATTTTCGCATGCCATTTCTACAAATGGTAACTTTTTTACCCGGTTAAAAAACATACTCTTGGTTATTTGTTTCATCTATAAAAGTCTTCTTTTTAACCTTAAATGTTAAGGAAACTTAATGAAGAAAGCTCTTATGCAAAATTTTCATACAAAACAATTCGAACATCTGACTTTAATAGCCTGCGGTGTAAAAAAATGTAGTACGCGTATCGTGCCAATTACTTAAAAAAGTTGCTTAGTTATTGTCGATTCATATTATTTGTACAGTTGGCCTGCAAAAAAACAAAAGCAGAAGATTTTTTTCAAAAAGAAAACATCAAGCCCAAAATCTCGAAAACCGTGGGACTTTTACTAAACTGAAATTCCAGCATATAGGACAATGTAACAATCCAGCATTATTTATTATGTTACTTGGAATTTGGTATTCGTGTTTCTTGACCCAATTATTGAAACACGTATTTCAGCGTTTTTAGAAATTGAACCCCTAAGAGGAGTTAAGTGGTGGCAAAATTTGTATGGAAAATGAAAAAAATCTTGTCATATTCACTTGAAATTTGGTATTCGTGCTTCTTAGCACAATTAATGAAACACGTATTTCAGTGTTTTTAGAAATTCAACCCCTAAGAGGAGATATAGGGTGGCAAAGTTTGTATGGACATTAAAAAAAATCTCGTCGGATTTACTTGAAATTTGGTATTCGTGCTTCTTGACACAATTAAAGAAATACGTCTTTCAGCGTTTTTGGAAATTGACCCCCTAAGAGGTGATAAGGGGGTGGCAAAGGTTGTACGGAAAATGAAAAAAATCTGGTCGGATTTACTTGAAATTTGGTATTCGTGCTTCTTGACCCAATTCTTGAAACACGTATTCCAGCGTTTTTTGAAATTCACCCCCTGAGAGGAGAAAGGGGGTGGCAAAGTTGGTATGGGAAATAGAAAAAATCTAGTCAGAAGATTTACTTGAAACTTAGTATTAATGCTCCCCAACGCAGTTAATCAAATTTGTATTTTAGCTATTTTCGAAATTCAACCCCTAACCGAAAGGGGGTGGCAGAGTTTGGACGAAAAATGCAAAAAAAAGTCGGGTTAAATAAGAAGCTATTAATATATAAATCCGATGATGAACTCACTTGAACGCTGCACTGAGTCGCGATGACTCCATCGACTGGGCTCTCGGCAAATGGATCGAAGCTCCGATCGGCCCTTCTCATAAAATCGGGCTTAAGCAAGTAACCGGAAGAACCATTGTATTCGAACTTTCCCTGATTCAGCTGCATCGGTAGATCGGCAGTTTGGAAATTGAGGGACACCATTTGGCACCCGGCGTTCCAAAAGACCTGTTTAAATGTGCGAGTTGATGGAGTTGAAATCGGCAAATCGGTGAATTTATAGGTACATCAGGTAGACAAAAAATGATAGGGTTGTCGACGAATGGTGAGGGATTTTTTAGTACCGGCAGGATTGGGAGGGTGAAATGATGGGGATCTTGTCATGTGACGAACACACCTGTGGCATGTAATTGGAAGAATCGGCTCGCGTCCCCTTCGGGTAGATTCGGCTCATCTGTCGCTTGTTGTAATTGACGAACTCAATGGCCGACGTCTTGAGATGATTTAGGCCCGATGTTTCAGCGAAGGAAGACATGTTGTGGTGGCTATTTTTTTCTGCGCGCAAAGTGCCGATTCGAAAAGATCGGAAAACGTAAGTTCGGCGAGTTCAAAAGGGGCGAGAGAGGGAGGGGTTGGAAAGAAGAGTGACCCACCTTCGGCAACGTCGAAGCCTTGAAATTTAATGGGTTGGGCATAATTGACCATCGACGAGAGCCAGGGATGAACGTTGGTCGTACTTCCGGTGTAGGGTTGAACGACCGCTAGCTCGAGACTGTCCCCAAGGCCCACGGGTCCAGCGCCACTCTGTGACGAGTGCTTTTGCACGGAAGCAGCGGCAACGTCGACCGAAGCCACTTCCTCCTGGAAAACGTCCGAATCCTGTTGCCAAGCAACGTTTGTCGGTCAGTCATGTCTTCGCTCGGGAATAACTCGGATATCCTTGGTGGAAGATCAGCATTATTGCGTGTAAAATTACCACGGACTGTTGTTCAACGACCGCGGCGACGGTTGGTGGCGCGCTAGGATCTTCCTTGACCTCGTCCTCAATGACGAATTGTCCCTGCTTGAAAAGCTCGAGTTCCCGCTTCTCCACTTCGGTCTTGAGCCTCTTGTTCTTTATGAGGATTTTACGTTTCAGCATGCTTGGTGGCGGAAGCGGTACTCCCGGCTCCAACTGCGAAACAATCGGGATTTAAATCGAGGTAACGAGCCACCGTGCGCGTGAGAACATCCCGAACGTTGAAGCTCGCTTGTGGAGGGTGGAGAGATGGAGTGATAGGGGATGGAAGATGAGAGCCCGTTTAAGCTCCTCGTTCGTGGAACGACGAGAATTCTGGAATGTGCCACGAATGTAAGGGGTGTCTCGAAAGCCGAGTCTGATCACAACCTTCAGGGTAGATAGATCACGCAATTTCGAGGAGAAAAGTCCTCTGCCGTTTTTTTCCCGGATGCAGCGTTCGCGAGATACGCATAGATCAGTGCTAGCCAGTGAGGAGCAAGGCCAATCGCGCCCGAGCCTATCCGCGGCACGTGGGCGGGGCGTACCGAAACCGTGGCGCACAGCTCATTGGCTATCGCATCGAATCATCGATATCTCATCGACGCAACGTCGGAGACAAAAATGGCTAAGGACTTTTCGCTTCCAAATCTCTCGATCTATCTTACCCTGTACGAGTCCAACATTAATTTTCGCGACACCCCGTACAAGGCTTGTCTGGGTCGCCAGCGTTGGGGCAAAATTCACAAAGCTCCGTACTCACCGGATATTCCTTGAGTGGCTCGCGAAGCAACAGGTCCCCGAGTATCTCGTCGCAGTATTTGGCGAGTTTGTACTGTTGGCCCTTGCTGCAATGATTCTCGAAGCTCAATATGACTGGATACTCGGATGTCACAAAGGCCGTGTCTCTCACTGCGTATATCACCTCCTTGAAGAGTATGTCGGTGCACATTGCCTTCCCGTGGGTTATTATTGGCTCCTCGTCCTCACCCTTGCCATCCCAACAATCCAGCTCGACACACCTGTCATTTTTCGTAAGTGTTTATTTTCCAAGTCTTTCCCATTCCTAGGAACGTTGATCCTCAATCAATATCTCACCTGCACCCGGCGAGTAAAACTTGTCTGTACATCTCGACGCTGCTCTTGCCTCCGAACTGGCGTCCGCTAAGATAAGTATTGTGACTGGAATTTATGTAGTAGTGGGCGAGGGGTTGATCCATGTCCATGTAAACGTCGAGCCTGTCGAGAAAAACGGGCGCGTTCTCATCCGACATCAGGTACCTTATGAAGCCGTCCTTCGTCATTGTTTCTGCAACGAGACGATCGTTTGATCTATGACGAGAGGCCCAACGAGGAGACGATGGAGAGCTTACTTTGATTCCTCGCTCCCTCGTTTTTCTCGTAATCATTTATTATCTCGGAAGCCCTTTTCTCATCGTACAAGGGATACAGGATCTCGTTGAGGGTCGGATCCCGTTGCTTCTCATTCAGGAACGTTATCAGTTGCTCGAGATTTATCGTGTCCGCTTTGCCTTGCGTTCTACGTGTAATTCAGAATGAAGGCATTCCGCAGGACAAGACCAAGTGGGAAACAGAGTAAAGTGAATTCCCGGTTGTTTTAAATAGAACATCTAACAAAAAATATCCACTTTTGATATTTTGGAGGGTATACGAACATGGATTGGAAGAGTTCCTCTATGTCGTTTCTCGGACATATCTTGTGGTAAAGCGCGTAGAAGGCGTCGAACGTGAAGTCTTCAGGTTCTATAACGTCGTTCTGAAAGAAAGCTGGCAAAAATGACGTGGCTCGTTCAGGGCTCGGGCTCAAGGGTCTTAACCTTGAACTCACCTTTTCCTTAGGTAGGCCAAGATCCGAGAGACATTGGTACACGAGTTTCTCCGTCTTACCGGAGGCGAAGGTTCTCGCCACGACCTTCACCGGCACCTTGCCGTTCGGATCGACCAGCATCCTCAGCCTCATCCAACTGGCGAATAAAAAAAAAAGCTCTTAGCAATTGCAGTCCACGGCCCTTCGCTTCCAACGTCCAATTGACAACTCACTGTTTCTTCAGACAAGTAAGCGGACACACGTTGTTGGCTTTGACGTTGTGGGTGATCTTTCGTATTCCGGCGAGCCACGTCTGTCGACCCAAACAAAAAGAGCCCAACATTAAGACTCCTGGATATTCAATGGGACTTTGTCCGCTCGTCTTTTCACTCTTCTGGGACTTTCTCGCGGACGAAAAATGTTCAAGAGCAAACATTTTATCGTCCTTTCGGAATCCACATAATCGTATCCGAATGGACATTCGTTAGATATTGAGCCATCAAATATTGATCCCGGATCAAGTACTCGTGACTTTATTGCCGCTGGATAAATCCTGTCCCAATGGAGGTGCGACGTAGGATTTTTGCTCGGTGTTCCAGTGCTCCGGGGCTTAATGAATCGTGCCAGTCCGGTTCGATTAATTGAGGACGTTCCAATCGGAGCAACGAAGCTCGCGCTTATCTCCAGTGGCTGGCACTCGATTACCAATTAGTGGACGAGGGTGTTCATTAAGGGTGATCGATTGATTGCGAAAGTCTTGGAAAGTCCTGTTTCTCTTTCGTCGCACTCCTTTTTGTATTTTATCTTTTTGAGGGGGGAGGAGGGGGGAGAGAGAGGGGGGCAGAGAGAGAGGGAGGGAGGGAGGGAGGAATAGGGAGGGGAGGGAGAGGGAGGGAGAGGGAGGGGAAGGGAGGGAGGGAGAGAGAGAGCCGAATGACCGGATATCATCCAGCTCGATCGTTACCAAGATTACAGCACCGCTTCGAGTCGTAAATTCGCGAGAGTCCCGAGCTCGTTGCGTCATTGATGGCGTTCGATACCATTCGGAACTGTGTACATACACTCGTACATACAACTGCTCTCTCTCTGTCTCTCTCTCTGTCTCTCTCTCTCTCTCTCTCTCTCTCTCTCTCTCTCTCTCTCTCTCTTGCTCTTTCTCTAATTTCCGGGCGCAGATCTCACGTCGGGAGGAAACTCAATCTCAAACGAATTTTCAAATCGACCGACGGATCGATTGAGCAACCATCTTGCCCCCCCCCCCCCCGCCCGTCGTAAATCAAATGTTCGAAACACCCACGCTATACATTCATAGCTTTGTACATTTCTCGGGCTCGTACATCGCCGTCGAGTAACACGCGGCTCGAGGATGGGTGCGAAACGACAAATCATTCGTGCGTTCAACTAAATTTAGAAAACACCTCGAGGGTGGGACGCATAGTGAAGGAGAGAGAGAGAGAGAGAGAGAGAGAGAGAGAGAGAGAGAGAGAGAGAGAGAGAATGAGAAGAGGGAAAAAACGAATCAAGAGAGGAAGAAAAAAGAGAGCAGCAGTATAATAAAAGAAAAGAGAGAGAGAGAGCACAATGAAGAAAATAACTTTTTTTTAAACAAGCTTTTATTTCAAAGGGACGGTACTAAAGAGTAAAAAATAATGTTCGGTTAAATTGAAAATCAAAACAGTATAACTACAAAAAAGTCGCCTCCTTGGTCACCCATCATAGGTGCAAGTACTTGAAAGGTACATAAACGTAGATATATTAAAAATATGAAATACAAATTTTAAAAGCTTGAGGCTTTTTTTAAATTTGAAAGTAGTATTAGTACTTGTGACGTTTGACGCCTCAAAATTAAAATATTTCAATTTCATATTTCAAAAATATCTACGTTTATGTATCTCTCAAGTACTTGGACCTATGATGAGTGAGCAAGGAACTTATTTTATAGATATACTGTTTTGATTTTTAATTTTACTGAACATAATTTTTTTAATTGAACATCATTTTATTTTTTTACGTTTGTTTTATTTTATACTTTTTAGTATTAGAATTTGTTTATTTATTTGCCATGCCAGAGCCCCATGTCATTCAGACATCGGCGTAATCAAAAGCCTTGCCTCAGGTTATAAAGGTTTCGCGAGGAACTTTATAATAGCGTAAGTGGAAATAATGCTCAAGTCGGCAAAGTTAATGGGCCCAAACTCGATTGTCCTACCATTTGCCATTAGGAAATTTCAGTTTCCACCTCCCACCGCCATTATCAGACTCTCGTTATCATGTGTAATGAAAAGTGCTCGTGACAATAAAACAAATGAGGACAAACTCGACTGTCCTAGTATATGTTGTTAAGGGGCTATACGCGTGTGACACTTAAAAAAAACGATTTTTTTTACTTTTTCGACAGTTTATACCTTCAAGAATATCCTGTAATAATTTCCAAGCCATATCTCTAATAATGTTATCTTGCAAAAATCGATGGTTAAATCTTGAAACGCGTTTTTCGCGAAATGACATTTTTCAAATTTGCTGACATTGTAACTCAAAGAGCAATTATCCACTTGGCATGAAATTTCAACTGAGTACTCTTCAATATATTTACTCTACAATGACGTAGGATATATTCGATTGGATGAAAATTGACGATTTGGCATTGAAAAAAACGACCATTTTGTAGGCAAGAAAACCGACTTTTTGTCATAGCTACGCCATTTTGTTAAATGTTGATATTTTTCGAAAATCCTACGTCATTGTACAGGTAATACCTTCCAGCTTGACGACATTTTTCCTTTTTTCGGTTTCAGCTACTCGATCGGCCGGAATCATGTCAGCAGTGGAGGAACTTTTTTTTGGCGCCTCCGAAGACAGCGCGCAAGTCGCTTGGATCACAATATTTTTCTATGAAAAAAATTATGTAATATAGGCCAATTATAGCCAAATATATTCTTAATTTTCCGAAACATTTAATTGAGTACCTTTTTACCAAAAAATTCCCGAAAATCAACCGAACTTTCAGCGTTCACACTGGTATAGTCCCTTAAGGAGTTGCATTGCCATATTACCAATGGTACCATATTATTGCATTGTCACCGAAGTTACATAGGTATGTCAAATTTCAGCTTAATCGGATGTCAGCACGTGCTTGAAAGATGGATTAGAAACTTTGAACCGGAAAGACAGATATACGAACGAAGCGAGTTAAATAAAAGCTTGTAATAAATAAGGGAGAGAAGCAGCATGCAAAAAAATAATCTCTCTCCCTCTCTCTCTCTCTCTCTCTCTCTCTCCTCTCTCCCTCCCTCTCTCACTCCCTCTCTCCCTCTCTCCCTCTCTCCCTCTCTCCCTCTCTCCTCTCTCCTCCCTCTCTCTCTCTCTCTCCCTCTCTCTCTCCCTCTCTCCCTCTCACCTCTCTCACCCTCTCTCCCTCTCT
>OZ023324.1:2033633-2055862 GCA_964007375.1 Ophion obscuratus
ATTGTACTCGTGATATTGCCGATCTTCCTGGCTCGCTTCTATACTCTTTTCCGCCATCATTATCCCTCTGTACTCGACGTCAAATCGATTCTCAATTATAGCCGCTTGAGCGATAATTATGAAAATTTGTGTGCACATGCACTTTGAATCGAAAGTGTTTTAATGGCAAATATTTTAACGAAAAAAATCGAATGAAAAATATTTGGACGAAGAATAGTCGAATAAAAAATATTTGAATAAAAAATATTCGAATAACAAGAATTCAAATGAAAAGTGATTGAATAAAAAATATTGCGTAGAAAAAATTTGAAAAATAATTATTCGAATAAGAATTATTGGAATAAAAAGTATTTGAATAAAAAATATTCCAATAAAAAAAAATTGAAAAAGATTTATTCAAATAAGAAGTATTGGAATAAAAAGTATTTGAATAAAAAGTATTGGAGTAAAAAGTATTTGAATGAAAAATATTCGAATAAACGAGATTTGAATAAGGAATATTCCTTATTCAATTAAGAATTCAAATAAAAAGTCATTGAATAAAAAATATTGCGTAAAAAAAATTTGAAAAATAATTATTCGAATAAGAACTATTGGAATAAAAAGTATTTGAATAAAAAGTATTCCAGCAAAAAAAAATTGAAAAAGATTTATTCAAATAAGAAGTATTGGAATATAAAAGTATTCGAATAAAAAATATTCGAATAAGAAGTATTGGAATAAAAAGTATTTGAATAAGAAGTATTGGAGTAAAAAGTATTTGAATAAAAAATATTCGAATAAACGAGATTTGGATAAGGAATATTCGAATGAAACATTTTTTAAGAAAAATTATGCGAATAAGAAATATCCGAATGAAAAATATTCGATAAAAAATACTTTAATAAAAAACAATATTCGACTAAAAATAAAATAAAATTTATCATTGGCCGTCCAACCTGACACCTAAGTGTAAGAAGACTAAATAATCGGACACGGTAATAAAGATCTATGATCATTGATCGCCGGTCGTGCTGCGATGAGCGATGGGGAAAGAATTGCCATGGAAAATAAAGGGGTGTACAGCAGCACGGGATGAAAATGACGAGCGGATATCGATGAGCCGAGGGATGTAGAATGGTAGCCAATAACGTGATCTCATCCTCACGAGAGCGAGATAATTAATCCCAACGAGAGTGACAAGCTCATCGCGCAGAACGGTCGAGCGGAAAAATAAAAGGGCTGAAGCTCGTTCCTGTCTCTTGCCAGGGGCGCGTGCTTTCGCCTCGATGAGGAGGGAAAAAAAAAATACCGGGGAGTAAAATTCGTACAGCAAAAATCGGTAAGTCGTGATTTTGGATTTGGCTTTTTTGCATTTTATTTTACCAAGAACGAAATGAAAACGAGGGCGGTGGAAAAAGTGCGGGGGCGGGGGGGAGGGATGTTCACGGGTCACCGGTAATGAAATTAATTAGGGAAGGGGAGAGGTGGAGTAATATCGATGCGAGGAAGCGAGTGAGGTCACCGGGCGAATGAGATCGACCCAGCAGGAATCTCTCGTTCATTCATCGCCCTCTTCAACCCCCTTGGACTGCAACTTCATCCCCTGTGTCTCGTCCGCCAGCCCTGCAGCTTCTCTCTCCCTCTATACTGTTTTTCACCCTCTCGTTTTTTTCTTTCCCACCCTCTCGGTACCCTCCCCTCAATCCAACCCTCGTTGCACCTCTTTTCTTTTTTCCACCCCCCCCCCCCGCCTCTTTTCGCCACTCCTCCAGATTGCTTGGCATTTTCCATTGGCACATGCAACCGTTCACGACCTCACGAGACTACGCGAGAAAAACTCCGAGCTTGGTCCAACTGCTGGGGCACTGGGGGGGGGGGCACTGGGGGGGGGGCACTGCGGGGGCACTGGGGGGGGGGAGACCCGAATCGTTTCCCACCTTCCTTTTTCTACAATTCTTCCCTCCCTCCCTCTCCAACCCTCCTGCCCCGACAAATTCTCGTAAAAATATCACATATGCTCGCTCATTAATTAAGAATGGAAATTCCATGGGGAACGAGCCGTGGAAAGAAATGTGCAATAAAGAGATAATTGAATGGGCATTTTTGCACGTTAATTAGAAATTGCGGAACGGCGCGAGGATCGGGGAGGAAACGTTTTTTCTTTTTCCTGGGAAGTGGACAAATAATTTTGCATTTCTGCTTTTGGATTTTCATCTCGTGAATTTTAGAGTGTCTTTTTTTTCAGGGATTTTTTATGGGAATTTTCATAATCGGATTGAGGAATTTTGTCGTGCACTTCCGCATTGAATTGTGACGAAATAGTGAGATTGATTTTGAAAAAAACTTGGGGTGCTTTTTCAAATTGAGTGATAAGGCGTTTTGGGGTGCTTTTTCGAATAGAAGTTTGAGCAATTTTTAGTTGCCTTGTCGAATTGAATTTCTCTTAATTCCTTATAGAATTATTGTCAAAATTATTGACTCAATCTCCTCGATGAAGAGTAAATTGGATTGGCATTTTTGTAACTTAATTAGAAATTGCGGAACGACGCGAGGTTCGAAGAGGGAACATTTTTTTCCTAGGAAAAGAACGAACAATTTTAGTTTCCTGCTTTTTAATTTTCATCTCGTGATTTTTCGAACATTTGTTGAGTGTTTTCTTTTATTGAACTTTTATTGTAAATTGATTTTTTTTTGTTTTTTGAATGATCAAATTCGAATTGCTTTTTCGAATAGAATTATGATGGAAATACTGAGATGAATTTGGAGGAGTATTGGGGTGATTTTTCAAATTGAATTGTGATGGAAATTCTGAAACTGATTTTGAGGAATTTTTCTGTGCTTTTTAGAAGAGAATTTTTGGGTTGTAGGGTTGCTTTTTTGAATTGACCTTCTTTTAGTTCCTTTTGGAATTATTATCATAATTCCGGACTCTCTCCTCTCTCTATCTCTCTCTCTGTCTCTCTCTCATCCCCAGCACCACAGTAAATTTCACGCTGATGAACAATCGCTTTTTCCTCGCATAATTGTCGCTCGTGTGTCCCTTTGTGCGCGTCTTCTTTTTCTTTTTTTTTGTCGAGCGCGAATCGCGAGGCGCACGGTGAATTGATAATTTTCACACGAAAGTGGAATAGGCGAGGAAGGCTCGGAATATAATGGAGTATCTGCCGCGGGCATTAAAGCTCTCTGTCTCTCTCTCTCTCTCTCCCTCTCTCTCTGTCTCTCTCTCTCTCTCTCTCTCTCTCTCTCTCTGTCTCTCTCTCTCTCTCTCTCTCTCTCTCTCTCTCTCTCTCTCTCTCTCTCTCTCTCTCTCTCTCTCTCTCTCTCTCTCTCTCTCTCTCTCTCTTTTATTCTCTCTAGCCTCTCTCTCTCTCTCTGTCTCTCTCTCTCTCTCTAGCTCTCTCTCTCTCTAGCTCTCTCTAGCTCTCTCTCTAGCTCTCTCTCTCTCTGTCTCTCTCTCTCTCTCTCTCTCTCTCTCTCTCTCTCTCTCTCTCTCTCTCTCTCTCTCTCTCTTTTATTCTCTCTAGCCTCTTTCACTCTCTCTTTGTGATCTCCACTCAGTGTCTGCTGCGACACTTATCTCGTTTGACCTTGAGGTGATACATAATCAGGACTTTAGAAGGATCTCTCTCTCTCTCTCTCTCTCTCTCTCTCTCTTCAGTCAGTTTCATCGTTATGCTCGTCAAGCTTGCACCCTCCGGGGTGTAAAAGCCTCTATGTCGAATTTACGACGCAAATAACGAAAAAAAAAATTTAACGTCTTTCTTTCTCTCTCTTTTTTTTTATACTATTTTTTTCCCTAATTTTTATTTTGAGATCGTAGCGGGAAATAATTCACTGGGGAATTTGCACTCTCGTCAAGCTTGCACCCTTGAGCGTGTAGAAGCCTCCATGTCAAATTTACGACACAAATAACAAAACAAAAAAAATCGTTCTTTCCCCTCTTTTTTTGTACTATTTTTTTTCCCCAATTTTTATTTTGATATCGTAGAGGGAAAGAATTTCAGTGGGGAATTTACACTGTCATTTTGTTAGACAATTATTTCTTCCTAATTTTCCTAGAGAGGTCCTAGGGAGAAAAAAATTACTAGCGAAATTCTTATAAAAAATATCAACCATTTTTATGAATTTTTGGGCTAAATATTTTTTCTTGCAAAGTAACAAAACGATCGAATGTTACGATTAGTCGATTACGCGTAGAGAACGTCCTTCGTTGACGCAATAGACGCAGAAGGTGGGATACCACGACGCGAGAATTCCATTGTATCGTGCACTTCAAAGAGACCTATGTACCTGCAGCACCGCGAGCATTAAGCCTAACGAGCTGTGGCACAGATCGAAGATATGCGCCTATGATGACACACAGGTTGAACGTCGCGATATGCAGAGTTTGATCAGGAGATCAACGATAATTAGCAGAAACGCTACCAGTCCCCTGCCCCTTGCCGATAACGGCCTTCCAATTTACCGATAACGGATTCCGATACTGTAGCAAAAAAAAATTTATCCCCACCCTCTTCGTCAAATCCAAGCATACGTAGCAGACGAACCCATATCGATTGACGTTTGAAATAAATTAAAAAGTGGTGATTAACATTCAATGTTTTCTTCAAACAAATTTGATTCACGATTATTCAAATAATTTAATATTTTTATAAAGTTTTTTCACGAAATTTTAAATTTACGAATAATTATCAATTGGAAAAAAATCATTCACCACAGTTGAGACAATCACAATTATTTATTATTGCGAAACGTAGAATACCTGAACTCCAAGTGTCACGAATAAATTTTCTCGAATTTTTGAAAAGGTTTATACATATTATGTAAATTGATATAATTTTATCAATATTTATAAATTTTTCAAATAACAATTCATCCCTCCAATATTTTTTTTCGCTAAAATTACGACGATCACCACAATTATTTATTATTACGAAACGAAGAATTTTAGAAACTCGAATTGTAGGGGAAAAATCACATTTTTCAAATTTTCTATAAATATTTTTTTAATTCATTTAGTTTTACCAATATTAATACATTTTTAAAATAAAAATTTATCCCACCAATACTTTTTTCGCCAAAATTACGACGATCACGACAATCATTTATTATTACGAAATGTTCACCCACATCTCTGCCTAGAATAATAACGATAATGACGGGTCTATGATGCATCTCGGTGGCGAGAGACAGGAAATAGTATAAACATGATTGTCAATCAATTCCCCTTTCATCCCTGATTGATCAGCTTCGATTCACTCTGTATCCAACGATGATTAACATGCGAGGGTATAATTCATTTGATGTATTTTACCAGCAGGGTAAAAAGGAGATCTTCATTCGTGCTATAATTAAGTTAGATCGAGTGTTTGGGATATTGACCTTTTTAATGCGAGTGGAAAAGGCAGTGTGGTCAGACAGGCTGACGAGTTTCATTTACGAGCGTCGATATATTATTATTATTATCATTATTATTATTACCACATATTGCTGTCTCATTACAATCTATTATTATTTAATTTTATTATTATTATAGATATATTTTTCACACTAATAGTCATAACTATTATTATTATTAACATCACATATTTCTCATTATTATATTTGGTTAAATTTTGAAATTATTATACATTTACTATTGTATAATAATAATAATAAATAATGTTTTTTTGAAATGATTTTTTAAATGTAATCACGAGTGATAGAACAGTTCAGAGATCTTTGTTAGTCCGAAATTGAGTTTGCGTTTGAATGAATGAAAATATGATAGGCACAAACAAACGGGTTTAGTATTTTTATTATTCATTTAAAAGCATTCGCGAATGCCAAAAATTTCGAAACTTTATTATTCCGAAACTGAGTTTGCTTTGGTTTTTTCTCTTCATTATTTAAAAAAATGGGATTCGTGATTTTTCAAATTGAGTTTATTATTTTTTGAAATGAAGTGAAATTGAGTTTGTATGGGGTTATTATTTTTATTCTTCATTTGAATTCATTCACGAGTGATATAACATTTAGAGAACTTTGTACTTTCGAAATAGAGTTTGCGTTTAAATGAATAAATATAATAATAAGAAGCCTAAGCGAACGGGTTTTTCAATTTTTTTTAAGTTCAATATTTTTATTATTCATTTAAACACATTCGCGAATGACACAAAAATTTATTATTTTGAAATAGGTTTGTTGAAGTTCATTATATTTTAAATGGGATTTATGATTTTTTAAATTGTCTTATTTTTTTTTATAGGGCACTACCTCATTTTTTTTCATTGGCTTTATTATTTTTATTATTTATTTAAATGCATTCCCGGGATGTAAGGAGTTTAAATGAATAAAAATAATAATAATAAGCCTCAGCAAACGGGTTTATAATTTTTTTTTATTAGGTTAAGGATTTTGATTATTCATTCAAACGCATTGGCGAATGATACAATTTTGTTATTATTCTGAAATTGAGTTTTTTTAGGTTTCTTTGAATGCATTATTTTTCAAATAGGATTTATGATTTTTTAAATTGTGTCTTATTTTTTTTTACAGAGTTCTTCATTTTTTTATTGGCATTATTTTTATTATTTATCAAAATGCATTCGCGAGTGATGAAAAAATGTAAAGAGTTTTATAACCGTGAAATTGAGTCAGTTTGAATATTGGGATATTGACCTTTTCGTTCTAAGTAGAAAAGGTAGGTGGTCAGACGGAGCGAGACGCGCCATGGTCACAGTCGTCGACGCACCAATTAGTAAATCGTTCGGCCTAAATGGCCGGCACGTTGCGCGCTACATGTTTCCCCTCCCGTGGTTCAAACGACGAGCGAGACACGTCGATGTTCCTCGTGATCCTTCGGCGAGACTGGCACCGATGCACGTACGACAATGAGCACGTTTGAAACGTCACCATCGTACGTGCGATAATAAGAGAAGAGACGAGCGTGAGGAAAAAGCAGACGGGGTGAAAAGTTTCCTCGAGCACGTATACTGGCGGTTAATGAAAAGGGCCGAAAAAAAATGACGACAAAGCCGAAGGGCAATGAATAGGGAAAAAGGGATGCGAGCAATGGGAATAAAACAAACGAGAAAATCATGATGTCCCGGAAGTGGCGAAGAAAGAAGGAAATCAAGAGAATTAAAGGGGTGGACTATTTTTCCCCGAGGCCTGGAAATGACGGTCCCTAACCAAGGGCGAAAAGCCAACTGGAATAATGAGCAAATAAGGGCGAGGGACGGGGGGGGGGCGGAAAAAAACATGGCGATAAGGGAGAAAGGGAGGAACACGAGAGGACTGTGCAGAGGGAGAAAAATGCGGCGAGAAAATTTCTTTACGACCCGCGCCCATCAACCCTTAGGGTGAATCGTCACGATGAACGACGGGGGCATGGAAAGTAACCGGAAAATGAGACTTTTATGGTAATACTTGAGAAGAGAAGGATCATTTCATTGAGCATGAAGAAAATGGCGCCCGGAATATCCCTGATGAGCAGCCCCGAGCCCTGGGCTCAAAAGCAACCCCAAAAATGAAAATACTTGAGGAGTTATGTATTGTAAAAATTTACGAAAATTCGATTTTTTTTTTTTTCGTAATGTACATATATTTAAGTAGACAGAGAAAATTTCTTGTGAATCCGGCGAATATTCTCGAAGTTACACGCATATTTGTAATGGCGTGTCAGAGCGTTCGAAAGTGCTTTTGAAACTTTAAGGGGTTAGGCCACTCTAGAGGCCGAAAAAATAGGCATTTTGGCAATTTTTTTTTCAGAAAAACTACAAAATAAATCGAGATTACAAAAAAGAGTGTTTATCATACATATCAGTGACTGTATACAATAATTTTTTTGAAGCGATTAATTTTAAAATGGCGGCTGTGCAGCGTTTATCTCATAATCGCATTTTTTAAGTTGGCCGGAAACATAACTCAAACAATTTTCAACCCATTCACTTGAAATGTTGAATATATCTTGAAAAATACATTGTCTATGGAAGTACGTAGGATTTTTTTATTGCATAATTTATTTGTTATTAATAATTATCTGACGAAATGTTTCACTTTCCAAAAATTCGCCTAAAAAATCAACAAATTTGAGCACAATCTTTTCAAGTATATTTTTTAGTAATTAATCGAAGGTTTTTTCCGACCGATAAATATTTTATATTTTCTAAACAATCTAAAGCGTAAATTTTTGTCAAAAAACGATTTTTTTAGAAGCCACCATTTTGTCAAAAAATATTATTTTGCTTATTCCTCCGATCAATTACAAGATAATCCATTATGTTGACGAAATATTTTTGGTTTTTTCGTTTTAGATGGTCCAGTCCAGAGATATCGTGCTCACCACAAGACGCTTTTTTTTAGGGGTGCTCCCGGTGATAAGCTGTAGCAGCTTTCAAAATAATTATTTTTAGAAATACATTTTTTTAAGTACAGTTATAAGTTTTTTTACAGTTAATATTTTTTTAGATATTATTACACTTATTTAGTTATTATTACAGTTATATATATTTTTTAAATACAGTTATAAGTTATAAGTTTACATTAATAGATTTAAAGGTCTACTGAAGAAAAATGCTTGAAAAATCGATCGTTTTGGGCTTCCTGACTGTAAATAACCCCTTAAGGCTGGAGCCTGAATTGGAAGGTAAAAACGCGTTTTTTCGAGCATTTTTTTAGAAGGGAAAAATCTCGTCAGCTGGGTAAACATTGAGGTATCTTTTAATGTATATCAAAAAAGTATTTTAAAAAATTTCAACATGAAACTATAAATGACTGCAGAATTATCAGCCTGCTCCATGTGCGTCTTGCCACTGCAGTTCCCAATCGGACCCAAAAATGCAGTTCGTAATTCTTGACTGAATCAAATAAACCAATAAAATATTCAATTGTCATATATTTTTCTTCTGTGTGAATTAAGAAAAAGCTGAAAAAATCGTGAAATTGTAACTTTTGCCAAGTTAGAAAAAAATGGGTTTATAAAAAACACTTCAACGTGCTATAAAAATTATTTTAAAAAATGGGTTAAACGATATTTTTTATTTCACTTAGAAGGGATTTTGATACTGAAGAAAATAAACTTTGGTTTGATTCAATGGGTCGTTTAGTTTTTTTGCTATCACGCCTGCCAATTTGTCAAAATCGTGAAAATGAAATATATTCTTCGATAGTTTATCTATCGATTTAAACAATTTAAAAAAAAAACGATTTTTCGGACCTTCCAATTCAGGCTCCGGCCTTAACCCTGGACTAAGATACGTACAGAGAGTAATCAAAAAAATACCATAGGGCCCAAATCGTACATTGCAAAATAAAAAAGTAGAAAAATAATAAATCAATTTTGAAAATACAAAGCAGGGCAAATAATTCGTAAAAAAAAAAAAATAAACCAAGCAAAAGGGCCGAAAGGTTCGGGGATTTAGGGAAAATACCTGACAGCCACGGGGTCGCAGATAATGGGCAAGGGTGAAAAGGACTCAGGGCACGTAACAAGTGCAAACAAATGGTCAATTAGAGCCTGAGGGCTCTAGCTCCGCTAGTGCTTTCGTCCCTCCTTGAATAATTCACAGAAGTACCCTTATGCTTTATTTCGCAGCCCTACCAGAGCGGTAAAAAAAATATTTGCAAAAAAAACAAGAAAAAGGTTGCCGGTCACTTTTATTTCTCTATTGAAAACAATACAAAAAAAAAACAAGGAAATCTTTCCGTCTCCGGTTAATTTTGATTTATCTATTAGAAAAGATTCAATAATTCAATAGTTTACAGAAGTACCCTTCTGTTTTTTTTCGCAACTCTACCAGGGTGGTAAAAACATCCGAAAAAAAAGACAAGAAAATCTTTTCGGTCACTTTTATTTCTCTATTAAAAAAAAGAAAACGTTCTCCCTTCGATTATTTTTATTTATCTATTTGAGAAAATCAATAATTATGTTATCACAGAATTATCCTTATGTTTTTTCGCAACCCTACTAGGCCGTTAAAATAATCCAAAAAACAAAAAAGTCGTCCTACATAAAAAATAAATAAATAAATAAATAAACAAGACAAACCTTTCTCCTTGGGTTACTTTTTATTAACAGGTTATACGCATTTAGAAATTGAAAAAATCGATTTTTTTAAATTGCATTTTCGGAATGTACAAATATGTGAGTATATTCCCTGAAAATTTCAAATCGATCCAGCGAATATTCTCGGAAATACACTCATGTTTGTAAGAAATGTCCGAGAAACGTCAAACGTGTTTTTTTTCTTCTCAAAACGGTATTTTCAAAGTCGGTGAGCACGATTTCTCAAAAACGGCTCGACTGATCGGTCAGCAATTTTAACACAACCTCGTCACATATATTCTTCATGTATTGATCAAAGGAATAAGATTTTCGATAATTATTTCTATTTTTTTTTTCAACGATTTGACGAAAAAATCTTGGTCGAAAATCGAAGTTGTTTCTTTCCGGAGCCACGATTTGGTCAAAATTTAAAATTTCGACTATTCCTTCGATCAGTACCTGGATTCATTTATCCCCTAAGCGTATCTTTTTCGTTTTTTTTTTTGGGACCTCCAGGACACTTCCTACAGGAGCAATGTTAATTAATATTTTTAAAACTAAAAATCGCCAATCTAAAGCTAAAAGATGCCACTACACTGCCTAATATTTTTCGTTTTGCCCAAATGAAATCCTTTTCCAGAAAAAAAACGCGAAAAAACGACTTTTTTGTCCTTGCAACTGCGTATAACGCCTTAATCTATTGAAACAAATCCTTCGAGCCATCAAACAACATCCTTCGACTAATAATACCCCGGGAAGTACACGCTCAGTCGAATCGAACCACGGGATCAACGACACAATACTACAATTCGAATGCCACATTTTTTTCGTCTCCGTAGAAGGCGACTGCGATTTTTTTTCGAATTTTTGCCGATTGGGAGGACCTCTATCCTCGATCTATTTTGCGTGTTCTACCATTGATATATATATATATATTTAAACTCTTTCAAAATAGCGTCGAACATATGAAAATGACGAAAAAAAATATTGTCATTGCAAAATCTTTTTTAATTCTCCAACAATTAGGAGAAAAAGGTTATTTACTGTGCGATTTAAGAGGTTTAACGTGAGTGTTATTCTTTCTCGAGCATAAAAGAATTCGTAGTCTTACCGGCCACTGCGGAATTACCGGCGGCACCAGTACAGCGCTGTTTGGATTGTCGTCATCTCGGATGGTCGCCTGTGTATCTGTACGTGTATATACACACACATATATAAATATATAAATATATAAATATATATATATATATATATATATATATATATATAAGTATACGCATAACGCACACATATATATATAAATATATTTTAACATTATGAAATAATACGCGTGAAAAAATATTCCCATGTATCGATGTGTAATAATTACATTGTGACAAAATGTATCGTAACTTGATCTAAATATGCACACACATATGAATATACAAGGAAAACCACAATATATTTTATCATAATAAAATGACTACGCATCAATATACATGAATATTTCTTTCACGCGTCTTATTTTATTATTGTGAAATATGTAAACAATTGTGTAAGTCTAATGATAAATTTTGAAAATTGAAACACGATATATTTCTTATACGTATTTCTGATTATTATATATATATTATATTACATATATATTATATATATATAAATATATATATATATATATATGTGTGTGTGTGTGTGTGTGTGTGTGTGTGTGTGTGTGTGTGTGTGTGTGTGTGTGTGTGTGTATACGCATAACCCACAAATATGTAAAAATACATTTGACAAAAATGCAATAATACGCGTGAAAAATATTCGCATGTATCGATGCGTAGTAATTATATCGTAATTTCATACAAATACACTAGCACGCATATAAATATACACGGACAACCACAATATATTTTACAATGATACATTTACGACGCATGGATATGTCTGAATTTTTATTTCACGTGAATTATTATATTATTGTGAAATATGTAAACAATCGTGCAAATTTAATAATGGATGTAAAAAATGCCAAGCACATGATTTCATTTTTATACGTATTATTTTATTATGCATGTATATATATATATATATGTATGTATACATAATGAAATATATGTATATCTCCCGGTTGTCGGGATCGCGAGTATACCGCGGAAGGCCGCGATTGCGGTAACTCACACTTTATACTTTCCCGCACCAAGGCGCTATCAGTAAAACGAAGACAAAAAAATAAAACGGAGTACACAGATGACTTAGAGTGTTTATATTTTTTCACGCTCTCAATCCCGACGAAAAATGATTTTTTTTTCTCTACGTATTTTTGTTTCTCTCTCTCTCTCTCTCTCTCTCTCTCTCTCTCTCTCTCTCGGGCCAACTTTTTTTTTCGTACGTGTAAATCGCGTGTGTTTGGTGGCGAACGTCGGGGCAGAGTCGACCTCGTCGCCGACTTCGCGTATAAATCGCGTAGGAAACTTGCTCCTCACCTTGTTTCACTCGGACACCGGGGAATCTCAACCGCGATTTAGCAGTCGATCACGGAGCAATCGATGATTGGAAAGAAATTGCGATAATTTTCGTGAACGCACTCCGTGTGATTTTACGTTTCGACCAGGACGATCCGGAGAGAGAAAGAGAGGGAATTGGGTTGTATATATATTTATATATGTATGTGTATTTATATGTATATATATATATATATGTATATATATATGTGTGTATATAAATGTGTGTGTGTATTGTATACAAAGTGTTTAGCGAGTGGCCGACTCGCGATACTGAACAGTAGATGGCTCGGGAAAACGGTGAGAGCCTCGCGACTTACTCGCGACGGACGGGCGAGCCAGCTGCCAGGTGCCTGGCTCGATACTGGCAAGATCTCCTTCGCGCATGTCCCTAACATCCGACTGGTCCCCTCCCGCTGGCGCTCGCACTCGCTCGCTCTCCCGCGGGCGCGCCGCAGCGCCCTCACTCCATCTCGTTCTACCGAATAATCACCGGGCCCCCCCTTTACTTTCCGCGCTCCTTACGACCCGCCGCCTGACACCGACAAAATATTCACGAGCGTCAGCGGCTCCGATGCGCAACACCCGTTTCCGCATGAACTTGGCATTTCTCGCGGTTTGCTCTCGACCGTCGGTGAGGAAGAAATCTGACGGGAAACTTCTATACCGACTGTTGAAAAAGTAGGCAACGGGGTTTCCTGCTGATGGTAAGGAAAACTCGGACGGGAACCTTCTATACCGACTGCTGAAAACACAGAGAAGAATATCGACCGTTGGTAAGGAAGGTTTCGGTCGAGGGAAACTTCTGTGCCGACTGTTGATGTGGACAGCGCTCACGGCCGGTACACAAGCGTTCCTGCTTTATCTACCGTCGGTACGGTCGAGTTTCTGACTTATCGATCGGAGGTACGGACGAAAACTACTTTGTCGTACCGCGGCAAGGACGAATAAAAGCGCCAAGGGTTTTTGGGGACGAATCCTCAGGAGCAGGAGATTCAAGAGGCTCGGGCGTGTGGTCAGACAATATTTTCGAGTTTCATTCCACTTACTTATTTTTTCCCCACGAAATTCAGATTATTCGGATGAAAATGCAGCTCGTTATAATCGAGCAATAATTAAAAAAGAGCTGAAAAAATATTGGCAATTATTTTAGGGCTGTCTGACCACTCCTGGTCTTTTCTACTGTGAGACTTTGCACGCTCCGTCCGTGGCTCTCTCTCGCCCTGGTCCACGGCGTGACCCGTATCGGCGCACTCTTCTCGACTATAAATTTCGGGACTAAAGTCCCGTAGCTTCGTTACAGCGAACTTTAATTTCCCTGGGCATTTCTCAGCGGAGCCTAAAAGTTTCTCGCTAGAGATGTTACGAATAACAAAAGCCACGGGCGGGGTCGGGGGAGGTCTCGAGCTTTGCAAGCTTCGCGACTAATGGCCGGAGCAGCTTTCTCTCTCTCTCTCTCTCTCTCTCTCCTAGGTACACTTGTTTCTCTCCAAAGATACATTTACTCGAACGAAAGTTCCGAGATGAGAGAGCGCGTAGGCAAAGTACAAACAACGAAAAAAAAAAAACAAACAAAAACGACAACAACTAGAAACAATGAAGTACAAGAAACACTAGGTACGAGCAGAGTCGTATTGTTAAAATCCCGGACGGGAGGTATTTAATGCTGCGAGTGGTGTCGCCGCAGTTACCAAGTGAAATATGCTTCTTAAGGGTCGAGGGAGAAAAAAAAAGCATTCCTTCTGCCCACATTTTCCCGAGAGATGCTTCAAAAAATAATAATAATAATATTTAAAAAAACGAAAAAAGCTCGTCTTCTCTGGGTTCTTCGTACGCTCTCTCCTGTCGTCGTTATCTCGCGCAACCTCGTATTTTCTTCTTCCGCATCATGAGCGAATCCTTGCGGACTTGCAATCTTCCAAGTCCCTGCGATCCAAGCACTTTTCCCTCCCTCTTTCTCTCTCGGTCTCTTCGACCTGTCCGGAAAAATGCCCGAGCTCTTTGCCAGAAGCTTCACGAACGAGGGGTCGAACCTCAAGGGGCTTTCGAAGCGTTGAGATTTTGATATCAGCCCGGTATATAATACACCCCGAAGAGTTCACCTAGGTGCGTGATAAAAAGCTCATTTTTTTCCTTCTTAACTTACCAAACTCGCCTCGTCCATAACGATCCTATTTCCCAGCTTAAAAACTCTTATTCTCGATATTCACACTCGAGAACCCAAACAAACCCGAATAAACCCAATATATATCTGCAGCCCCCCCCCCCCCCCACCGCCGCCCCTATTTTACGTAGTCATCCCTCGGTCTCGTAATGTGTAGTTTTGCCCTCGGAAGTTTGACCAAAAAGCTGGGGAGAAATTCATGACGTGGAAGAAAAAAAATATTCAGAGAAATATATTTATATATAGATATTGGACTGGACCGAGAAAAAATAATTTTTTTATTTCAATTGAATTTTTTGTTGAATATGTTGTTGAGAATGACAAAAAATGAGGGCTGACCAAATTTTAGCCCTTTACATCAATATTTAGAGTTCCCTCATTGCGATTTACTATTTCCCATTCATTTAACATGGTAAAAGTTTTGTTTGCCACTTCTCAGCTTTGCAACTCGCCTACGGGTAAACACACGGAAATTCCCAAAACATCCTTTTAGAGGAAATTTAATGCTCTACAAAAAAAGTCCTTAGCCTTCATACGATAAATTCACTCGTTCGAATTTTATTCAACGTCAAAGTTGAATCTATGAGAAATTTCACGATTTTGTGAGATTTTTGGACTTTTACAACGAAATTATTTTTTGTTGCTTTTTTCTGATTCTTCTTAGAAAGCATTGTATCTGTTTCAAATTATTCCCTAGATAGTTTCTAAAATTCCGAATAGATTTAAATTTATTGTTATTTAAAAGTACATTAGTACAATAATCTACTCTTGAACCGAATTCAATTCCCATAGCATGATAAATATCTAGGAAACAATTCAAAACGGATACAATACTTTTCAAGATGAATCAGAAAAAACATCGACAAAAAAATCAATAATTTTGTCGAAAATGTCCAAAACTCTCACAAAATCATGAAATTTATCATCAATCCAACTTTAATGGCGAATAAAATTTGAACGAGTGAATTTATCGTATGAAGGCTAAGGACCTTTTTTGTAGAGCGTTAATTTTTCTATAAACAACATTTTTGGGGCGTTTCCGTGAGTTTACCCGTAGGCGAGTCATAAAGCTCAGAAGCGGCAAAAAAAAACTTTCGCCATGCTATATGAATGGGAAATAGAAAATCGCGATGAGAGACGTCTAAATATTTTTATAAAGGGCTAGAATTTGGTCAGTACTTATTTTTTGTCATTCTCAACAACATTTTCAATAAAAATTTATAAAAATAAAATTTCAATTTTTTTTGAACCAGTTTAATATATATATATATATATGTTTGTATGTATGCATATAAATAATGGTTTCAATTATGATACAAATGTCAAATAAAAAGCACGAAAATAAATGCATAAAAATAAAATAAAAAATAGAAAAGAATAATTAAGAAATATTGTAAAAATTAAATATGTATGTATGGATGAAAAATGTATCACTTACATTATTATTTACATTATTTACATCGACGTATCCAATGCATGTATATAAATAATCGTCCTCTTAAAAATAACATGCTCAAATGAAATACATAAAAATGTATCGATCAAAATCGAATGAAAAATATAATAAACATAAAAACGAAATATATACATATGGATGGAAAAGCCTTATTTACATTTACATGTACAATATATGTATGACTAAAGGAAAGGTTTTTACCCATATATACATGAATGGGCAAAATGCATTAAGGCGTTACCCCCACTTGTAGCGCAAAAAAGGCCTTTTTCATGAATTTTTTAAAAGAAAACTACAAAACTTTTTTAATCGATCAATATACCATCTTAAAGAACACATCTTGAAGAACTTTCAGTAATTTTTTTTATTGAAACATATTACATTGTTTAGTGGCAAATGGCCGTCAATGAAATAATGTTTTTATATACACGGTTTGCGGTGACCAACATTGCGGCGAAGTGGATCATCTGAAAAAAAAATGCGGATGGATTTAGTCAAATATAAGTATAAACTAGTCTTTAATCGAAGGATTTTAAAAAAATATTCACTTTTCACAAAACGGCGGACAGTCAAAGTTAATGGTTCGATTTTAACGAAAAAAACGGCCGTTTTTTGGCTATAAAACGGCCATTTTTTTTTTCGAAAAAAAAATCGAACGATTAAAGACTACATTTTTATGTATTAAGTAAGCCTGCAAAATTTCAAGAAGATCGGTTCATTAGTGTTCGAGTAATCTTGGTCACCGACTTCAGAAATGCAATTTTGAGAAAAACGCGTTTAAAGTTTCAATTTCCGGTCGTTTACACAACGGATTCTTCTCTTTCAACGCTCATATCTCAGTCAATTTTGTTCGGATCGACTTGAAATTTTCAGGACATATTCTCAGATACTTATACCTCAAAAAAATGCAATAAAAAAAAATCGATTTTTTCAAAATCGCAAGTGGGGGTAAGCCCTTAAGAAAATTAATATGGGTAAACATAAAAGAATGTAAGAAAGATGTTAAAGAATGTAAAAAGAAGAATAAGAAATGTAAGGAAAATAAAAATAAAAAATCTACATGTGGATTAAGCATGCGCTCTTCACATTATTATTCACGTTATTTACATTGACGTATACAACGTTTACAAAGCAGTAAATTTTCTTGTAATAATTAAATCATTAAATAAAATACATAAAAAATATGGGTGAAAATAATTTGAAAAATGTAATAAAAATGGAAATGAAAAAAATGCATATGAACAAAAAAGTGTTAATTACATTTACATATACAACATATATATATATATACATGTATGTAATGAAGGGAAAGGTTTTTTAACCCTTTCGTTATCTAATTATTCCTCTCTTCCTCTCTCCCGCTCTCTCTTTGACCACCGTGTGGGAACACGTTCACGTGCGAAGGCGTAAAAGCGTAAACCCCCGGGTTTTGAATATGCATGCACGAGAGCGAACGATATTTTTTTTCTCTCTTTTAACCCTTTTTTTTCGTCCCGTCCTCTCTTTCGTGTCCAAGGTGTACGGGAATATAACCAGATGTGGTTCTTCCGTCCATGGTCTTGCTCGTACTGTCACATCACACGGTTAATCCGCACAGGTTCGGAGTCCCGCAAGACTCGGCCTGACTGTGTGACCCGCCCGTGCCGTTTCCTCCACCCCCCTGCCTTCATTTTCCTCTCTTCTCGCTCCGGCGGAATTAACTCGCTCGCAACCCCCCTGCACCCCTTTCGACCCGCCGTGGCCGCCTCGGGCCGCGTCGTTCATCCCTTTGATGTTGGACGAGAAAGGACCACCCCGTGCAACCCTTTCACCCTCCACTATGAAGGTGGAAATTCCGCTGGTCGTTCCCAGCTACCCGTATTTTTTCGGGTGTACCTCGGGGGTAAAAAAATTTGACGAATTTGCGTGCCTTGTTTTGCATGTAGAGGGCGGGAGTGGATGCCAGAGGGAGTCGAAATATTTGTCCGTGAACTGCAGGAGGACCTGTCATCCTTGCTTAACCCAAAGACCGCGCGTCCCGACCTTCGGACTCCGAGAAAAGTCATGGCTCCTGATAGGGGCGGTTTTTTTCATCCCCTCGACAAATGTTCAACCTCTCGAATTGCTTTATCCGATCTTGACCCCTCCTTGTCGGAGGACACGAGGGTCCACAAGTCGTTACAAATCCAGCGGAGCCAATTTTTTTTATAAATTTGTTGTTAGACATTTTTAGAAATTTCTTGGACTTTTTAAATAAATTTTTAGATTTTTTCAGAATTTCTAGAATTTTTAGTTCTTAAGATTTTTTTTTATTTTTTTAGAATTTCTAGCATTTTTAGAATTTCTAGAATTTTTTTAGAATTTCTAGAATTTTTTTAGAATTTCTAGAATTTTTAGATTTTTTAGTATTTCTACAATTTTGAGAATTTTTTAGAATTTCTACAATTTTTAGAATTTAGTTAGAATTTTTTAGCAATTTACATTTTTCAGAAACTTTGAAATATCTTTAGAAATTTTAAAGAAATTTAGAATTAGAAAAGGCTTTTCCTAGTTCTCGTAATACGAGTCGTCTGTCGAATTGTATTTCACGCTTTTGTACCGGAGCCCAGGAGGGAACAGGACGGGGACAAAGATGATGATGATGATGATGACGGTGATAATTGTTCATTCGCTTGAGGCACACGGGCCATCCTCAATGCCTCATTCCACCCTTACGCAATTGTCAACGCGCCCTCGATATTATCTTCGCGAGTAAGCACGTTACTACCCTGCGAGACAAACGATGCAATTTACGAATTGGCACGACCTTGCGAAACGGAGCGACAGCAGTCGTACGTATAAGCGTCATCGTGTAGTTGAGGTACAGTTGACGAGCAAGTAAACGGATTAACATATATGCGTATATATACAGGGTGACAATTGTAAGAGAGCCGTATGATTTTTTAAGGGCCCTGCACCGACATTTCGCGAGGAATGAATATATGATACTTAAGGGGTTATGCCTTGTTTTAAAATTTGAAAAATAACTTTTTTCAAAACCAATATATTTTGACAGCATATCATTTTGTAAATGGTTCCTGAAAATTTCGAGATTATTGGGTTAAAAAATTTAGAATACTTTTTTTTAGATCCAAAAATATAGTATATGATCGAGAGAATTTTTCTTCCGATCTATACTTACGATTTGATGAACGAGAATTGCCATTTTTTTTGGAAAAAATCAAGACTCTCAATGTGAACGCGTGTCATTTTTTATTCTTTGATATTTCGATGATTTCTTCGATTAATCATAGGATAAACTAATATACTAACGAAATCTGTATTTTTTATATCAGGTAACCTGGTTAAAATGGACATTACCCGTCTGAATTTACGCAACAAAATTATAAAGTATTCTTCACATGATACTTACTCAAACGCCTTTTTTTTGTAGAATTTTTTTTTATCAAGATTAGCTGAAAAAAAATCCAAAAGTTAGCTGTTTTTTTACTGTTAAAACTAGGCATAGCTAGAGATGAAATAATGAGTTACACTTGGCTCGTGGCCGGAAAAAGAGCAATTTTGGTGATTTTTTTTTCTGGAAAAACGTATGCAGGTTACAGTTTGTCAATTTTTTCAAATTTAATAGTATGCTATCAGGTATCATTTAAAAATTTTTTGTATTGAAAAATATTTATAAACGTGGCAGATAAAATAATTTGTGCAGAGCTGCTCAGAAACAAATAACCCGAAATACAAAAATCAAACGCATTAGTGCTTGGATAAGGGATTTAATAAAATATTGATTTCTGCGGAAATGGGCACAGTCCAAAATGAAAGTATCGACTTTTGGTGAAAGAAACGGTCTATTATGGTCGATAACATTTCTCAGGGACATCGTGGTCACCGATTGTGAAAAGGTTACTTTGAGAAAGACGATTTTAAAGTTCAACGGTTCGCGAAACTTATCTATAAACGTCTACAGCTCTCTTAATTTTCAACGGGGTGAATTTAAATTAACAAATAATATTTATTAAATCCTGTATTTTGAGAATCCGTTGAAAACCAAACCGATACCAAAAACCGATATTTTCAAAAATGTCAACTAACTCCAACTCAATGGTTTTTCACGTCCTCTTCGAAAAAAAATAATTTGGCGTATTTTTGTGCCGAGTATTGTCGACAGAATAATTTGAGCATTCTAGAAAAAAAAATCAAAATTCCATTTTGAACTCAGCAAAATGTAGATAATTGAATTCCGAATACGAAATACCCCTGGGAATTTTTTTTTTGTTGAATTTAATTCCAGTCTTTCAATAAAAAATGGATAATTGATCAGTTTTATTTCTCAATGACACGAAATAAGTTTCACCAAGAGTGTTTCATGTATCTGAATTTAATTATCTTCATTCTGCTGCGCTCAAAATAAAATTTCGTTTTTTATTCCCGAATGTTCAATTTTTCTGGCAAGTTCGACTCATCAAGAAAAAGCTCTTACTTTGTTTCAAAGTGGACTCGAAAAACAAGGTAAAATCATATTTTTTTCGGTCGCTAAATCTCCGTCAAGACCCTTAAAAAGCACCCGGCCGCTTTACGATCGTCACCCTGTAAATAGCGGAATGTAGACTCGCCAAGAACAGGCTTTATTTTTGGCACCCAATTTATCCGGGCTTGCTCGTCCTCGTGAATCATTTTCATCGCTCCGCGAAATTAGGCTACCCTGCGAGATTGTCCTTTTCGCACGCTCAGCTCAACGCAAAATCAACGGTGCTCTCACGCGATTAATTCTCGTCGCGAAAAAGCGTCACGTCAGCACAAACCCAAACAAACCCAAACAAAATTGAGTGCAGAATAAAATTCGAAAAAAATCATTCAATTGAAAAATTCGTCATGTGAGGGTACAGAATGTGACCAAAAATGGTCAAAATAAGTGGAACCTTAAAGGAGGAGATTGAAGCGAGGAAAAAATTTGTTGATTTTCATGATTTTTTTTTTTTTAAGAAACGATTCTTGACCATTAATTTTTTTATTTATCTTTAAAAATCGTTGAGGTATAGCACGGTTTTCTAAACTGCATTTTCAAAACTGACGTGACGTGTAGCTAAAAAACTAATCGACCGATTCTGATGAAATTTGGCATAAATGTTTCTCACCTTATTGTCAAAATCGTGAACCCAATTTTTTTAGAAAATTAAAAAGCAAAAATATTGTATTGCAAAATATAGCCATTTTTTTCGAAAAATTAAATCTTTTTGTTTCAAAGCGTATCATTTCATCGATTTTCAACATTTCTCACTTTTTCTTGGTTCATATTCTGCGTATGAGTGTTAATAGAAGAAAAATCTTCGTTGGATTTTTTCAGCTCACTCCCGCCGACTCTACGTGTCACGCCGTCCAACAACATCTTCCGAGCAACCCCTTCAGAAGACCGCGCCATATCACCGCCATTTTTAGTGATTAATAGAAAATAAAAAATACCATGTAACAGCCAAAAGTAGTCATAAAACATACCCTAAGTCTAAAAATTGCAAATAAATATTTCCAAAAAAAAAAATCATGAAAATCAGCACAACTTTTTCCTCGTCTTTTTTCCTCCTCTCTTAATTCCGTCTGCTTGCTCTCGACGCTATCTCGGGTTCGGCCTCCCTTATTTCCATGTCGTCAGTTTCAAGACGCGAATTCACCGTATCGTAGCATTAATGTTCACGAGTGGAGCTACTATACGTGTATAAAAGCATTCCGAGACGTGTCTATTCGCAGCTCCCGCCGGAGGAGAATAGGGCATCAAAGGGTATCGATATAGAAGGGAACAAACGGAGGGTAAAGGAGAGAAACGATGCATCGGACTCGCGCGGATATCCAATGGAAATGACAAACAGGGAATAAAAAGAGAGAGAGAGAGAGAGAGAGAGAGAGAGAGAGAGAGAGAGAGAGAGAGAGAGAGAGAGAGAGAGAGAGAGAAGAGAGGAGAGACAGACAGAGAGAGAGAGAGAGACAGAGAGAGAGACAGAGAGAGAGAGAGACAGAGAGAGAGAGACAGAGAGAGAGAGACAGAGAGAGAGAGACAGAGAGAGAGAGACAGAGAGAGAGAGACAGAGAGAGAGAGAGACAGAGAGAGAGAGAGACAGAGAGAGAGAGATCGAGAGAGAGAGAGAGAACAGAGGAGAGAGAGAC
>OZ023324.1:2056062-2092240 GCA_964007375.1 Ophion obscuratus
CTTCTCCTTCTTCGACAAAACTCATTAGGCGTGAAAGTGTCTGGATTCTACCGAGACCGGATTTTTCCAGTTCGCCGCTGCACTTGCCACGATGTTTCTTTTTCTCGCCGATCTTCGCCAAGAAAGATCGGATCTTGACCTTTCCCACATTCCTCTCTAGCGTTGGAAAAATAATGGACAACGAGATATAGTAATTGAAAAAGGTACCTCGAAAAGAAAAACGATTTTTTAAGTACAACTTGCGTTTAATAACTAGTAATTAATTAATTATCTAATAAACATTAACAAATATTGATAACATGAATGTTAATTAATTATTAATATATTAATTAATTAACTTAAATTAAATTAATATTCATTAATTAATAAAATATTAATTAATGAATATTAATAAACATTAATGAAAAATAATAATCATTCATGTATTCATAAATTAATAAACAAACTGTCGTGGTAATTAATTAAATAATTTGCCCCTTTAATAACGAAGCATGTGAATTATTTTCTAATTATTTTTTTCAAGACTGAAACTCCTACATTGTTTCGTATAAAAAAATCGAGTTCGAAAAATATATTTCACAACGCCGGGGCATATATTTTTGAAAATATCAAATTATCAACAAAAAAAGGATATCATTTTTGTAAATGAATTAGAGATGTGTGCGGCCGTGTGGATGAAAATATAGTCTTCGAGGATTCGGCTTCGATCCGGCCAGTCAAGGTTATTCCAAAGTCAATGGAGATACGGGATGTTTACGTTTCGGCCCTCTGGTTAGGGTCCTCTTCAGAAATTTTATTTTTCTGTATATAATATGATACACATTTTATAATATAATAATGTTTGAAAAGGTAGTAAATATGAGTGTTTTATGTTTATGATTCAGTTATGTAAGTCATAGGTCTTATAATTTTTAGTCGTTTGGTATAATAATTTTGTAAGTTCAGTTTTAATTATAATTACGTTAATGTGATGTGTATAATGTAGTTGATTGCGTATTTATTGTGTTATTTATTGTTTTCGGTTTGTTAGTGTTTGAAATGTATGATGTGTGGTACAGCGGTTTTATTAAATTATGGAATAATAAAGAGATGAAGTGTAAGAAAAGACTAACCTCGATATAGTTGATATTTCAGATTTTCAATATCAACTATATCGAGGTTAGTCTTTTCTTACACTTCATCTCTTTATTATTCCATAATTTAATAAAACCGCTGTACCACACATCATACATTTCAAACACTAACAAACCGAAAACAATAAATAACACAATAAATACGCAATCAACTACATTATACACATCACATTAACGTAATTATAATTAAAACTGAACTTACAAAATTATTATACCAAACGACTAAAAATTATAAGACCTATGACTTACATAACTGAATCATAAACATAAAACACTCATATTTACTACCTTTTCAAACATTATTATATTATAAAATGTGTATCATATTATATACAGAAAAATAAAATTTCTGAAGAGGACCCTAACCAGAGGGCCGAAACGTAATCATTTTTGTAAAATGAAAAATATATCCGGAGTCATGGTAATTATTATTCTCGTAAATTATGCGTAATGGTTGTTTGAAAAATAAAATTGTACGCCTCCTTTGATTGCGGAGCAGAGGAAGAAAAAGGGCTCGGACGCGCCAGCTGGCGAAGCCATCTTCTATATATGCGCACGGAATTCCTTGATATATTTCCGCTACGCATTCTCCCGGTAAAAAATGAGGACGTGACGAGAGAAATAGAGAAATGAGAGAATCGCAACCTTCTACCTTCGCCTCTCAATGAAAAAAAAAACAATGTTCAGTATTCCCCAAAAATAACTACGTTATTTCCGATTTTTTACATTCAAACGAGGCAACGAAGCTTTCGAGGGGATGAAAAAAAAAAAAAATTCCCGACGAAAAATCCGCCCGAGAATTGAATTGAAAATTCGTATACGAGAGATTTTCGCTTCGAGGTGACGGACAAGCTGCAGCGAGAGAGGATTATTTTTCTTGCGTACGAAACCCCGGAGGGTGGGAGCCTTCCGACGAAAAAAAAAAATTGACAGGGCTTTGAAGAAAATTCCCCTTGTGCATGGTACGCGTTCAAAGAAGATTATCTCCTTCCGTTTCATTCTGTAGCGGAATATCCAATCCACGGGCGATCATTCGAGCCTTCGATTTATCCGTGGAAAAAAAAATCCAAAAGCCGTCGAGCTTTCCGTATCGTTTTTTTCTCCGCCGCTCTCGAGGCGTCCGAGGAGCAAAAAAAATGAGTGAGCAGAGGCGTTCTTTTTAATGATCGCTACTTCCCCTTAAGCCTTCGGACTCTCGCAGTCGAGATGAAACAAAGGAGAAAAGTTATGCCGGACAATAATTTCTCCGAGAGTGTTTCGCTCCCTTTCTTTCTCGCTCAATCAAAAGTTTCCTCGGCGAGGACTTTAAAGTGGATTTCTCACGAAATCTCTCCGCATAAGCTCGGATTAAGTTAAGGGCCGTGTCTGATCCGCGAAAGGTCCGCTCCGGACAGGGTGCCTCACGCGAGTCCCTTAAGGGGCTATACCAATGTGACACTTTCAAAAAATCGATATTTTTTCCCTTTTCGATAGTTTACACTTTCAAGAATATCATTATTATTTGTATCATTTATATCAATATCATTTTATCTTTCAAAAATCGATAGTTAAATCTTTAAACGCGTTTTTCTCGAAATGAGATTTTTCAAATTTGTTGACATTGTTACTCAAAGAGCAATTGTCCGATTCACTTGAAATTTGAACTGAGTTCTCTTGAATATATTTACAATGACGTAGGATATTTAATAGGCAAGAAAACAGACTTTTTTTTTAAGTACGCCATTTTGTTAGATTTTGATATTTTTCGAAAAACCTACGTCATTGTGCAGGAAATACCTTCCAGTTTGATGACATTTTTTCCTTTTTCGGTTTCAGCTACTCAATCGGCCGGAATCATGTCAGCAGTGGAGGAACTTCTTTTTTGGCGCCTTTAAAAAAATTATGTAACATAGTTCAAATATAGCGAAATATATTCTTAATTTTCCGAAAAATTTAATTGAGTACTTTTCTTCCAAAAAAAAACCCAAAAACCATCCAAATTTTCAGCGTTCACAGCCCCTTAAACGTCCCACCCGCCTACCGACACGCAAAGTTCTCCGGTTCTGGATTTCGCCCTGGGAATTTCGAACTTTCGAGTCGTGTTTATCCGTCGGAGGGGTGGGCGAGCCACCCTCTATTCGAGGGCGGCGCCCTTAGCCCTCGGGGTGGGGGTGAGGAAAACGTGCGTTGACCGGAGGTGGGCCAATAACCTTGGCAAGTTGTCCCAATGTTTGTATTTTGCGTTGTGCTTAGTCGCGTTAATTCCCGATGATCCAAAAGGGCCAAGGGCAAAAGGGTGTTAACACCTTCGCTCCTAAGTCGCCGTGAAATTGTAAACAAACGGTCGGGTCGTGAGTCAGCAGCGTACAAAAGATGGATCGAGAGATGATGGTGAAATCAAGCGAAGAGCTCATTGGAGCCGAGATAGGACATCAGTCTCGAAGAGAACCGGCGTTCAACGAGCTGGCACGAGGGACAAAGAGCGCCCGGGGAGTGTCACGCTTTTACGGTGTTGTCCCTAGCAGGCTTGTATCACCGAGCAACCTCCTCGGTAGTCGTACGACTTCATGGCTCGTACATTCTGTCACGGATGATCGGTCCTCTCTCGCCAGGTTTATGCTCTTCGTTATCATGTGTATGTACACACGGATACGTGGGTGACGCTGCTTCACGGTGTCTTCTCGTCCCTCTCGGAGAAACCCGAGTCTACCCCGAAGCTGACGAGGATAGCAAGAGGATAGCCCGCCACCGATTCCTAAAACCTCCCCATATTTCATCGCGATAAGAGCCCCACCGGTGGTGCTCTCTCCTCCGTACAACTAAAAGGCAAACATCAGAAGTTTACCTAGCGTGGCAACCATCGCAAACCTCCTCGTACACACACACAGACACACACACACACCCACCCACAGACACCATCTTTGCAACCCCCGGCTGTGTCACCTCATTCCCTTCAGCCAGCTGCTTTCCCAAGCCAGCTTTACGGACCTCATCCAAGAGCCTCGCCGCGTAACGACTCGCGAACGTGATACACCGTTGGGCTCTCTTCCTAAATTCTACCTGCGGACCTATTATTCCACGATGAACGACAACGACCGCCGTATGCCCTGGCTGCAACGGAAATTGCCTCGGAAGATACGGATCCGGTTGTACTTTTTGTTGAGTTGCTTGCTTTGGATCAGATTGAGGGCCCTCTGCCAAGAACAGCCTCACGAAGAGACTGCAAACTCTAATTTTGATTGCCTGGAGATTCCTGATGCCCAGTCGTGAGATGTTTCGTCGAAAAAATTGGTTGAGGGTTGACCAGGACAGGAGGTGAATCAAAAGATTGATCCGTATGGAGGCAACATCGTCGTATCTTGAATCTTGCTGAGGACCAAGTTGAGAACGACAGACGAGGCAAAAACATCTCTGCAAACAGCTGGGGGTTTGAGATGTTCCGTCGAAAAAATTGGTTGAGGGTTGACCAGAACTGGAGGTGACTCGAAAGATGGATCCGTATGAAGGCAACATCGTTGGAAGGATCTTGAATTTGCTAAGGATCAGGTTGAGAATGACGGTCGAGGCAAAAACATCTCTGCAAACAGTTGGTGGTTTAAGATGTTCTGTAGAAAAAATTGGTTGAGGGTTGACCAAAACAGGAGGTGAATCGAAAGATTGATCCGCATGGAGGCGGAATCGTTGGAAGGATCTTGAATCTTACTGAGGACCAGGTTGAGTATCACAGTCGAGGCAAAAACATATCTACAAACAGTTAGCGGTTTAAGATTTTCCTCCTAAAAAATTGGTTGAGGGTTGACCAGAACAGGAGGTGAATCGAAAGATGGATCCGTATGGAGGCAGCATCGTTGGAAGGATCTTGAATCTTGCTAAGGACAGGTTGAGAATGACAGTCGAGGCAAAAATATCTCTGCAAACAGTTGGTGGTTTAAGATTTTCTTCAAATAAAAATTGGTTGAGTATTAACCAAAACCGGAGGTGAATCGAAAGATGGATCCGTATGGAGGCAGCATCGTTGGAAGGATCTTGAATCTTGCTGAGCGCCAAGTTGAGAATGACAGTCAGGCAAAAACATGTCTGCAAATAGTTGGTGTTTTAAGATGTTGCGTCGAAAAAAAATGTTTGAGGGTTGACCCGAACTGACGTTAAATCGAAAAATGGACTGGTTTGTCGTCTAGCAAGTGTCACCTCCACCAGCCGAGTCTTGAAATTCGTGTGGCCGGTCCGTAAACGAGTAGGAACGAGACGCGCACGGAACTGGGTCTATTTGCAAATCCGACCAACATCAATATTCCATCAGGTTTTGACTGGAATGTGGATATTCGCTTCGCGGTTGTCGCTTTTCCCCGGAGGTGATACGAGCGACGAGCAACGACGGAAGAGGAACGCTCGTGGCTTACCGGTTCTGCGGCCTGGAACTGGTCCAGCTGGTGGGCTACCGATGACACGGTGGGAAGAGGTCGTTGAATCGTATGGATCTCGGAGCCGGGTGTGTCGCAGCCTCGCCTTGCTTTCCGCTCGCTTCGCTTCTACGGAGCCGCAAAAAAAGACGTTTTCCGACGCAGTGAGAATGAATGACGAGGACGGCCGATCTGGAGGGAACAAACGGGTGGAAGAAATCGAGAGTATAGCGCCTATATAAACTTGCGTTGGTCGATTTATCGGACACAGAAAGTTTCCAAGTTGCCGATGCAAACGTCTGGTGATAGAGGTCCGTTGAAGACATCGTGGATTTTTTTTTTTTTTTCGCCAGATAGAGAACACAGTAGGCAGAACGGATGAAGAGTCTGGTGAGTATCAGCAGACAAGACGCGTCGAAGCCACCTGACGTGTCTTCAAGCAAACCCAAACGAGCGTTCATTGACGGCAGATGATCCTGGTCGCGACGACCACCCTCGTCAGTGGCCTCCGAGAGACTACGCCCGGCTTCGCCGTTGACTTCCGTAGCTTTGGGGGATCGAGAATTCATCAAGATTTGCCGTATCGCGAGCAGCCGAGATCGTTCCGCGAGGCCGGACCTCCGCCTGGACACCAAACCTATCGTACCGAGTCGTTTCGCGACTATCGTCCGCCGTTCGCCGGACGCGAGGAGACCCGAATCTTCCGCGACGATCCACGCGCCAGCCTCAAGGACGAAGCCAGGGAAGGATTCAAGGAAGAATTTCGGACGTTCAACGAGAACGATGCTGGCCCTTTCAGGGACGAGGCGCGAGCCTTCAAGGACGAGAATCGTGGCTACAACGATGAGCGCAGGATCTTCAGGGACGAGCGGATCTATCGAGAGGCATTCGTGCGCGACGGGCCTGGACATTTCTCGGAGAGGCCCTTCGGAGAGGAGCAGAGACCCTTCAGAGAGGAGCAAAGACCCTTCAGAGAAGAGCAGAGACCCTTCAGGGACGATGTGAGGACTTTCCGGGATGGACCTTACGAGCCCAGACCCTTCAGAGACGAGATCCGACACTTTCGCGATGACTTTAGACCGTTCAGAAACGATGTCAAATCCTTCAGAGACGAGCCATCCGAATTCAGGGAGGAAAGACCCTTCAGACAGGATTCGGCACCGCTGAGAAACGAGCCTAGACCCTTTCGCGAAGAATCCCGGCCCTTCAAGGACGAGTTACTCTCCACGCAAGAGAGTCGAGGCTTAGCCGAGGCTCAGCATCGCTTCAACCAAGATCGTCAACCTCTCTCCTACGGTGGTCACTCCAATTACCTAAATTACGGTGAGTTCCGCAATGACCAATTTTTCCCCCCATCATTGCCAACCTGTCCAGTCTCTAGTAGCGGTCTTTTCGAACCGCAGGCAATCACGGTTTGGGTTACGCCTCCATACCGTCATCCGTTCTGCCACTGGAGAACAATCCTCCGCGACTGTCGACTGGAATGATGATAACGGATATGTCAATCGCCTCGACCAAATCGCCCAGCTATCTCAAGTCGAACACGCAGGAAACCACGTCCCCCAATGATGTCCAGTCGTCAATCACGAGCAGTCACATATCCGTCACTTTGGCACCTGACGTTGGCTCCACGCCCAGTCAATCGACATCGGGCAACGCGTTGACGCGCACCCAACAGCAGACCAACGAAAATGTGCGTTCGTAAGCTCCGGAGGGAAAAGCGGAGAGCCGAAAAGTGGCAGATATGGACATTAATTCTCCAAATTGCTTTTAGCTGGTTGATGGAGCATCGGGCAGTGGGAACCCCAACGCGGTTACCAGTTCAGCTTCCGGTGATACGAGCGTTACACCCAAAGTGCTTTTCACCTCCGGTCCAGCAGCGACCTCGAGTGCATCGATGGGCATCAGAGTAGACACGGACAACAGTGCGCATCGTGCCAATGGGCCTACATCCAATTCTCTTCAAGCCACCAAGTCCGTAATATTTACCTGGCTTTTTCCTCTCTCTCTCTCTCTCTCTCTCTCTCTCTTTACCGATCGCTCGATACATCAGGTGGTAACTGTGCCAACCACCCCAAGTTTTGGAAAGGCAAACAAGGCTGCCCATCAAAGATTCATGGAAAGCCCTGCTTTGCTCGAGTTAACTGCGGCGGCCGAGCCAATGACCGAAGTCTCCGGAGGCACATTCCAAGATCAAGCGTCAAGGGTTTCCCGGAGGCGAAAAGCCACCAAGACAGTCCGGAATGTTTCGTTAAGAATTCAGAGTTTCGTGGCTCGAGAGGAAAGAGAGAAAGTAGCAGAGGGATAAATGGATCGTGAGATACTTTGACCCATTTGATTGCAGTGTGCCGTTTGATTTCCAGGCAAGCAATGAACGCAGTGGCGACATCAAGCTCCTATTTCCCAAGTGAAACGAGACCGGAAGTTCCAGAGGCCCTCGTGAATTACGTATTCAAGTACCCTGTACCCGAGGAGCCGAAGATTCGATACACCTTTAGGAGCTCACCCCAAGCGGATACTACTTTCAACCAGATACAATCTCTGCCCCTCATACAGCATCATCAAACGCCCAAGTACACTCTTCTACCGGAATTGAAGATTTCCGGTCTCTCGGACATACGAGCCGCGCCAACAGTCAACTACATCTCGAGTCCTGCTGTCTCCAAAGTACCATTTCTGAGCTCAAGCAACCCGGGCCTCACCCTCAACAGCTACGCCTGTACGTTGATCAAGCTCATTCCAGCCGTTGGCCGTCAACCAAGTCCCTGATCAGTCTGCTCTTTTTTTCCACCCAGCTGAGAACCTACAGCCGGTCAACTTCGCCAGCAATTTGATCCAACTGGATCGCGAGACTCGGTATTCACCGATCGACCATCAGCTGACGGCACTTCAGTCCAATCAGTATCAACCATTGAGGCAGTTCGCATCCAACGGGTTTCTTCCTCAGCTGGGAAACTACGGCAACCTGGGCCAACCACAGCAGACAACTAACGCAGCCTTCAACCAGGGTAAGTTGAAGACCGTCAAGATTCCACTTGGGTTGTCCAATCGGATGTCATTGCATCAATTGCTTTTAGGCCTGCAGCTTCAACTCGGAGGCTTTGGTGGCATCGACTACAGCGCTATAACCGGCAGTGCAGACGCCTCTAGAGGAACATCAGTAAATTTGGGACCCTCAACCTTCTCTAAGGTGAGCTCCACTGCTTTTCCACCGCACTCCTAGCAACATCAATTTGTCAACTCGGTCCAGCTCCACTTTTCGCTTCTATCAATTCTTCATACGGATTCGTAGGTTCCCTTTGGACAATCCCTCTGGCGATTGTAGGATATCCGGCCGAGAGAGGGAGATAGAAAAAGCACAATACTGGCTGAGGGAGCTTTTGATCATCCCCCTCGACTTTTACGGCCTCGAAACACGAATCGAATTTACATGAGGAACGAAACGAAAGTTCGTACTTCGAGTTCGGGATTAATATTGAAAGCTGGCCACGAATTTCCCGTGGGAATTCGCCTCGAGAACTTTGGTGGGAAAAATCATTGGATTTTTCGAGCAACTATATTTGTTCTATTGGAAAATTACGAAGTTCGAGCGCAAGCCGGATATATCCCGTTGAGGGAAATTCAAAAGGATCTTCATTGCCCGATAGTACTGACGTTCGCTTTTCTACCTTACGCAAGACCGTGTGAAATTCCGGGAGCAAGCTCTCGAGAGCATGAATCGCAATCAAAAGGATCGCCGAGCATTGTGCACGTGGGATAACCGTGGAGATACCTAAAGGGTGAGGTGACTCACGATGGATCCTCCATAGAACCTCGAGACGAGATCTCGAAGCACTTTCCAGTCCTTCGCGACGATATGAATTCGCTTATCAGACCGGGCGATGATATTGAATTTCGTATCTTCGTACAGCACAACATTCAACCCCCTTGGAGCACAACAATCGAAGCTCGAATGCTTTTCTTCGCCGAGATGCTTCGAGGCGTTTGCGCTCCTTCGACGATTCAACCCTCGCTCTGCCAATACTGCCATTCTCAAGCGCTCGACTCTTAGCCAAGGACGCGGTTACCCACTCTTTCGCTTCGCAACTCTGCACCAACTTGCCAGACCGAAATTACGAGCGCGCAAATTAGTCGACGCAACAAGCTTGTTACCTACTTTGTTTCCTGATCGTCGACGTAGCCGGCTGCCATTCTCAACCTCGACGTCCCCTGGAATCCTTTCATTGTCACAAATTGCATTCAAACACAGTTGAGGCAGTATTCAATCTTGTTATTTAACTCTTAGCACTCGAGCCTCTTCGTGCAATCGTTGTTTGCGGTGTATATGTGTATATATATATATCGATTTAGAATTTAAATATTGTTGTGTAGCGAATTCATGAAATTGAGGAAGAAAATGTACTTGGAAGGCAAATTATTCAAAGGCATGGACAAGTCAATTTAAAGATTGATAGAAATGATTAATAAGTCAGTATAAAAAATTAATTTAATCGACTGACAAGTCAGTATGGAATATGAATGAAACTGATTAGCAGGTGAGTATGAAAAATTAGTGAAAACGATTATCAAGTCAGTATAAAGTATATATAACAAGTAACATTTATATATATATATATATATATATATATATATATATATATATATATATATATATATATATATATATATATATATATAGATTTAACATTTAGATATTGACGTGTAGTGAATTAATAAAATTGACGAAAAAAATGTATTTTGGATCGTCTCTCTCGCTTTTTTGCTCTCTCTAGGAAAACAAAATATTTTAATTCATGGACAAGTCAATATAAAAATTAATAGAACTGATTGACAAGTCAGTATGAAAAATAAATAAAACTGATTAGAAGGTGAGTATGAAAAATTAATGAAAATGATTAACAAGTCAGTTAACATTTATATATATGTCGATTTAGAATTTAAATATTGTTGTGTAGTGAATCAATAAAATTGAGGACGAAAATGTACTTTGGATCTGTCTCTCTCGCTCTCTCGCTCTCTCGCTCTCTCTAGGAAAACAATTATTTAAATGCATGGACAAGTCAATATAAAAATTCATAGATCTGATCAACAAGTCAGTATAGAAAATAAATTTAATCGGCTGACAAGTCAGTATGGAATATGAATAAAACTGATTAGCAGGTGAGTATGGAAAATTTGTGAAAATGATTATCAAGTCAGTATAAGGTATACATAACAAGTAACATTTATATATATACAAATATGTTGATTTAACATTTAAATATTGTTGTGTAGTGAATTAAGAATTGACGAAGAAAATGTATTTTGGATCGTCTCTTCCGCTCTCTTGCTCTCTCTAGGAAAAAAAATTATTTAAATTTATGGACAAGTCAATATAAAAATTAATAGAACTGATTAGCAGGTGAGCATGAAAAATTAATGAAAATGATTGACAAGTCAGGTAACATTTATATATATACATATATATATATATATATATATATATATATATATATATATATATACATATATACATGTGTGTGTTCATTTAGAATGTAAATATTGTTGTGTAGTGAATTAATAAAATTGAGGACGAAAATGTACTTTGGATCTGTCTCTCTCGCTCTCTCGCTCTCTCTAGGAATAAAGTTATTTAAATTCATGGACACGACAATACAAAAATGCATAGAACTGATTAACAAGTCAGTTTAAAAAATAAACAAAATTGATTTACAAGTCAATATGAAAAACGAATGGAACCAATTAGCAGGTGGGTATGATAAATGAGTGAAAATGATTAACAATTCAGTATAAAGTGTAAATAAAATTCACTGAGAGGTCAAAGTAAAATGTTAATAAAAATCTTTAAAACGTCAGTGTAAAACCATTTGATCGACAAGGCAGTCAAAAAAATACACAAAATTGATTTACAAGTCAGTATAAAAAATGAATAAAACTGATTAGCAGGTCAGTGTAAAGAATTAATGAAATTGATTAAAAAGTCGGTATAAAGTATGAATAAAATGTACTGACAAGTCAGTTAACATTTTTTTTATTCGTTAACAAGTCAGTATAAAAAAATTAATAAAATTGACTGCTGTGAGAAGTCAGAATAAAATATTCATAAAATTTTTTAAGACGTCAGTGTAAAAAAATTGATTATCCAGGCAGTCTAAAAAATAAATAAAATTGACCAACGAGTCACCATAAAAATACACAACATTGATTATCGAGTATGAAAGATGTGAAAATCGACAACCAATTATAAAGACATAAATTGATCAACAAGTTGAAAATGAAATAAATTTCACGAACAAGTATAACAAAATCGATCAAAATCGATCAATAAAAATGAATAAATTCGATCAACGGGTATAAAAATAAATCAAACTGATTGAGAAAAAAGGTAGTTTTGTTTCTTCGATAAATCGACGTCATCACACCGAAACGTTTCAACCTGAAAAAAAACGCCGATTTTGGGTGAAGGGGAAACAGGATTGACATTTCGTGACTGCCGACAAAGGGGTCAATAAAAATGCGTTCGACTTTCATTTCTCTCGTTTCTCTTAATTTGCCTCATGGCTTTTTTTTCATTTCTTCTTCTTTTCTTTTATTCATTTCAACAATTGTGTCCATCTGTGGAGCGGCGAAAAAAAATCCAAAAAAAATATGCTCTGCTCAAGCCTCTCCGTGCAATAATTCGCCACGAGAAACCTCCGTTGAATCGCTCCTGTGTGAGTATTACGTCAGGTTATTGAGCCTGTAGTCTACACGCGACAATTTTTTTTAAATTCTATCTTTAGCCTACTTCACTCTTCATTTGTTTTTTGATTGTGTGTTTGTGTTTTTTTTTATAGTACAATCAAGTGTCAGCGTTCGGCAATTTGCAAATTATTTTTTTGCCAGACTCAATTTTACGTTCGTAATTGAATCATCTTCATTATACTGCTTTTCATATATATATATATATATATATATATATATATATATATATATATATATATATACATATATATACATATATATATATATATATATATATATATATATATATATATATATGAATAAGCAAAAAAAAAATTGCTTACATTCTATGCCCTGTATAGACCATCATTGATCGTAATGCAGAAAATCAAGGAATTTTTTTCATCCATCGTACACAATTTTTACAACCTTATTTTTTTTTCTTTCGCTCTGTACAAGTCGTTTCTCGGGGTCTCTCGTGTACTTTCGCATATATACATATACATGTGTGTCAGGCGAGTCGAATCGTTGGTGACATTTTTTCGTGCTTTTCCACAGGGAAAATATTATTCGCAATTTTTTGCTTCTTCGCATTCTCACGTTGAAAATTAAGGAAAGTTAATTTTTTTGCATGTACTTTTGCATGTCAAAAAATTGCAAAATTGTTTTTTTTTTGTAGTGGATGGAAAAATGACGGGATTGGAGTCGCCTTGTGAGTCGGTGTGAATTTCCAAAATTCCGGGGCTCTGTAGAATTTACGGTAACTCTCCCCGGTATCGTTTCGCCGCGTTGAAGAAAAAAAAAACGACGAAGACGAATGATCGCAAAAAAAATGTCTAATCCGTCAATCGCTCGTGACGAATGTTCTATTTTTTTTTTTGTATTTACAGAGAGCGCAACGTTCGAGTACGTGTCAATTTGACGTTTTCGTACCCTCGCACGATCGATAATAATAATATACTCGTTTTTTTTTTTTGTTGTCCACGTATTTATAGGTATTTACAGAAGGGAAACGTACGAGGTTAGAAAAATACAGCGATCCTTACGCGAGGTTAGTAAGAAATGTCCTATTGCGTCGTTTTCGAGTATAAGTAAGTGAGTTTTTTTTTTCACCTTTTTTTCATCCCATTTTTCCATTTTTTACCCCCTTTTTTTCTTCGCACACGATTGAAGGATTCGGTTTTTTTCTTTTCTGTTTTTTGGCTTCTTCCCTTCGACTATTTCGCCATCGGCACATACTACGACGATTTTTCGTTTATCGGTTACCTTTGCGCACTCGTGTGCCCCTTAAGCCTGAAGGATTCGTCAGCTTGACGTTCGAAAGAAACGGAGACGAAAAAAAATCAAGTGGAAGAAAAGAAATGCCACTTTGCATTTCGACGAGCCTTATTGCCTCCGAAATATTTAATTCTACATTTTTTTTATTCATCTTCCGATCTCGCTTATGGAAATCTCGCACCAATGATATGTTTTTTTTTCCTTTATTTTTTCGTCGATTTTCCCCTTTGCCTTTCGGGTCTTACAGTGTCACCATTTTGGGGAAACTTTGTTGTTATTGTATTTTTTTATATGTATATATAGCAAAATCGCCAACAAAAAAACGATATATACAGTATATATAATTATTTTTTTCGAAAACCATTTTTTCGGATTTTCGTCAATGCTCAAATTTACGTGGGCCTGAAATAATTTAATTATATATATATATATATATATATATATATATATATATATATATATATAATTAAATTCTTTCATTGATATATATACAGGGTGTCCTGTTTTGAATGGGAAATCCTCCAACTGTCGATAGGTCAGATCATGTTCTATATGGTGGAATTTCACTTTAGTAAAATTCCCACGATTTTCGAGTTTTTGGGCCATATGTTTTTTTTTTTTTTTTTTTAATCATCTGCCTTTTGTTTTTCGCATGCTATTTCTACAAATGATACGAAACGATAATAACTAAGCAACTTGTTGAAATAATTGGCACGATATGCATAGTACATTTTTTTAACACCGAAAGCTATCGAAGTCAGATGTTCGAATTGGTTTGAATGACAATTCTGCATAAGGTCTTTTTTTATAAAGTTTCCTTAAGGGGTAAGGCCACTGTAAATTTTTTGAAAAATCGATTTTTTTTTATTGGCTTAAAAAATAGTTTAAACCCTCTAGTATAAGAAAAAAAAGGTCCTGTGCGACGTCTTTTTAAAATTTTTTCCAATAAAAAACTATTCGCAAAACTTTAAACGCGTTTTTCTCGAAACATGGTTTTTCAAAATGGCACGCAGCATAACTCGAACAATTTTCATTTTTTTTACTTGAAATTTTAACCAGATGTGAACATTTACATTATCTTGAGAATGTCGATCGGAATTTTCAAGAACTTTATTTATTGATTTTTTATTAACAAAAAACTTGCCGTTTTTTCGTCAAAAATCAATTTTTTTTTTCAAACGCACGCCAAATCCACATAAATTGATACTTTTTAAAATCCGATCGACATTCTCTAGCTATAGCCCTCTAGATTAATGTTTTTTTTTGTTCTAGATTCAAAAGTGCACCAGTGGTGCTGCGTGCCGCGGAGCCCTGGAAGCAAAACATGTCCCGGGAAGATAGCTGTGGAACCGCCATTTTGTTTTTTTTTTACTGTAAAAAAATTTTATAATAAAGTTTAATGTATGCCCGATAACACCATTAAAAGTTTTTTTTCAAATACCTTCAATTTCGGGAGCAAAAAATTAGTGAAAAAACCTTTTTTTTTGGGCCGTTACAGTGGCCTTACCCCTTAATACATATAAAATATAAAAATCCGAGGAAATATGTAGTGATTTTTTTTTCAACGTTTTTTTTTTTTAAATGTTCATAACGTTCTGAATAATTGACCAAGTGAGACCATTTTTCAAATTTTTTGTTTCAGGATGAACTTTATGAAAAAAAATATTTCTAAAATACTTTAACTCATCTTCGATCGAAATTTCAAATTTTTTTTCTCGATTTTGTACTTTGAAAAACACGATTTTTTCAATGTTCGACATATTTATTTGCGATTTTTTGTTTTCGTAAACAAATTTGATAAATTTAGAATTTTTCGCAGCAAAACCCATCGTTGAACGATCTTTTTTCTTTTATTTTTTTGTGAATAGAAAATATTGATTCTTCAATATTTGATAATGTAATTTTCTATTATGCAATAATGTCAATGAATACATCCCATTACTAAAAACAAATGCAGTATACTATTCCCTTTAGACCAATGTTTTGTTCAGAAATGTCACGATTAGTATTTTAATTCGGAGCTACAATGATTGAAAATGATTGGAAAACTTTTCTAGTGTGTTAATATTATACACGAAGTATCGAATATCATAGAATAAACCATTTAAAGTTATGTCATCGCAGGAAAAAGCTAAATCTAAAATAAAATCGAGAAAAAAAATGTTCAATTTGGAAAAAAAAATAGAACGAAAAATCTTACCACAATGGGTCTTGAGGCAAAAAACGCTAAATGTACCATATTTTTTCACGAAAAAAAAATCGAAAATCAGATTGGTTGAACTTCGAAAAATTCGTGTTTTTTCCAACCTAAAAATTGATATCGAGAATGACTGTAAATATTTTTTATTCGAAAACGTCAGATGTTCGAATTGATTTGTATGAAAATTCTGCATAAGATCTTTTTCATAGTTTCCTTAACATTTAAGGGTGAAAAGAAGACTTTTGTAGATAAAACAAATAACCAAGAGGATAAAAAAAAGGGTCACAAAAAGTTATCATTTGCAAAAATGTTATGCGAAAAACCAGAAGCAGATTTTTATCTTGAAAACTGTGGGATTTTTACTGAACTGGAATTGCAGTGCATATGTATATATATATATATATATATATATATATACACATACATATATACACATATATATTTATTATACCTTTCTTTTCTCCCCCCTCTCTATTCGTATTGAGCAACAAAATAAATAAACAAATATTGCTATACATTGCTATTTTTTATTGTATTTCCTACTCTCTCTCTCTCGTTCTCTTTCTCTCCCTCTCTCTTAATACTGCCACGGCACGTTCGCTCGCTTGTTCCTCGGACGACGTCACGAAAAGCGTCTCTTTCATCTTCAAACGCTGATGAGCTTGCGAAAAGCTTTGCGGAATTCAGGATTGAAGACCGTGTATATAACGGGGTTGACGAAGCTGTTCATGTAACCGAGCCAGGAAGTGACGATGAAGGCGGTCACCCCCGGTTGACAGTCGCTCTCGAGTTTCACGCAAAGCGCGTCCATCACGTTGCACGTAAAAAATGGCACCCAGCATATGAGAAAGACACCTGGACAGAAGAGCAAAGGGGGGAGAGGAGATCGTGGGAGTGTTTGGTCCATTGGAGGAAATTACCGATCGAGTTGGCGCTGGAAATCTATCGAAAGTCGAAAACGAAACAATGGCCACTTTTTTGGCTCGTACGACTTAACGTATTATCCAAAGATCGTTTTACACAAACAAATCCGAATGGAAAGTGCTAGTTTTTCGAGTGGTACCAGGTGACGTACTATTTTTTTTAAATGGCTTTACTTAAGAAAAAGCCAAAAAATGGCCACTTTTGTGAGCGCTACCACATGACGTGTCATCAGAAGATCGTTTTACATTTTTTAAATCCATTGAAGATGGATGGTTTTTCGAGTGGTACCGGATGAAGGATTATTGAAAAAATAGCCTCACCCAAAGAAACCAAAAAATGGCCACTTTTCTGAGCGTGACGTGGTACCTAAAGTTGCTCTTACCCGAACAAATACAAACGAAAATCGCTAGCCTTTTTACTGGTACTACGTGACGTATTATTTAAAAAAAAATGGCCTTCCCAAAAAACACGAACAAATGGAAACTTTTTTACGAAAAGATAGTCGACCCAAACAAAGCCGAGCAAAAACTGGTTACTTATTAACTGGCACCACGTGCCGTACAATAAAAAGATCTCCTTACCCAAGTGAACCCAAAAAATGGCCGCTTTTGGCCGTTATCACATGACGTATTATAAAATAGTTTTAGCTGAACAAAACCAAATACAGATGGCTCGTTTTTTGGCTGGTACCAGGCGACGCGCGATCAAAAAATGGCCTCACACAAACAAACCCAAACAAAAATGGCCACTCTTCGCTGGTATCAAATCCAAAAAATGGCCACTTTTCTGAGCTCTACCACGCGATGCGTTACCAAAAGACGGTCTTACCCAAACCAAGCAAAAAATGGCTATTTTTTATACCGGTACCACGTGACACCATCGAAAGATCTCCCTACCCAAATGAGCCTCAAATAAAAAATAGCTACGTGTTATGGCCATTTAAAAAAATGGCTATTTTAAAAATCGCAATTTAAAAAAATAGCTACTTAAAAAATAGCTATCTTAAAAAATGGCTATTCAAAAACATTGCTATTTTTAAAAATGGCTATTTAAAAAAATAGCCATTTAAAAAAATGGCTATTTTAAAAAATAGATATTTTCGAAAATGGCTATTTAAAAAAATAGCTACTTTAAAAATTGTTACATAAAAAAATGGCTATTTAAAAAAAAGGTTATTTTAAAAAATGGCTATTTTAAAAATGACTATTTAAAAAAATAGCCATTTAAAAAAATGGATATTGAAAAAAAATGGCCATTTTAAAAATGGCTATTTTAAAAAATAGATATTTTCGAAAATGGCTATTTAAAAAAATGGCTATTTTGAAAAATAGCTACTTTAAAAATTGTTACATTAAAAAATGGCTATGTTAAAAAATGGACATTTAAAAAAAAGGTTATTTCAAAAAATGGCTATTTTAAAAAGGGTTATTCTAAAAAATGGCTATTTTAAAAAAAATGGTAAAAGTAATCTTACCCAAAACAATGGCGAGGGTTTTTGTCGCCTTTCTCTCCTTCTTCGCCGAGCTTTTTTCCCGCTTCTTCTTGCTCGCCTTGTTCGCCTTGTATATGGTGAATCTCGATCCGGCGGTGGCGTTCTTTTTGTCCTTCTTTTTGCACGAGCCACCGGTGACGGTGAGAACGCTCGGACTGCGAGCCAACTGTAGTGGCAAGAGTGCGGTCGCGCTCTTGAGCCTCTTGAGCTCTTGCTTGCCGCTCGGCCCGTTCCCGTTCTTCTTCGTCGTAATCTGTGAACTTATGCTCGGTGGTCCGCAACGCGAGACCGACGGCGGCGGTGACGAGGAGGTCGAGGACGAGGCAGCCGAGATAACGCCACGGGGATTCGGACTCGAGTTTCTCTCGGTTGTCTCTTGCATCAGAGCGCTGCTCGCCGCACCGTCGTAGCCCGAATCCTTGCGGGGATTATTCGCGCTACTCATTTGTGCCTGCGCAACTGCCCTGTAATGATGGCACACGCGTCTTGATAACGAGAGAGCGAGGGAGCGACGAATTTCGAACACTGCTTTTTGTATTTGAATTTATTATCATATTATATATATATATAATCTTCGATCGAAATTTAAAGTTTTTTTTGTTTGAATTTGTACTTTGAAAAACACGATTTATATATATATATATATATATATATATAGGGGGCATTCCGCGCCAGATTGACCACTTTTAGACCCTGCCCCTTTTGATTTCGTTGAAATTGAAATATATTATTGTTTCCTTTGAAAAACGCTTGTGTGATTTGTTTCAATTTTTTTGACAGCGGAAATATGTAGTGATTTTTCTTTAATGGACGTTTTTTTCTTTTCTTCAAATTTTTTTCAATTTTTTTTGTTTTACAATGTACTTTATGCATTTTTTTTCACACGCATCTTCGATCGAAATTTAAAGTTTTTTTTTGTTTCAATTTGTACTTTGACAAACACGATTTATATATATATATATGGGGCATTCCGCGCCAGATTGACCAGTTTTAGACCTTACCCCTTTTGATTTCGCTGAAATTGAAATATGTTATTGTGTCCTTTGAAAAACGCTTGTGTGATTTGTTTCAATTTTTTTGACAGCGGTAATATGTAGTGATTTTTTCCTTAATTGACGTTTTTTTTCTTTTCTTTAAATTTTTTTCAATTTTTTTTTGTTTTACAATATGTTTTATGAATTTTTTTTTTAAACTTATCATCGATTGAAATTTAAAGTTTTTTTTTTGTTTGAACTTGTACTTTGAAAAACACGATTTTTTCAAAGTTCAACATTTTTTATTTGCGATTTTCTTTTTCGTAAAAAAAAATGTGATAAATTTGTCGTTTTTTGCCGTAAAACCCATCGTGGTACGATCTTTTTTTCTTTTTTTTTTGTGAATTGAAAATTTTGATTCGTCAATATTACAAAATTTTATTTTCCCGATGCAATAATGTCACAGTATCGAATATCCCGGAATCAACAATTTAAAATGATGTCATCATAGGAAAAAGGCTCAATTTATAATCCCATCGAGGAAAAGAAAAGTTCAATATGGAAACAAATAGAAAGAAAAATCTATCCACGATGGGTCTTGAGGCAAAAAGCGGTAAATTTACCATATTTTTTCAAGTAAACAATCGAAAATCAGAATGGTTGGACTTTAAAAATTCGTGTTTTTTTCAACACCAACTAAAAATTGACATCGAAGATGACTTTCAATATCTTTTATTCGAAAACGTTGATTCGACGTGGAATGCCCCATGTAGCAATTTGATTACAAGACAATATAATTTATATATTAATAAATAACATTTATTTACTAATTTAAAAAAAATTATGTAATTATAAAGTTGAATATATATCATTATAATTATATTAATGTGAAAAAATAGATAAATGAATATGAATATTTATTTGGGAAATAAATATCTTGTTCGATGCGAGGGCAGATTGCAAGACTGATATTTTGAATAATGCCTTATTGTTTTATTATCGAATTACTGCACACACATACACCCACACACACACACACACACACACACACATATATATATATATTGAATATATTGAATAAATATCTTCCTTGAAACGAGGACAGATTGCAAAATTGATATTTTTATATAAACTTATTGTTTTATAATGAATTTCTTTATATATATATATACATATATATATATATATATATATATATATATTATAAATATAGGTATAGAGGTGGTCACGTGTTGAAAAAATCGCCAAAAACCCGATCCGCGAGTACATTTCTTTCGTATGAGTGAGTAAAAAAAGGAAAATGAAAATAAAACACGAAATAAAATAAGAGCGAGAAAAAATCATCCTCTCGAGCTTTACGTCTCTAATATTGCGTCGTGGTACGTTAACTCGTGTTTACTCTCGCAGAGAACGAGGGAGCGAGGGAATTGCGGCACACACACACACACACACACACACACACACACGAACACACACACGAACACACACACCCACACACACACACACACACACGAACACACACACACACAAACACACACACAAACACACACACACACACGAACACACGCGCGCGCGCGCGCACACACACACACAAACACACACACACACACATATAGATATATATATGGGTATGCTTTTTCACAGCGAACCGCTTGGGATGAACTATTCGAATCGAGGCAAGGAAGAGTTGGTCAGAATTGGAGGGGAGCAAAATAAAGTAATATAAAAAGAAGAAGAAAAACCGACGAGAAAAAACCAGGGAAAAAGGTGAAGAGGAGAAACTCGGTGAGCTCGAGAGTTCTCTATCTCTCTCTCTCTCTCTCTCTCTCTCTTGTAGTGTATTTAATTCCGGTTTTGCTGCTCGAGAGTCAACTCTTTCTCACCCCTTTCTCTCTCTCTCTCTCGCTCTCTCTCTCTCTCTCTCTCTCTCTCTCTCTCTCTCTCTCTCTCTCTCTCTCTCTCTCTCTCTCTCTCTCTCTCTCTCTCTCTCTCTCCCTTTCTGGCTGTCTCACGAGAGGAGCCAGTGGCCTGGGTCCACCCTACGCAGGTAGGATAAAAAACGAGAGAGAGAGAGAGAGAGAGAGAGAGAGAGAGAGAGAGAGAGAGAGAGAGAGAGAGAGAGAGAGAGAGAATAACCATCTCGTGCACGAGAATTATGAGAGCGCCGGAAACGAATGGAAAAACACAGAAGGCCGACCGAAGCGAGCAAAAGGGAGAAAAAAGAATGTTCCATCGTTCTTTGTCACGTGTGGAAGAACAAACTGCAATTATTCGTAGCAGCGGGACCGGATGAGCACGGACAAGATGCGTAAAAATTAACACGATGGAAACGCAGAAAGAGAGAAAGAGAGAGAGAGAGAGAGAGAGAGAGAGAGAGCGAGAGAGTGGGGGATGGAAGTCCTTCTCCAATAACGATGATGATTAATTAGCCAGGAGTGAATAAGAGCGTGAATGGGACCAGTGGTAATTATGAACCCTTGGGGAATCGAGGGTACAAAGGAAAACAAACGACCTACCGAGGAATAAAGAAAAACACCCGTCGCGGTCGTAATTTTTTTTTTTCGAAAATTCAACGTGCTGTTTCACGAGAGAAAAATATCTTCTTCATTTTCATCCAATTTTCGGGCAGGTAGAAAAAAAACGTGTCGGTTTTCAACGTAATAACAATGTGCAGTGTTCGTTGATTGTCCTTATATCCGGTTGCATGTAATTCGTGAGCTGCATTCTATTTTCGCAAGCCCTGCCCTCGCCTCGATGATGATTTTCAGTCAGAGAATTTTTATTTGATATTTAGGTGTAAAAATAATAGCAGTAATTATTTTTCACCGATATGTATTTTTTTAAGGGGTTACCCCCACTTGCGATTTTGAAAAAATCCATTTTTTTTATTGCATTTTTTTTAAGTACAAGTATCTGAGAATATGTTCTGAAAATTTCAAGTCGATCCGAACAAAATTGACTGAGATATGAGCGTTGAAAGAAAAGAATCCGTTGTGTCAACGGCCGGCTAATTGAAACTTTAAGGGCGGGGTAAAGTATTACATTTTTTTCTTTCATTTTTTTTTAATTTTTTAAATGAATGCATAATATATCAAGAATATTGTGTTAAAATTTCAAGTCGATCGGAGTAAAATTGACGAAGTTATGAGTATTTGAGCGTCTATTGCTCCATGCCGTTCTCTTCTCTTCTGCGTTTTTCAAACCGTTTTTCTGAGACTTGTCATATTTGAGGTCCGTGTGCACGATAACTCAAAATCTACTGGACCAATCGCTTTGAAATTTTGCACAGTACTTCTCCACATAATTCACCAGGTATTGTCGAGAGCTTTTTTGTTTTTTTTAATAATTACTAATTTTTCAACAACAAATTAGCCGATTTTTTTAGCGAAAATCGGGTTTTTGGCTCCCAAGTGCGACGAAAAATCGAAAAATCGAAAAAAAAAAATCCTCCCGTCATTACCTCGAGAAACATCTCCTTTAACAAATGCATTTTGATTTTTTTGTTTCAAATGATTCTGTTGCGAGTTACGGTGCACACCGCAAACCAACTTTTTTTCGAGGCGCCTCCGGGGTTTAATTTTCACTCGCTCAATTTTGAATATTTTGCAATGCAAATTTAGGAGAATGTTGTTCAAATGTTACTTTATTATATGTAAATTTTTCAATAAACGAACACTATTCGTTACGCCAAAAAAAATTCTTAAATACATGCCTTTTTTTCGCCGAATTAACTTTACCCCGCCGTTAAACGCGTTTTTCTCAAAATGGAATTTCTGAAGTCGGTGACCAAGATTACTGGAACACTAATGAACCGATCTTCTTGAAATTTTTCAGGCTTATTTCATACATAAAAATGTAGTCTTTAATCGTTCGATTTTTTTTTTCGAAAAAAAATGACCGTTTTATAGCCAAAAAACGGCCGTTTTTTTCGTTTAAATCGAACCATTAACTTTGACTGTCCGCCATTTTGTGAAAAATGAATATTTTTCAAAATCCTTCGATTAAAGACTAGCTTATACTTATATTTGTCTAAATCCATCCGCATTTTTTTTTTCAGATGATCCACTTCGCCGCAATATTGGTCACCGCAAACCGTGTATATAAAAACATTATTTCATTGACGGCCATTTGCCGCTAAACAATGTAATATTTCTCATTAAAAAAATTACTGAAAGGTCTTCAAGATGTGTTCTTTAAGATGGTATATTGATCGATTAAAAAAGTTTTGTAGTTTTCTTTTAAAAAAATCATGAAAAAGACCTTTTTTGCGCTATAAGTGGGGGTAAGGCCTTAAATAACAATTCCGTGTGGAGAATAATAACAATAATTATTTCCCGCTTCAAAACACGAACGAAAATATTTCTCATGAATATTATTTATTTAATATTACTAATCGTAGGTATGTCTTACTATTATAAATAATATTGATTAAATAAAATTGAGGATGGCATTTATGTTCAAATTTAATAATTATTATTTACAATAATAAATAATATCTAATGAATACTTTTTATAATAATAGATAATATATAATGAATACTTTTTACGATAATAAATAATATTTAATGAGTATTCTTTATAATGATAAGTTATATTTATTAAATATTATCTATAATAGAAATTGAATTATTCTTACGCCGCTTCCTCGACGACAGTCGCGAGAAAGAATTCGGTGCTCTTGTCGTTGGATATAACAACGACCGGATCCATGGGCGTTTCGTCCTCGTCCTCGTTGCTACCGGATGCCGTGTTGGTGGGCTCCTCAACCCCCGTGGCGACCAACGCCGCGGCCCCAAGAGCGGTCTCCGCGAACCTTGCCACAGAATAACCACTGCTTGATCTTAGTCAAAATTTCTACTTTGCACTACTTTTTTTCGAGCTGTCACCTTTGTCCCGGAAAATGGACGATCGACGAAAAAAAAAAAAAAAAATACACACACAAACACGCAAATAAAAAAATATAAAAGTTCTGGTGGAAATTTTTATGGACACGTAACTCAAGCAAACCCAAGCCTATACACAGCCAAACAAGCCCAAACAAAAATGAGGAACGTTCGAGTGGAAATATATATGAGGTATTTGAAGTGTTTTCGAACGGTCTTAAAGCCTGTCCATCTTCAATCTTTTTCAAAGTTGGTGATGTTTTTGTACCATATACTTTTAGTTCGTGCCATTTTTTTTCAGATTTTCATCGGCTCGCTAACTCGTCTAACTCGGGGATAAGATTTTACACGTGGTGAAATTTCAAATGATCGTATCGCAGTGATAGTACAGTCGTGCTGTATATTGGAATGGGCAAAAATTATAAGAAGGCTAGTTTTTTGACAGGTGATTTTGTAGGTGCCACGGGTGCTAAAACCAAGTTTGCCTAAAAATCGGGGGGTAGGATTTTTTAGGGGATGGGGGTGGTTTAATGCCAAACTACAACCCCCACGAGGTCGGCGCCGGGAGACGAAATGTTCAGAAAAATACGCGTTTTATTTTTGTCCATAGTGCCGAAGTCGTGGAAGTTCATTTTAGGGGTGAAAAAGTGGGGTGAAATTTTGAAAAATCAGTTTTCATTCGATAACTCTTTAGGACAAATTCATATAATTTTTGTTCAAATGGAAACGTTGTAGCCCTTGAAAAGACGCGTCGATCAAGTATTCGATCAACCCTCTCCAATAATATTTTCACCCCCAAAAGAATTGTTGAAGAATCAATAAAAAAATTGTTTATTGAATAACTCAAAAACAATCGATTTTTCGGGGATGGTTCAAATGTACGAAATGTAGAGAATAATTTTCTCTATATTTTCGTTCCTATGCACAACTTTTGAATTTTGCTTTTTCTAACCCCTATCAGGGGTTGAAAATTCAAAATGAAATTCTGGGAAAACTATTGACCGAAACTAAAGAGATACGAGTTTGGCGCTGTGGAAAAAAATGTAGCTGAGGGTTCAAGCTACAAATTCTTCCACGGCGGCGAATTCGTGCCGTCGATACTTTTCCCAGAATTTCATTTTGAATGTTCAACCCCCGAGAGGGGTTGGAAAATCAAAATTCAAGGGTGGTCCATAGCAACGAAAATATGGAGAAAACTGTTCTCTACATTTCGTACATTTGAACCGTACTCGAAAAACCGATTGTTTTTGAGTTATTCAATGAAATATTTTTGTTTTGTTTTTTAAACCATTTTTTGGGGGTGAAGATATTATCGGAGAGTAGTGATCGAATACTCGATCGATGCGTCTTTTCAAGGGCTACAACGTTCCCATTTGAACAAAAAACGTACGATTTTTTTCTAAAGAGTTATTGAATTAAAACCGATTTTTCAAAATTTCACCCCACTTTTTCACCCTCAAAATGAACTTCCACGACTTCGGCGCTATGGACAAAACTAAAGCCCGGATTTTTCTGAACATTTTGTCTCACGGCGCCGGACTCGTAGGGGTTGCAGTTTGGCATTAATCCACCCCCATCTCCTTTCATCCCCTAAAAAAGAACCCTACGCCCCGATTTTTAGGCAAACTTGGATTTAGCACCCGCGGCACCTGCAAAATCACCTGTCAAAAAACTAGCTTTCTTCTAATTTCCTCCGATTCCGGGTTTTTCCAGCGACAGCACGACTGTACTGTGATTTTATCGTCGTACGAAAAAATGTCCTCTATAAAAAAGATGCATTTTTCTATGAAGTATTTTGGAAAAAGTTTTCAAAATTTTCCAATTGTTACAACACTAAAAAAAGAAGAATCTTTAATTAACATTTTTTTTAACCCCAATGACTAGGTTGATCGAGCTAAAATTTGCACTGAATCTTCTTTTATTGGTGTAAAACAACATGTGTAAGTTTGATTCTGGGCTGGGCTTGCCTTCAGTTAATATCGTCTTCTTAAATTCAATGGGAAATTGTTTTTGTTCAATAACTCGGCGATTTACAATTTTCAAGCAAAAATGGTAATGACTAAACTTGTAGGAAATCGAGTGCTTTACAATTTTGGTCATTACAGTTTTTTCCCTACCATCCATATTTTTCAAATTAAACCTGAAAAAAGCGGCTATTGCATTATGTCGTTTGTTTTTAACTTTAAGGCATAAACCAACAATGTATTTTTCAAGATATCTTCAACATTTCAAGTGAATCGGTTGAAAATTGTCTGAGTTATGTTTCCGGCGAACTTAAAAAATGCAGTTTTGAGATAAACGCTGCACAGCCGCCATTTTGAGATTAATCGTTTCAAACAAATTATTGCATACAGTCACTGATATCTATGATAAACACCCTTTTTTGTAATCTCGATTTATTTCGTAGTTTTTCTGAAAAAAAATCCCCAAAAAACCTATTTTTTCGGCCTCCAGAGTCTAACCCCTTAACTAAAAAATAATGGCGCAAAGACGAGGACGCAATATCCGACGTGCAATACGATAGAACTCGAAATAAATAAAATGTGTCGTGCTAAGCGTGAACAAATACTGCGAGCCTGCGATAAGCAAATGTAAAAAAAAGAAAGAAAAAAAACTTCAAGAAAAATCTCATGTTTGTCGCAGATAAATGACAGGTTCGTCCTCCGCCATCATCGTAAGATCCAGCGTATAAAAAGTTTTATCTCGCGGACGGCGACGAGGAGGAGAAGGAGGCCAAAGCAGCCTGTATATATCCGTATACACGGGTGTACATAAATGCTTGAGAGGCAGAGTGAACCGGAGAGATTTGTACATATTGGGTATGAAATAAAGTAAAGCCCGCGTGTGTGCACAAAGTATGTGGATCGAACAGGTGTGTACATTCGCGTTCGAGGGACGAGGTACACAGGACGAAATCATGCCCTCGACGCTTCGAGTTCAGGCCGCGATTTTTGCATGTTCCTTAAGGGCGGGGTAAAGTATTAAAATTTTTTTTTCATTTTTTAAAAATTTTTTTTAAATGAATGCATAATATATCAAGAATATTGTGTTAAAATTTCAAGTCGATCGGAGTAAAATTGACGAAGTCATGAGTATTTCAGCGTCTATTGCTCCATGCCATTCTCTTCTCTTCTGCGTTTTTCAAACCGTTTTTCTGAGACTTGTCATATTTGAAGTCCGTGTGCACGATAACTCAAAATGTACTGGACCAATCGCTTTGAAATTTTGCACAGTACTTCTTCACATAATTCATCAAGTATTGTCGAGAGCTTTTTTGTTTTTTTTAATAATTACTAATTTTTCAACAACAAATTAGCCGATTTTTTTTAGCGAAAATCGAGTTTTTGGCTCCCAAGTGCGACGAAAAATCGAAAAATCGAAAGAAAAAAAATCCTCCCGTCATTACCTTGAGAAACATCTCCTTTAACAAATGCATTTTGATTTTTTTGTTTCAAATGATTCTGTTGCGAGTTATGGTGCACACCGCAAACCAACTTTTTTTCGAGGCGCCTCCGGGGTTTATTTTTCACTCGCTCAATTTTGAATATTTTGCAATGCAAATTTAGGAGAATGTTGTTCAAATGTTACTTTATTATACATAAATTTTTCAATAAACGAACACTATTCGTTACGCCAAAAAAATCTTAAAATCATGCCTTTTTTCGCCGAATTAACTTTACCCCGCCGTTAAGGGGTTGTGTACAGTTGAAATTTTCGAAAAAAACGTTTTTTTTTTGTAATGTACATATGTATCGTACAGTCGTGCTGTATATTGGAATCTGAAAAAATTAGAAGAAGGCTAGTTTTTTGACAGGTGATTTTGTAGGTGCCGCGGGGGCTAAATCCAAGTTTGCCGAAAAATCGGGGTGTAGGGTTTTTTTTAGGGGATGAAAGGGGGTAGGGGTGGATTAATGCCAAACTACAATCCCCACGAAGTCGGCGCCGGGAGACAAAATGTTCAGAAAAATCCGGGCTTTATTTTTGTCCACACCGTCGAAGTCGTGGAAGTTCATTTTGGGGGTGAAAAAGTAGGGTGAAATTGTGAAAAAACAGTTTTCGCTCGATAACTCTTTACGAAAAAATCATACACTTTTTGTTCAAATGGGAACGTTGTAGCTCTTGAAAAGACGCGTCGACCGAGTATTTGATCATCACTCTCCGATAACATCTTCACCCCCAAAAGAATTGTTGAAGTATAAACAAAAAAAATTGTTTATTGAATAACTCAAAAATAATCGATTTTTCAGGGATGGTTTAAGTGTACGAAATGTAGAGAATAATTTTCTCTATATTTTCGTTTATCCGGTCAAAAAACTAGCCTTCTTCAGATCAGGAGATCAGCTATGGCAGCTGTCAAAATGATTATTTTTGCAAATAAAAAATATTAAAATACAGTTCAAAGTTACCATAATATGTGTACAATTTTTTACGTTAATAGATTTAAAGGTCTTGTCAAGAAAAATTCTTGAAAACCGATCTTTTTGGGCCTCCTGACTGTATATAACCCCTTAAAGCGGGACACCACTGGGACGGGTAAAAAAATCGCATTTTCTCAAAGTGTATAAATTCAAGAATATGTGAAAAAAAAATTCAAGTTGAAATATTGAAAATTCGCCGAGTTACAGATGACTTAGTGAAAGCAGATAGCCCAACGATTTTACGTAAATTTATAATTGTCCGATTTTCAATTTGAAAAAAATCCATAACTGCAGTAGCTATCGTGGTAGGTGGCATTTTTTTCGAAATTTAGTATTTTTCAAACCCCCGAAGATAAGTAAAAATATTCCCAAAATTACACTTTTCTACGAACACCCGCCATATTGTGATTTTTTTTTCGAAAAACGGCTACGTAGAACGAGAACTACTTTTATATGGATTATAAAACTTTTTATTTTTATTTTTCAGACCAACTATTGTCAAGTTATCGATCCGGCCGTTGGACCACACTTTCTATACAGAGGCTCCATTAAAGCTCAAAAATGTTGGTTATTTTTTATTGTTTTAATACAAAAATTTACACGAAATAAGTTCAACGTGTGCTCAATAAAATACCTTTTTTGCAAATCTCAAATAAATAATCCAGTAGCAAAAAAAACTGGCTAAAACGACCTTCTCGGTCCATCACACTGGTATCCACCCTTAATTCCAAAATGCACGATTTACGAAGGATATCTGTTTTTATCGGCAATACCCCTGAAACTTTTTTCATAACATTTTTCGCCATGGCGGAATATTCGTATGGAGGGCAGGGGTAACGCAAAAAATCTCAGACGAATTGATTTCCATGCATTCGAAGCTTGCAACGAAAATTGTTTCTTACATTTTTATAATTAAAAAAAATACTAACATGATGAAATAAAATAAATATCTTTTTCTCCTCAAAAACGTTGTTAACTGTCATTATTTTCAATACAAATTTACACGAAATAAATTTACATTTCCCTAAAAAAAACCCAAATAAATAATCTAGTAGAAAAAATAAATCGGAAAAATGACGTTTTTGGGGTCTGTCCTCCCTTAGAACCCAGGAGCCAGCGCCATATTTTTTTCATGTTTCCAAAAAAAAGCTTCCTCGAATAACTAACGGTAAATCAAAATGGTAAATACCCTAGGTAAAAAACCGTAAAAAAAAAATAATTCTTCGAATCAGTAGCTGGAAGGGCGATTGCTGGTAAAAATAAAATCGTCTTGCACATCCGGTAACGATGCTAACTCTTCGTGTAAGTAATCCACCCCTGTACCATATATCCACCCTCACACCACACACATACATGCCTACATAAATCCACATGATGGCAACACCTGCATACACGTGGAAGGCGGAAATGTTAGGAAGAGAAAAGAACCGGGGTTGTAAGAGGAGGAGTTGGAGCAAGGGATGAAAATTGTGAGATGTGGTAGTTGGAAGCGTGTGCGTTATAAAGATGCCCCCTTCGGCAATGTCCTATCCGTGCAAGACGCGTGACTTATCGATTTGCACGTACACCCTCCGCGTTCTCCATCCGAGAGTTTCCAATGTGTATCTTTGCCTCCATCAACATCCCCCGTTTAGGGGTGCATTCGCGTATATCTTCCATCTCTCGCGGGGATGAAAGTTCCCGCGGTATGTATCGCACCTAATACCCCCCATCCCCCACCCCCTGCCCTCTTTCGCGACTACTACGTCCCCCTCCCAGCCGAGTTCGCCTCTTCCCCCTCCCAATCACCGGAGGAGTGGGGGCATCTCTGCGAGTGGAGGGGGAAGATAATTTTACGCCGTAGTCGTCTCGGTGCGTCGTCTCTCGTCGGTAACCGGGAAGGAAAAGCCATTCGGGGGATGAATGGCGCGGAGCTCGGGGTTGCGAGGGGGTGTGTAGAAGCTCGCTTCGATAAATTGCCATAAACAAATTGCATCAACGGGACACGAGTATACGTGCACGTGAGTAAGTGGCAGGGGAGGAAAGAGCCGAAGACGTCTGCTCTCCTCATCCCCCGTGCTTGACGTCCTTCCCGAATCGATCGAGTGGAAAACGAGCACCAGGCCACCATCGATCTCCCACCATCAAAGACAAAAATAAATATTTTTCAAATATTTTCCACCCAATGATCCGCGACCCAATGTCTTCACTTAGGAATTCGATCGGCCAAATTTCTAACCGACGGTGTCAAAAGCTCGGCCAGCTTGGATTTTTCGACCGTTCGAGGGTGAAATTGGGGTTTTTGTTCTTGTGCGAAAAACTGCGCGGTCGACGACATCAACAATAATGACAACAACAATAATAATGATAACAAGAAAATGTATTATTGTAATATTATAGGAATTGTTGCTATATAAAAATAATAATTATTTGTATAATATTGCAGCAATTATTGCTATATAATAATAATAACAATAATGATTTTTTAAACATTATAGCAATTATTGCTATATAATTATAACTATTATTATTGTTGTTATTTTAAAGATTACTGGCATTGTACATAATTACTATAAAAAAAGTATAATTTTATTATAATAATGCGTTATCGTGATGGTAATAAAAAGCAAAAGCAATTATCGCAGGGCAGAAAAAAAAGGAAGACGATCTAGGGTGCAAACTTTTTCTCCACTTACCTACGAGTGTGAGCGATATTCTCGATGATACTGCCTGGCTTGATGTCCCCGAGGTTTGGCTTTCGGCTCGCCCGCTGCTTCCTCGCTCGGTTACGCAAAGCCTGCAAAAGACGTCCGACAAACTTTGGAGTAGGATTCGGGGGCAGAACACGTACGAGGAAAGCCCTCCAACACGTCTCTCGATCTCTCCGCTATTGCCGTCGATCTCCCCCCCCCCCCCCCGAATTTAAACCGCCCTTCTGGCCTCCCGAAATATTAATACAGTTATGGGTACAGCGGAAATGAAGTGGTGGATTCAAATGTCGAGAAACGGAGAGAGTGAGACCTACTTACCAGTATTTGGTTTGTATAATTATTTTGTACAATGTTTTACAAGATGATTGAAGAAAAAAAGTAATAAAAATATTGTTATTCTATAAAAGATGGCAGTTTAATTAGTTTTTTTAAATATTACTTTCTTGAGAGTAGATTTGCAAAATTGTTACGTGGAGAAATAGTAATAGTGAAAGACCAGGTTTTTCGAAATTCGAGGTCGTGATATAATTTTGTTAATAATGATTTTTTAAACTGTTTTACAGAATAATTAACGAAATAAAAGTAACAAAAAGATTGTTATTTTATAAGAGATCGAAGTTTAATTCGATTTTTTAGAATGATTTTCTAGAGTAGTTATACAAAATCGTAATTAAACAGTATTAAAATATCGAAAAAACAGGTTTTTCGAAATCCGAGGCGTTGATGTTTTTTTTTGGTAATTATTTTGTGAATTGTTTTACACCATAATTGAATGAAAAAAGTAACGAAAAGATTTCACAAATGAGCGAAAGTTAATGCGATTTAAAAAAATGATTTTCTAGAGAGCCGTTTCACAAAATCGGAATTAAAAAAAAAAACTTAAATATCAAAAAAATCACGTTTTTCGAAATTCGCGGTTTTGCTGTTTTTTTTTGATAGTTATTTTGTGAATTGTTTTACAAAAGAATTGAAGAAAAAAAAGCAATGGAGAGATTGTTATTTTCCAAAGGATCGAAGTTTAATTCATTTTCTTTTCATTTACAAAATTGTGAAACAAAATAATAATGTTGAAAAAGCAGGGTTGTCGCAGAAAAAACCGTTTAATTCTATTTTTGAAATATGGTTCTTTTGGAAGGTAGTTTTTCAAATTTGTAATTAAAAAAAAATAATAAACATAGTAAAGTCATGTTCTTTTGGATAATTATTTTGTGAATTGTTTTACAAAATAATTAAAGAAAAAAAGTCACGGAAAGATTGTTATTTTACAAAAAATCAAAATTTAATTCATTAAAAAAAAAAATTTGCGAATATTTTTACAAATTGTAATAAAAATTAATAATATTGAAAAAGCAGGTTTTTCGCAGAAAGAAAACTGTCCACTGAATCGATCCCTAAATCGATCGAAAAAGCTCACCTTAAAATGCTCCAGTAGAGAAAGACCATGATGATGCAGGGTATGTAAAAGCTCGATAGCTCGAGTATATGATAAAATCGGTATTGTAGAAGAGGCAAAGATCGGGCACCCGATCGGGGGTGTTGTTGAGCCCAAGAACGATCGGGCTACCGATCGCCGCGGAGATCGCCCACACGAGCAATATCGTCAGCCAGACTCTCCTGTTGTTCTTGTGCTTGGCGTATTTTATCGGCTGCGTAACCGCGATGTATCTGGAATGCAAATCTTTCTTTCAAAATATTCTACCCTCCGGTGAGCCACCCTGCGGCTCCCAAACGGGCAAAAAGTCCACACCCCATTATCGCGGCGAGCACTCCTTTGAACATCCTTCTTTCTGCTTGTGTGCACGTGTGTATTATTTATTGTTTCGTACGTGCCGGGACAAGCGAGCGATCCGGGGGTGCGAGACGGCAAGGGGGCAAGGGGGTGGTTTTGTCCGTGAAAAAAAGAAACAAGGGATGAAAACACGACGGGATGGAAGCCTACGGGCGACTTTTTCGGAGACGACAGCTCGGCGAGATCTCCAAGAAAATTTCTCCGGGGGATGGGGGCACTCCCCTAGTGGGGGGCACTCCCCCAGTGAGGGGGGCACTCCCCTAGTGAGGGGGAACTCCCCCAGTGAGGAGGCACTCCCCCAGTGAGGGAGGCACTCCCCAGTGAGGGGGGCACTCCCCCAGTGAGGGGGGCACTCCCCCAGTGAGGGGGGCACTCCCCTAGTGAGGGGGGAACTCCCCCAGTGAGGGAGGCACTCCCCAGTGAGGGAGGCACTCCCCCAGTGAGGGGGGCACTCCCCTAGTGAGGGGGGAACTCCCCCAGTGAGGGAGGCACTCCCCCAGTGAGGGAGGCACTCCCCCAGTGAGGGGGGGCACTCCCCCAGTGAGGGGGGGGCACTCCCCCAGTGAGGGGGCACTCTCCCAGTGAGAGGAGCGCTTCCCCAGTGGGGGGGGAGCGCTCCTCTCTGGGCACTCCCCCAGTGGGAGCACTCTCCCAGTGAGGGGCGCTCCCCCAGTAGGGGCACTCCCCCAGTGGGGGGCACCCACCTCGTGGGGGGCACTCCTTCTTTCTCTGTTATCTCATGCGAGAGGATAAAAAGAAAAGAGGCTCCAGTTCCCAGTCCTTCACTCGATTAATATATTTTCAGACATAGTCAAAAGAACCCTTCACTCTCTTTTCATTTTCACAATCGCGTTACTCCCTTATTCATCCCTCCTTATTTTTCTTCTCGAAATATCCGCACACGCGTTATTGAATAAAAAGAGAAACTACTTTTTTTTTCGTTTCCGCCACCGGAATTGGTTCTTTCTCGTGCTCCTGCCGGATCCTCTCCACCCCCGAGGCCCTTCATCCCTTTGCCGCCGTTCCCTAAGCCCCCACCCCCCGGCGTTATTACACCCCGATATTCGAATACTCGATACCGGGTCTCACGTCGTATGCTAAGCGCGTACGACCTACTCTCCGCCGCGAACCACCCCTAGAAATTGGGCTGAAATTTTGTATTGGCTGTCGCGCCGGAAGGCAAGATCGTCGCAAACAAAAAGAAAATTGAGAACCTCGGAGGAGCGAGATACGTGCAGGGGGGGGGGGAATAAAGATTGATAAAGAAAGCTCGAGATTATTAACACCGTAACAAATGGCAGGGACAATCAAACGATAACGCTCCTCTTTATTTCCACATTAACCAAAAAGCACCCCTTTCTAAAGCATCCCTTATTGAGGTCGCAAAAAATTCTCATAATTAAGCGGTCTCATGACCATGCGGTTTTTCGTCCCTTGAAACAGAGAGAAGAGAAAAAGAGAACGACACTATCGAGGCCAAAATGTGAGAAGGGTTGTTACGGTACGAGGAGAGGGGACGGGGGTGCCATTATCACTCTGCGCCACAGGGACGATAAATTTCATTTACGCGAAAGCAGTAAAGAGTCGTACGGAGGAATGACAAGTGGCGGAAGAAAAGTCCCGCCAAGAAGGAAATAAAGAAGCGGGGAGAACTTTTGCACCCCTGACGATATATATATATATATATATATATATATATATATATATATATATATATGATATATATGATATATATGTGTGTGTGTGTGTGTATATATATATATATACATTTTTTTTTCTTTTTTTTATTCCCCGGGGAATTTCTCACCCCAGAAGTCTTATTCGCGGCACGTAAGCCCCCTCCCGCCGGCATCCCTTGCCGCCGGTCGAAAAATCAGTGTTGGCCACTCGGTTCTTTGCTCACACGCTTTTAACTCCGCTTCGTTCCGACCCCCTTTCACTCTCCTTATCGTACCAGCCTCGCAATCGACGTTCTTCGTCTCTCTCTACCCACCCCTACGCCCCTGCTCTTCTATCGTCAGCCCAAAGAACCGACTGTGCAAGAAAATAAAAAACAACCTTTTGAAAATAAGCAAGAAGGAACGTGATTGAGAAAATGAGGGCCGAAAGAAAGACAAGGGGTTGAACAAGGGGTTGAATCCACAAGCTTCTACAAGTACCCAAGATAATCGACGAACAATTCCAAGAGTCACGGACGTACATAGGCACATATGTATATATATATATTTACAGGTGTGTGTGTGTGTGTGTGTGTGTGTGTGTGTGTGTGTGTGTGTGTGTGTGTGTGTGTGTGTGTGTGTGTGTGTGTGTGTGTGTGTGTGTGCGTGTGTGTAGCGATTCTATCTGCACCTTTATCGCTCAAAAGCGTACGCCCCCACCTGTCTATCGATATAGCGACGAGATTGAAGATCGAACTCGTGCTGCAAGTCACGTCCATCGCAATGTAAAAGTCACAGACGAAGCCCGGCAGGCTCCAGGAACCGTTCACCTGAAATAAGACAAGAAAAGTCGACGATTTAACAAAAGGGTTGATTCCCTGTGTAAGTCCTATACATGTAGAATTATAATTACAGTGATAACATAACAAATAAAAATGATATAAAATAATAGCAATACATAGAAATATACAACAATAATGATATTATGAAAAATAAATAATACTAATTTTGTCATATATATATATATATAGATGATGTTTCATTTTTCATTATTATATTTGATCTTTTTCGCATTAATATTATATATATATATATATATATATATATATATATATATATATATATATATATATATATATATATATATGAACGTATGTGTTTTTGAAGAATTTTTTTTCATCAGTGAAAGCACGCACGATTCTCAAATAAAAGCAGACAAAAGCAGCTGCTCAATTTTCGAAACGTCTGACAACACGAAGATTTTGGCTCAGCTGGACTTTGCGTTTGCGGAGACGAAGAAATGAATGGATATCAATTATCCATGTACAAAGTTTTCTCATTAATCACGAGGGAGGGAACGGGAGGGAAGAGATGGGCCAGGGAGAGGCAAACTTGTATTTTTCTTTCTTTTCCGCCCGTGCTTGCGGACATCGGTGAAAAGCTTCCTTTGTCGGGGCTTCATGGTTTATCGCTACGAAAAAGCTGGCCGTCGATATTGCGAGGAATACCGCCGGATAAAGAAGAAAAGGAGGAGACGAAGAAAAAAAACGTTTATTGACCGTTAAGAGCTTTTAGCGAAGGGACGGAGATTAATATTTGTGTAGCCGTAGAATACGTGTATATGCATACTTGGTAGC
>OZ023324.1:2092440-2117667 GCA_964007375.1 Ophion obscuratus
AGTGGAAGTATGATTTATTGTGTGCTTTCTTAGCGATTGGGTAAAAAAAAATCCGAAAAATTGACTGCTAACTGTTAAAGGTTCATGATTGTGATTTGGTTATTCAAAATAGTCGAAAAATTCATTGTGGTTATCAAAATATTTAAGTATCCGCCCGAAGTAAGCGGTACTTGAATTTTTCGGATTTTTTAAAACATCAATCGCTCAGAACGCACAGAAAAAATAATACTTCCACTGTGGGTCATAGCTTGAAAATGTTTACATATAATCACGCATTTTTGGATTTTTTTTTCAGATTTTCAAATCAAGCCGTTTTTTGTCGAGAATTTTTTTTTTTTTTTTTACTAAGGGAAGTTTCGAAAAAAATGTAAAAAAATCAGGATATCTTTGGAGTAAAAAATAAATCGAATTGGCGGGGGTCAGGGAAAAAGTCCACCGGATCCACGTGGATTAACTCATATATATATATATATATATATATATATATATATATATATATATATATATATATATATATATATATGTTAGGGTAATTCGTTTCAGGGCAATTTTTTTTTGACCCTTCGTGCCCGAAAACCTTTAGTTGGTACCCAAAAACAAACTTTCGTGAAAGGGGGGTGTTGTCAAAAAATATTTAGAGGTCGCGAATCAAAATTGAAGGTTTTCCCATGTGATTAACATTGAAAAAAATGTTTTTCTCATTATTAGTGTTACCATTCCGTGAATTTTGATATCGGATATTTTCCAAGTGGGTTCTCATAGGAATATGATACTCCACAATAAAGTTCATTGAACCATGAAATTCAACCGTTTCAGCGGCATCATTATTTCAAGTGAATACCTGTGCAAAATATCTATTCAAACGGCTGTAACGCCTAAGCTATTAGATATATCGAAAAAAAATCAGATGAGAACTTTGTAGAGAAAGTAATTTTCTACAAAAAAGTCTTATAAGCCGAGCCCGAAAATTCAACTCTTCTCAGCTATCGGTGGATGAAGTAAAATAAATAATTTTTTTTTAACAAAAAAAATCTATTTATTTTAATTTTTTTTATTTTTATTTACAATATTCACTTGAAATAACGATGCCGCTGAAACGGTTGAATTTACGGACAGTGGCTCAAGGAACTTTATTGTAAAAGTATCATATTTCCTATGAGAACCCACTTGGAAAATATCGCGATGTCAAAATTCGCGGAGTGGTAACACTAATAATGAGGAAAAACATTTTTGTTCAATGTTAATCAAATGGGAAACCTTCAATTTTGATTCGCGACCTCTAAATATTTTTTGACAACCCCCCTTTCACAGAAACTTCGTTTTTGGGTACCAACTAAAGGTTTTCGGGCACGATGGGTCAGAAAAAAAAGTTATCTTGAACGAATCACCCTAATATATATATATATATATATATATATATATATATATATAAAGGCTTCACGAGCCCACATTGTTCCTGAGCACCGCGCTATCAAACTTTTCCTCGTAAATTTATATGTGCACAAATGTACACAGTACAAAATTTTCCGTAGGTATCTTTTACGCCCGAGGCGTCGTACAGGTGGCTCAAAGCAAACCACGAGAATATAGGAGAGGAAGATTTTGATCAGGAAGGCAAGAGAGAGAGAGAGAGAGAGAGAGAGAGAGAGACCGAGAGGGAGACAGAAAACGGAAGTATGTGAGATAAGAGAGGCGATAGCTCAATTTATGGGAGCATCTGGCGCACGCGTTTCGGCCGCAACCAAGAATGACGGTGCCGGAAAGAGTAATTCGTACACTAGCCCGAGATGGATCTGGGCTGTGTGACTCGCATATCCCAATTTGCGGACGGTATACTCCATATGGGGGAAGGATATTTTGAGCCCGTTACTGACTTATCCAAGGTATGCTATCGGCACTGGGATTTTCATCTCACGAATCGTTGACTTTGGGGACATTGGTGGTCCTTGAAATAACATTTGTATAAAAATGCTTACCTTGATTCGAGGGTGATTTTGAAGACATCGGAATTGACGTAATGTTGAGTGTGGGGACGATTAGCTGGATCGAATGTCCTCGAAATGACGTTTTTTTCACTCTATATATATAAATCGGGGAAGGAAGGGCAGGCGATTGCTCTTTTTTTTCTCCCTCTCTCCAACCAAATTCACGTATCTCTTTCGCACGTCTAGTCGCTTGTGTATACTCGCTCATCCCTAATTCTGCCTCCGGTATACCGTGAGGAAGAGAGACATAGAGGGTGAGAAAGAGAGAGAGGGAGGGAGGGAGAGAGGGAGAGAGAGAGAGAGAGAGAGAGAGAGAGAGAGAGAGAGAGAGAGACAAAGAGACACACTTCTATCCTGCGGCTCGAAGGATAAGCGGAAGCATTAATCTGCGCTTACAATTTCATGGCGGAAACTCAGATTATTCCCGACCTCGGATGCCAACCCTCCTATCCTTCTATAGTCGTGAAAGCTTTCTCTCTCTCTCTCTTTCGCGCTCTCTCTCTCTCTCTGTCTCTCCTCTCTCTCTCTCTCTCTCTCTCTCTCTCTCTCTCTCTCTCTCTCTCTCTCTCTCTCTCACACACACTCTCTCTCTCTCTCTCTCTCTCTATCTCTCTCTCTCTCTCTCTCTCTCGATCTCTCTCTCTCTCTCTCTCTCTCTCTCTCTCTCTCTCGATCTCTCTCTCTCTCTCTCTCTCTCTCTCTCCCGCTCCACATGTGTGTTTCCTCCACACATCTCTTTCCCCGCCTCTTCGTATGTGCGTTTACACCACTTGCGAATCGTCGACAGAGAGAGAGAGAGAGAGAGAGAGAGAGAGAGAGAGAGAGAGAGAGAGAGAGAGAGAGTTTCCATTTACTCAGGTGTGCGTCCGTGTACACACGATTCGTACATATTGCGTGTATACATATATATGGATGAATTGATAATTTATATCGCAGAGCGTACTTAGAGCTACGGCGAATAATACGAGAGAATACGAGAGGCATAGTGAGACCACCGAGAGGTGACCTCATCGTTTTACATTAGAGGTTCATTAGGCAGGCAACGCTTTTCACGTCGGTTAACTGCGGAGCAGAGTATGTACATGAGAGAGAGAGAGAGACAGAGTCGAAAATTTGACCCTAAAACTATAACTAGGGAGTACAGCGCACGAAACAGGGCGAAATAATTATAACCGAGGTTTTGGTACATTAATTAAGCAACCGGAAGTCAATCGATGCGAGGTTTCAAATCTACATGAAGAACAATCGGTTTTTCGAATTATTACAATTATTTGTTAAAAAAATGCCCTTTTTTAGAATTTCTTAATTATTTACAGAAAAAATTATTGTTATTATTTTCGTATTTTGCATTTATTGAGGATAATCTATTTCGTGAATTGAGAAGAGAATTATTATTAGTGTTATTGTTGATTTTGTCATTATTATTATTATTGAGGATTATTTTCTCTATCGTAAAAAATAGAACGGTGATAATCGTTATCCTATTTTTAATTTTTAATCCTATTATAACAGTTATTATTGCTCCGGGCAATGCCCTTCTTCAGTTTGCACTTCGTTTGCAGTCGTTCTACTGTTTCGGACAGGGTAACATACACCTACCCTCAGTTTTTCACTAAAAAAAATTCACCTAACTCAGTTTTCACTTCTTAGAAACCTTCACATATCCTACAGCTGCCACATTCACCTACCTCAGTTTTCACTGGGAAACATTCACCTGCCCCTGCCACATTCACCTACTTATAGCTTGCACTGGAAAACATTCACCTACCTCAGTTTTCACTGTGAAACATTCACCAACCCTACTGTTACCACATTCACCTGCCTTAGTTTTCACTAAGAAACGTTCACCCACCTTCCACTTGCCACATTCGCCTAACTCAGTTTTCACATAGAAACATTCACATATCCTACAGCTGCCATATTCACCTACCTCAGGAATATTCACCTACCCACTGGGAAACATTAACCTACCCTATCGTTGCCACATTCACCTACCTTGCCACATTCACCTACTTATAGTTTGCACGAGGAAACATTCACCTACCTCAGTTTTCACTGGGAAACGTTCGCCAACCTTACCGTTGGCATTCACGTACCTCAGTTTTCACTGGAAAACATTCAACTGCCCCTGCCACATTCACCTACTTATAGTTTGCATTAGGAAACATTCACCTACCTCAGTTTTCACTGGGAAACATTAACCTACCCTATCGTTGCCACATTCACCGACGCCAGTTTTCAATGGGAACATTCACCTACCTTGCCACATTCACCTACTTATAGTTTGCACGAGGAAACATTCACCTACCTCAGTTTTCACTGGGAAACATTCACCAAACTTACCGTTGGCATTCACATACCTCAGTTTTCGCTGGAAAACATTCAACTGCCCCTGCCACATTCACCCACTTATAGTTTGCATTGGGAAACATTCATCTGCCTTAGTTTTCACTGGAAAACATTCACATATTCTACAGCTGCCACATTCACCTACCAAAGATTTTACTGGGAAACATTCACCTACCCTAAAGTTGCCACACTCATCTACCTCAGTTTTCATTGGGAAACATTCACCTACCCTGCCACATTCACCTACTTACAGCTTGCACTCGGAAACATTCACCTACCTCAGTTTTCACTGGGAAACATTCACCCACCCTACCGTTGGCACATTCACCTACCTCAGTTTTCATTGGGAAAACATTCACCTGCCCCTGCCACATTCACCTACTTAACGTTTGCACTGGGAAACATTCACCTACCTCAGTTTTCACTGTAAAACCTTCACCGACCCTACCGTTACCACATTCACCTGCCTTAGTTTTCACTAAAAGACATTCACCTCCCTTACAGTTGCCACATTCATCTAGCTCAGTTTTCACTGGAAACATTCACCTACCCTACAGTTGCCACACTTACCCACCTCATTTTTCACTGGGAAACATTCAACTACCCTACAGTTGCCTCATTTACCCACCTCTGTTTTCGCTAAGAAACATTCACCTACCCTACAGTTGCCACATTCACCTACCTCCGTTATCACTAAGAAACATTCACCTACCCTACAGTTGCCACATTCATCTACCTTAGTTTTCACTGGGAAACATTCACCTACCCTACAGTTGCCACATTCACCTACCTCCGTTATCACTAAGAAACATTCACCTACCCTACAGTTGCCACATTCACCTACCTTAGTTTTCACTGGGAAACATTTACCTGCCCTACAGTTGCCACATTCACCCACCTCAGTTTTCACTGGGAAACATTCAACTACCCTACAGTTGCCACGTTCACCCACCTCTGTTTTACTAAGAAACATTCACCTACCCTACAGTTGCCACATTCACCTACCTCAGTTTTCACTGGGAAACATTCACCTACCCTATAGTTGCCACATTTACCTACCTCAATTGTCACTAAGAAGCATTCACCTACCCTACAGTTGCCACATTCACCTACCTCCGTTATCACTAAGAAACATTCACCTACCCTAGAGTTGCCATCATTAAGAAATCACCTAGATCACCTAGAATCACTAAGAGATCACTAAGAAACATTCACCTACCTCAGTTTTCACTGGGAAACATTCACCCACCCCACAGCCGCCACATTTACCTACCTCAGTTTTCACTGGAAAACATTCACCCACCCCACAGCTGCCACATTCACCTACCCCAGTTTTCACTGGGAAACATTCACCTACCCTATAGTTGCCACATTTACCTATCTCAGTTTTCACTGGAAAACATTCACCCACCCCACAGCTGCTACATTCACCGACCCCAGTTTTCACTGGAAAACATTCACCCACCCACAGCTGCCACATTCACCTACCCCACTTTTCACTGGGAAACATTCATCTACCCTACCGTTGCCACATTCACGTACCCCAGTTTTCACTATAAAACATTCACCTACCCTAAAGTTGCCACATTTACCTACGTCAGTTTTCACTGGAAGCATTGACCAACCCACCGTCACATTCACTACCTTTTCATCATCATTATTTGTTACTCTTATCATTATTATTATTAGCGTTCAGAATTATTTTCGTACCTATTAAAAAATCATTATCATTATCACTATTCGGAACGATGTTGTGCGAGTGAGAGCGCAAGGGTGAAAGAATAAGGAACGAAAGAAAACGAGGGATGATGATTGAACAAACAAGAGTTGGGGGGTTGGGAGAAAAAAATCTGTGACATCGCTTCGCGGTTACCTCCGGCAGTCTTGGCCCATAACAGGATGGGGCCACAGTGACAGGCTTGATTATCCACTGGCCAGGCTGCTGAGACCCGCAATTCGTGCTGCGTTTAAAGAGGGATGAGGAGACGCCACGGGAGGAGGAAGGCACGAGGCCGAGTGCAACACGAAGGGCAGAGATAGAGAGAGAGACTGAGAGAGAGAGAGAGAGAGAGAGAGAGAGAGAGAGAGAGAGAGAGAAAGAGAGAAGGCGAAAGTTTCATCGAGCTAAACCGCTCTCTCGCTCTACGCGAAGCTCCGACAAATTCGATCAGCTCCGGGGATATAATATCGACGTGCGGTTTACGAGGCTATCCCTGAGCCACCCCCAAGCCGGCGCCACTCCTCGAGAGTTCCGCTGCCGCCCCCGAGCACCCCACCGGTCCCCGGACATCTTCGGGGACACTTTCATTCCGGTCTTGTACGATAGTCCAGGAAAAAAATGAGGGTGTTGCCGGTCGTGGCGGAGGAGGAGGATGAGCAGGGGGAGGGGGAGGATGCGAATGCCGTATTGAATATTTAACGAGGCCTATGGCGTCGTGAAGTCTGCGCGTTGCCCCGAACTGCGATGGATATCTCTGCCGCGTCGAGAGACGCGAGGAACGAAGTATATACCGCCCTCTTGACAGAGATCCGAGGAGGAGGCGAAGGAGGTGGAGGAGACGACTTGTCTCCGGTCTCGGGTGCGAACGCATTCTCGCGGGGGCTAACTTCTCGCGTGGCCCAGTCGGGAGGCTTGATAGCGGAGAGCGGGAGAGAGAGAGAGAGAGAGAGAGAGAGAGAGAGAGAGAGAGAGAGAGAGAGAGAGAGAGAGAGAGAGAGAGAGAGCGAGTGAGAGAGAGGGAGAGTGTGGGAGAGAGGGAGCGAAAGAGAGAATTCGCAAGCTCCTGAAGGCTTTCAATTGGGCGACGAGTATAATGGCGCAGCTTCCACTTGTCTCAATACTGCAATTATCAACGGGACTCGGTACTTGCCACTCCTCACTCGGTTCTTGGCCTCGGCGAGATAGTTTTCGCCATTTTGTGATAAACGAGGAAGAGACAGAGAGAGGGAGGGCGGGTTCTTCTTTCCAAGTCTCTCGTTCTTTCCTTTTTCCTTGCCTCTGTATTTCTCTGTATTTCTTCTTCCCTTTATCCTCCTCTCCCCGTCTCTTCTCTATCGCTCACTCTCTCTATCCTTCTTTTCGTCAGTTCCACTCAGTTTCTCGGACTCTCCCCTTTCCCTTTCCTCCTTCCGTTCTCCTTCTCTCCCTCTTCTTATTTTCTTCTTCCCTTCGCCACCCTCTTTCCGCCTCTTCCTCTTCTTCTCTCCTCCTCCTCCCATTCTCTTCTATTCTCCATTGTTTTCCTTCACTCCTTTTACCTCCCTCCTTCTGTCCTTCTTATTTTTTCCTCCTCTCTCATCTTCCCTTCTCCAACTTCTCTTCTTCTCTTCCTCTCCTCCTCCCTTCTCCCCTCTCTCGTCTTTTCTTTCTCCACCCTCCCTTCTTCTCCCTTTCCCCTCCACTCCCCCTTCTTCCCTTCGCCTCCCTCTCTCCTTTGCTCGCTGTCCGTCACTCTCCTCCCTCTCTCCTTCTCCCTCTCTCCGCCGCTCTCTCTTCTTTCCTTCTCATCCAATTTCCTTCTCTCTCCCTCTTTCTCTTCTTTTCTCCTCCTCCCGCTCTCACCTGCTTCCGCTTCGTCACTTCTCTACCCTCTCCTTCTCTTCCTTCTCTTCTCTCTCTTCTCCTGTTCTCCCCTTCCCTTATTCTTTCCCTCTCCTTCTTTCTGCTCTCCTCCCTCACCCTCCCTCGCTCCGCTGCAAAGGGGACGCTAAAAAGCATTCCCGAGTAATGCAATACCCATAGGAAGGAAACACGGCGAGCAACAGGAACCCGCATTCCGCTGCCTCTTCCTCCACCTCCACCTCCAGGGAAAAAAGTGCAAAACGCGTATAGCGAGACGTGGAAACGATAATGGAGGTCGCGAGCCATTCGAGAGAGGGAGAGAGAAAGAGAGAGATAGAGAAGCGGATGGCTCTAGTCGAGCTTACGTCATTACCCGAAAGTTTCGCAGTGTCACGGTTGTCGCATCGGGACAATGACAAGAGAGGGTGCTCCAATGACCGCGCCACGAGCCTCAGGGTGCTCCATCCAAAGGCACGCTTCTCCGAGGGCTATTTCTTCCTAACTTCTTCACTCGCGTAAGCCAACAGGTCCAACAAAATAAAAAGCATTATTTTCCACGATAATTATTAATAATCACAATGGCTAAAAGAGATCCATGCCCCCCCCCCCTCTCTCTCTCTCTCTCTCTATTTGTCTTCTATCGTCCCAATACCTGCAAGGGCCGCAAACGAGAAAAAAAAATTCGACGTTGCACTCCGTGGGCTGGGAGCTGGAAAAAGTGCAATCTCCGAAAATCCCCAAGGGGAAGGGGTGGCCATCAGGATCCACAATTTCCGAAGGAATACGGATAATAGAACGAGGCGGGTCTTCAATGGCAAATATTATGTTAAATCTCTCGTGAATGGGACAATAGGCGAGCCCTATTATGGCGGGTCTTAAATACGCGGGGGTGGGCCACGGGTTTTCGCAAGTCTGGATATCTTATTAGAAGCATATTGTTGTAGTCGTGAGCGCAAGGAAAACGAGGATACCCCTCTCTCTCTCTCTCTCTCTCTCTCTCTCTCTCGCGAAACTGTATCACCAAATGGACCAACCCAAGACTGAAAACGACAGAGAGCAGAGTGAGAAAAAGGGATAAGCACATAAGGGTTGTTCCGGTGCCCCATGGGAAATCCGTACGTTTTCCAACCAGGGACCTGATAACAAAAGCTTCTGCCTTTCTTTGTCACCCCCTTCCTCCTTTGCTTCACTCCATCTTGGTCTTTGTCCCTCTTAAAGGTATGTAAAAACCTAATCCTTCTCTTAACGAGTGCGAGGAGAAAAAAATTTACGTGCCAAGCGTACGAGAAAAACCTTGCCCTTCGATACCACGCGACCGTGACGCCCTTATGAAACGAATGAAAAAACCACCCCCTAATCAAGATCTTGATGAACCCGGTGCGGAATAATAATTAATTGGAAAATTAATTGTGAAGGTAATGTATGTTCGATGTTGGGGTATTCGTTGCTTTGAAATAAAGCTCGATTAAAGACATATATATGTTTCGCAATTAATTAGGAATTAAATTGCATAATTGAATAAAATACATTAATAAAAGTCGCAAATAATTTGTATGATAATGGACGGATAAATCATGATTAATTTTTATTAAAGTAAGTCACAAAGTCACGATTAATTTGCCTTAAAATGTCGTCACGAAAATCACAATTAATTTGCATCCAAATGTAGACATAAAAATCACGATTAATTTGCATTTAAATGTAGTCACAAAAATCACCATTCACTTGTATTAAAATATATACAAAATCACAATTAATTGTTTTACTTAATTTAATTATCAAAAAATCGTTCCAAAAATCGAAACTAAATTTCATTAAAACAGACACAAAAGGCACAGTAATTTTCATTAAACCAAAGGCACAAAAATCACAATTAATTTGCATTTAAATAGACACAAAATTCAAAATTAATTGTCATTAAAATACAGTAATAAAAATCGATATTAAATTGTGTTAAAATAGACACAAAATCACAATTCATTTTTTTTCACTTAATTGAGTTATAAAAAAATTATTACAAAAAATCGAAACTAAATTTCATTAACATAGACACAAAAATCGCCGTAAATATACATAAAAATAATGTCCCAAAAATCACAATCAATATAAAATTAACGATCACCCAAATTATTCGAATCAATTATTAATATTGCACGTAGACAACAATGGGAACACGTCCTCGTGAATAATCGATTACGAAGAATCGAGAAAAGGGGCTAATCCGAGGCCAATAAAAAATAAGCAGAAGATATATGGGCCAAGGGGGCGCAGGATTGGGGGGAGGAGGAATGCTCGGGTAAAATGTCTCTGAAAGTGCGCGGCAGTGACTCTCCGTTCTCGCAATCGTAACTCGTTCGATTCTCGCAGAACCTCGAGGGTTCCCTTGCCCGGGACCTTTTCCTTTTATCGGCGAACACGACGACGAATAAGAGCGCGCATTGTAAGCAAGTTCCGAGCACGTATAAAAAATACAGCGGAGACCCTTGCCGAGGAATGGATTACCCCCGATGAATTTTTCACGATTCTCATCTGCAGAGATCGAATGAGATCCCTGCTCGTTACCCTCGCAGGCCTACGGTGAGTCGTCATTAAATATTTATTTATCGCGAAGAAGTGGAAAAATCATTTGGAGAGACTTCAATGTATTTTTATGGCCGTGCTTGTCCATCTCTCTCTCTCTCTCTCTCTCTCTCTCTCTCTCTCTCTCTCTCTCTCTCTCTCTCTCTCTCTCTCTCTCTCTCTCTCTCTCTCTCTCTCTCTCTCTCTCTCTCTCTCTCTCTCTCTCTCTCTCTCTCTCTCTCTCTCTCTCTCTCTCTCTCTCTCGAAATGTGCAAGTTCCCTTTACTCCCTCCTTGTGCCAGTCACCATACAGAACAGCTGAAAACTTGAACCAAAGTCGCCAAAGACTGATATATATGTACACACACGCACACACACACACACACACACACACACACACACACACACACACACACACACACACACACACACACACACACACACACACACACACACACACACACACACACACACACACACACACACACACACACACACACACACACACACACACACACACACACACACACACACACACACACACACACACACACAGACACGCACGCACGCACGCACGCACGCACGCACACACACGCACGCACGCACGCACGCACACACACACACGCACAACACACACACACACACACACACACACACACGTGAGTTTGTTTGTTTGGGTGTGTGTGTGTTGTGCGTGTGTGTGTTGTGCGTGTGCGTGCGTGCGTGCGTGCGTGTGTGCGTGTGTGTGTGTGTGTGTGTGCGTGTGCGTGGGCGTGTGTGTGGGTGTGTGTGTGTGTGTGTGTGTGTGTGTGTGTGTGTGTGTGTGTGTGTGTGTGTGTGTGTGTGTGTGTGTGTGTGTGTGTGTAAAGCTGTATACTCGTAGCTTAGTACAAAATTCTCGTGAGCTAATTAGTACAACGTCACGCGGTTTACTCTCTGGTGTCGGAGTCAACCACGTTTCCCTTAACGCTGACTTGGCACTGATGTATACTAGAAAGTCAAGTAAGAAGAAAAATGTATATATATATATATATATATATATATATATATATATATATATATATATATATATGTATATGGATATGTATATGTATATGTATATATATATATATATATGTATGTGTGTGTTTTATGCTGATTGCAAAACACAGAATAGAGACAAACGAGCGCGAACGAGAGAAGTAATTGCTGGAAGTGTTGAAGTCCTATATATTAGTTGCATAATCAAGGTGCAAGTCGCTTCTCTCGACCACTCGGAAAATGTCCCCTCGCATAGGTTCTTTTGCTCTTTTATCCCCGAATACATAGCCTTATATGGTAAGTAGGGAAAAATGGCCCCCGCATTTTTTCCAGCGAAATTTGGAGTATATTCTGAGGTATAAAAAAAAAAAAAAAATTCTGAAAATTTCATGCCTGTCTACGCAATGGTTTTTGAAAAATGATTTTTTTTTAAATATAAAAAAAAATTCCGGAAACGGTACAGTGGAACGATTTGGTTTTTTTTTTGTTGGTACTTGTTCCGATCAAACGTGGTACGAAATAAAATTATAGAACATCTTGCGAAAGATTAAGGTTTAAAAAAATGTTCCTTGTTTTATTATTTTTTACTATAATCCACTTGGGGTACAATAGCGAAAATTTTTTCATATAATCTTTGGGCACCTTATTAGATTATATAATTTTTTCAAAATGCTCGGTTTGGTACGCCACAGTGAAAAAAAGAAACACACTTTATTGATATATTTTAGTTATATAGATATATGACTAAAATATATCAATTAAGTCTGTTTCTTTGTTCTTCACTGTGGCATACCAAACCGATCATTTTGAAAAAATTATACAATCTAATAAGGTGCCCAAAGAATATATGAAAAAAATTTCGTTATTCTACCCCAAGTGGATTATAGTAAAAAAAAACAAGGAACATTATTTTTTTTAAACCTTAATCTTTCGCAAGATGTTCTATAATTTTATTTCGTAACACGTTTGATCGTAACAAGAACCAAAAAGAAAATCGAATCGATCCACTGAAGCGTTTCCGGAATTTTTATTTTTTTTTATTACTTCATTTTTCCAAAACCATTGCGTTGACGGGGATGAAATTTTCAGAATTTTTTTTTTTATACCTCAGAATATAGTCCAAATTTCGCTGGAAAAAATGTGGGGGATATTTTTACTTACTTACCCGGCTATGGCCTTTATCATTTCTGACCTCCCTAAACGTTCAATATTTTTTAAAGCTTGTCGAAAGTGTGTGCCAACTCGTTTTTCACATTTTACCGATGTAATTTTCAGCCCCGTAGAAAAGCTCCGTGATATTCGTAATGGTTGGAAAATTTCCCGATAGGCCCTCAGGATGATTTAAAAGGAGATACAAATTTTTTTCGAAGCTTTCGGTCACTTTTCCAGAATCGCCAAAATCGCGAAATTTTAAACAGCCGTAGCATCGGTTTTTTTGGGCGGAGAAGGCTTATTGGGGGGGTTTTGAAAAGGATTTTGACAGATTTGGGGAATGACGTCGGATTTGTTTGGATATATTGATTGGTTTAGCCGGAACGTCCATTTGAAAAATAGTCGAAAAAGAGGCAAAGGGGTGGAAAAAATCGCGAAAATCAATGGTCCGACTTTGAAATTCTGCCAAAAGTCGAGAAATCGTTGGAGCTCGATGGATCAAATGGCATTTCGCAGAGAATATGGTAACGAAGAGAATGAGCACGAATTGGAGTTTCAAATGGAAATAGAAAATAAATGGCCGATCATTTAGTGAAGAAACATTTTTTCGACCGAGATGCGAAAAAATGTACGATCAATATTTTTGTTTTTATAATTTTATTTCCAAGTAATTTTACCCCCTGAATACGAATTCATAATTAATTTGGCTGAAAACTCCCAAATTTAATTTAAAAACCATTTTTAATTGAAGTTTAAAATTTCATTTCAAATGAAATTTCATTTCCTTTAAAGAAAGTATGTCCAAACAAACTTTTTTCGCGTTTCCCCTACGTAGTGTTGAGTCTTTGACAAAAACTTCATGAAGTTCGCAATCGGCAGAAAATTCCCCATCAAATACATTCGCAAAGTAACTTAAAAGACGCTCAAAAAAATTCATCCCTACAGGACCAACCCCCTTCCCGCCCTTATAGTAGTTGAGTCTCGAATGTTACGAACCGCAAACACACTTCGACTCCGGCACGATCGCTCCGACAATGCGCCTCAAACTTTTAATTGCTCGAAATTGATACGGCAGTTATAAATTACGAATTTCCGTTACCGGTTGGCATCCAAAGGTTGCCAACTATCACTGCTCACGAATGCGAAGTAATAATAATTTTTATTTAATCGAGCCACCAATGAAATGTCGTTTACCGTTTCACGACGTCTCCTCATTGATCCCGAAAATATTCACAAATTAAATGCGAGGCTCAGAAGTCACGCAAGTTGATATCTTTCTGCATTTGACGTAAACGAATAAATATATAAATGTGTTTTTTTACATTGAACAAAAAGATAAACGAACATACATCGATAAAGGAAAATTATAAAGTATAAATATATGAAAAAAATAAAAAATTCAAAAAAAATGTTTAAATGAGTAAATCAATAAATAAATATTTATAAATGAAGAAATTCTAATATAAGAATATGATATATTTAAAAAATACAAAAATAAATGTTTAAATGTTTAAATGAACGAACGAATAAATAAATAAATAAATATGTATTTATAATTTTCTTATTTTTTTTAAATTTATGCAAATAAATTCATGAATAATTGAATATTTATTTCAAAAATTATGTTCTCTCGATTTCCTCTGTACCTCGTTTCCCCAATAATTTCGCGACCCGGTAGGATTCGATTTCACGGAAGTAATCGTCGTCTAGTCATAGTTATATCTTACTATTCGCAAATGAAACGATTCTCGAGCTTTTTCCTACGTTCGTACGGCAGTCTCTATTTCCTCGTGTCTCCGCGGAACGGAGACACGAGGAGTTTCTTAGGCGCCCGAGATTTCGTGATTTTCCATGCGATAGACCGAACTCATGAATTCTTCGGGGGTGGATTGTACGATCGCGAGCGTATATAGTACGTTATAGGTATATTATCACAATCGGCCGCGCTTCATTTCCCTGGAGAATATGGAGCTTGCACACACACACACACACACACACGTATATATATATATATATATATATATATATATATATATATATATATAGGGTATCCTGTTAAGAATGGATAATCCTGCAACTGTCGATAGGTCAGATCGTGTCCTCTTATATGCTGAGATTTTACTTTAACAAAAGTCCCACGGTTTTCGAGATAAAAATCATCTGCTTTTGGTTTTTCGCATGTCACCTCTACAAATTTCTACGATTTCGATTAAATTTGGCATGTTTGTAGAAATGGGTGAAAATAGGCGATACGTATTTTTTTATATCTGCGGGACCCGATTTTTAAGGGGTGAAACGCATCCTCGAAAATAGGGGTGTTTTTCGTTTTTTGTCTATAACGTTATCGTTCTCATTTTCAATGTATAGTACATGGAAAAATAAAACGTTGTTGCGATAAAACAAATTTCATATCTCGTATCGTTGAAACGTTATCGACGAAAAACGGAAAGCACCCCTATTTTCGAGGGTGCGCTTCACCCCTTAAAAATCGGGTCCCGCAGATATAAAAAAAAGCACGTGTTGCCTATTTTCATTCATTCTACAAACATGCCAAATGTCATCGAAATCGGAGAGCTCGACCTTGAGACCTTTCCAAAAGCAAAATCATCTGCTTTTGCTTTTTCGCATGCCATTTCTACAAATGATGACTTTTTTTACCCGGTTTAAAAAAAATACTCTTGGTTATTTGTTTCATCTAAAAAAGTCTTCTTGTTAACCTTACATGTTAAGGAAACTTTGTGAAAAAAAGGTCTCATGCAGAATTTTCATACAAATCAATTCGAACATCTGACTTTGATAGCCTGTGCTGTCAAAAATAATGTACTTCGCATATCGTGCCAATGACTTTAAAAAATGGCTCAGTTATTGTCGATTCATATCATTTATAGAAATGATATGCGAATAACCAAAAGCAGACGATTTAAAAAAGTAACATAAAGCCCAAAATCTCAAAAAACCGTTGGACTTTTACTAAACTGGAATTCCAGCATATGGTAGGGCATGATCTGAGCTATCGACAGTCGCAGGATTATTCATTCATAACATTCAATTCTGGGACACCCTATATACAAGGTGTCCCAGAACTGAATGCGTTCCCTGGAATGGGGGTTTGGGGGTGAAACTCTGAGTCGATTGATATAAGCATGTGTGGGTCTCAGATCAACCCCCAAATTTCTATTCATTTTCAAAGGTGGGCCAATCAGGTGCGCCCGCCTTCAATAATGAATATAAATTTGGGGGTTGATCTGAGACCCACACATGCTTATATCAGTCGACTCAGAAATTCACCCCCAACCCTCCATTTTAGGGAACGCATTCGGTTCTGAGACACCGTATGTATATATATATATATATATATATATATATATATATATATATATATGTACAGGAGGTATTCCAAGTGTTTTCGAACGACCTAAAAGCCTGACCTTCTTCAATATTTTTCAAAGTTGGTGATGTTTTAATATCATATATTTTGAGTATGTGGCATTTTTTCGGATTTCCATCGGCTCGCTAACTCGACTAACTCGGGGATAAGATTTTGCACGTGATAAAATTTCAAATAATCGTATCGTAGTGATCTTCTCGTCGTACGATGAAATGTCCTCTACAAAAAAGATGCGTTTTTCTATGACCTATAGTGAAAAAAAAATCAAAATTTTCCAAATACTACAACACTAGAAAAAAGGAAAAAATTTCATTTCTTAATTTTTTAACCCCAGTGACTAGGTTGATCCTGCTGAAAACCAGCGTAAAGAAATTTACACTGAATTTTTTTTTTATTAGCGTAAAACAACATGTGTAAGTTTCATTCTGGGCTAGGCCCAGAAGTTAATGTTTACAGTTAATATCGTCCTCTTAAATTTAATGGTAAATTGTTTTCGTTGAATAACTCGGCGATTTACAATTTTTAAGTAAAAATGGTGATGACTAAACTTGTAGGAAATGGAGTGCTTATATATATATATATATATATATATATATATATATATATATATATGTATATATTGAACAGTCGTCTCGATCGATATGAGCTTTCTCGGTCCTTAATAACCTCGAAATAATCCTCGCAACGTCATCAAAATGGAAAAAAGTGCCGAAAACATTCGAACCAAATTGACGTCTCCAAAAAATGTCCGAAATCTCGGTTACTTTCGTTGTTCATAAAAAAAAAACATTTAAACGAGATAAAAAACTGGTTAGCCATTGTGGGTTCAGTTTTCCCGAGCGGAAACGAGCATGATGGAACGAGGCGTCGATGTGAAATTGCTTTCCAATGACTGTTGAAAGATAGAGAGCAAGAGAGAGAGAGAGAGAGAGAGATAGAGAGGGGGGGGGGGTAGGGCGACGAGGGGGTGCGGAAAAAACAGCCCCGAAGAAAAAAAGCGACAACCTGAACAGTCGTGTTATTGGACATGTGCAGTCGTCGGAAACGGCGATACGAACCTTGAAAAAATAAAGAACCGTACAAAGCCCCACAAACGAACCACACGAACGAGCAATGAAGCAAACATTTTCTGGCGCCCCTGAAGAAAGGCCTCACTGGAAGGAAATTAACCTACTTTCTTTTTTCTCCGTCTGTTACCAGTGCTGTCTTTTTATCTGCTAAAATTTTATTTCACGATGAAAAGCGACGGAGGAAAAAAACAAGCACGTAACCAGGACATTTCTTTTTGGAGTATTCATTCCCCCGGAATAGTCCCCAGGGGTTGTTGTTTTCCACTCCGAGACTTCGCCCAAAAGCAAGAAGAGCGAGGGAGGTGGGGTTAAAAGTTAGACTCCCTAAAAATCGAACTATAAATATGTATTCTTCCTTTTAGACGTTCCACACAAAATTGAAACAGCACAAAAATACTTTTGCACAATAAAAAAAAAAGAATTAGTAAACAGTCAAAATTAATATTTTCGAATTTGATATTGAAAATATTTTACAAATATAGAAATAAAAAAATATATACTAATAATAATAAAAATAATAATAACAAAAATTTTGCTCAATAGAAAAAATACGAATGACTTAATTGTAAAAATTAATATTTTTCAATATTATATTCAAAATGTTTTAGAAATATAGGAACTTAAAAAGAATAATACACTAATAATAATAATAATAATAATAAATAGTTATCATAATAAAAATTAAAATTATGAAAATCATACTAATTATATTAATTAGTATGATTCTATTCGTATATAACAATAATTGTTATATTATTTATTGTATCAGTGAAATAATAATTATTATTATTATAAAAATAATAATATTAGTCAAGATGGTATGGATGCTACATATATATATTCGTTAAGACAAAGCACTTTCGAATCGACAGATTTCTACATCATTATTATCCTCCTTATCTACGGATCTCGTCGAGGATAGCGTAGGAAAAATAAGCTGAGCTTTTTCTCACATTTGTAACGTTCTTGAACACGTTCCCCTTTACAGCGGATGTTATTTTTCTTCCTGGTAAGGATACTCTTTATCTCTCTCTCTCTTTCTCTCTTTCTTTGAAAAACGATCGTTTTTTCCGGAATTTCGTTCCAACGCGATTCAGATCAGAACCGAGGGAAGAATCCGTGCTCGAGGGGTCGAGAAACTCTGCGAGTAAAATGTCTCGCGAAAGTTTCGGTGAAAAAGAAGCCAAATATTTCCGGCAATGCAATCGTAATGCTTCCTGGCGAGTTTCCAGGCCTCGATTGTCCAGCTACTCCAGGGAGAACCCAAACAAAGTCCTTCAAGAGAGAGAGAGAGAGAGAGAGAGGCAAGGGTAGAGGTCGAGGCAGAGGCAGAGGCAGAGGCAGAGGTAGAGGCAGAGGCAGGGGTAGAGGCAGAGGCAGAGGCGGAGGCAGAGGCAGAGAGAGGCTGAGGCAGAGGTCGAGGCAGAGGTCGAGGCAGAGGGTGAGGCAGAGGGTGAGGCAGTGGCAGAGGCAGTGGCAGAGGCAGAGGCGGAGGCAGAGGCAGAGAGAGGCCAAGGCAGAGGTAGAGGCAGAGGTAGAGGCAGAGGTCGAGGCAGAGGTGAGGCAGTGGCAGTGGGTGAGGCAGTGGCAGAGGCAGAGGCAAAGGCAGTGGCAGAGGCAGAGGAAGAGGTCGAGGCAGAGGTAGAGAGAGAGAAAAAGTAAGTGACATACACCCCATTTTTTTTTGCTAAGGGCTAGTTCTAAGGGCTCGGATAAAAAAAAACACAAAAAAGTCCACGCAAAAGAAAGGACGCGACGAGAGTCCCAAAAAGGGAAAAAAAAATTATTTTCTCAGCGCAATGCGGGTCGAGGTGCGACAGTCGCCAGGGCATCGGTGAGCGAAACTTTTCCGGCTCCGGCCCTTTACAAGCCGAGAAAAAAAAGAACTCGTATTGCAGATAAAAGCTCTCAGTTGGAAAGCTCGCCGTTGCGCAGCGCGCCCTCGGACGGCTCTTGCCCTTTCGACTCCTCCCCTGGCCGCAACACCGCGAGAGCGCATGAATGTTCTTCGACTACCCGAGTCTCCCTCGAGATCGCTCTTACCCGCCTCGGCCATTATCAATTAATAATAAATTCGCCCCTCGCTACGCAGCTTTTCTCGTCGGCCGACAAAAAAAAATACCGAAAGAAAAAAACGAGGCTGAAATGGGAGGAAAGGAAAAAAAGGGTTATTTTGCGAGAGTCTACCGTGGGGGAGCAAGACAACGAGGCGAACGTTAAGTGTAATTGTTTCGAAGTGCAGTTGTACAATTTATATTTTTTGAAAGGTTGCTGCATGAAGTAACGATTTTTATTTAATTTTTGTTTGGGTTTGGGTATAACCCTAAAAACCCCAAACAATTTGTTCGTTTTTTTTTCTTTCAAGGGGGAGAATTCGAAAGAATCATTTGACTCGGTACAATGAAAATGAACGTTACTATTCCAATCGTGGTTATTACTATTATTATTCTGTTGATAAAAATACCGATAGTAATAATGACGATGATAATAATAATGACAATAACGAAACCAGTAATTCAGATCTCGATTAAATTTAATAAGAGTAATAAATAATAGTAATTTGAAAAAAATTCCGTTAACTTCATTGATAGCAGTAAATGAATATTATTCGTGTGAGAAAGTGTAAGTTTGTCAAGCACTTCGGGAATCAGGTTGGAAAAATTGGAAGGCAATGTGGGAAAAAAACGAGAAGCAAAACGAACGTGGAGTTGAAGTTTAGAAATAAGAAAATATTGCATGGAGGAATTTATGTAGGAGAGGATTTTCTGTGTAAAGACCCTTAAGGGGTATACCTAGAATAATAAAAAGTAACTAGTAATTTTTAAAAATAATATTAAATTCAATAATAGTAATAAACAATAAATATCCGTTTTTCAATAAAAAAAATTATAATTTAACAACGGTACTCAATAATATTGGATGTTGATTAATTTCTCGCTTTTTTTTCGAGAAAATTGATGCTTTATTTTTAAAAATTATTCCTGATGATTTTGAAAGTTTCGAAACTGTTGTCCCGGGAAAAAAAGATCATATTTGAACATATCTGAATCATATCTGTAGAATCAGATATGATCAGACAAGAGATTTGGTCATATCTGTTCATATAGTGTCATGACAGATCATGTATGCTTATATCTGAGCATATCTGTAGAATCAGATATGATCAGACAAGAGATTTGGTCATATCTGTTCATATAGTATCATGACAGATCATGTATGCTTATATCTGAGCATGTATGATCATACCGAGAAAAAATTATCAGACCAAATCACATCTGATTATATCTGGATTATATATGATCCAGATATGATTGATCATATCTGGATCTTGTCTAATCATGCATAAGAAAAATGGCCATATCAGAGCATACATGATTAGATTTGACGATATCAGAGCATGTATAATTAGATTTGACGATATCAGACCACCCGGAAAAAAAAGTTCATGCCTGAGTGGATATGTTCATATATGTTTCAGATATTGTCATATATGTTTCAGATATCGTCATATATGATTCAGATATTGTCATATATGTATCAGATATATTTATATCTGACATTTTACAGTATCATATATGATTAGGTCTGATCATATTCCACATCACATATGCTTAAAGAAAATCATATCTGATCACATATCCCGGGGAAAATGGTCATATCTGAGCAGATATGCTCATGTAGGTGTTTATCTGCAACATAAATGAATCTGATCTGATCATGCATGGTCAAAGATGAACATACATGTATTTTTATGCGCTCAGGGGTAGCTCTATATCTGGTCAGATATGATCGCGCATAAGTAAATATGTGCAGATATGAATTTATAGCTGAACATGTCTGCCCATATGTGGTCATGTCTAACCAGATATAGTACAATTCACGACTACATTCGAGCTCACACATGAATAGACTTGAATATGTGCGCGCATGCATGAACATATCCAACCAGGTATGGATGAATACGTTCAAATATGAATCAATTGATGAAATATGAATCAATTGATTCATATTTGATTAGATCTGATCACACGTGGGCAAGCATGTTCAGCGATGATCATATAGATCCAATTGGATGAATTCGAGTATAATTCCATATCTGGGCAGATACAATCGTACATGGGCAAATATTTTCAGACCTGATCGTGCACGAGTTGGGTTCGGTTGCGTATTCATCCATACCTGGTTGGATATGTTCATGCATGCGCGCACATATTCAAGTCTATTCATGTGTGAGCTCGAATGTAGTCGTGAATTGTACTTTATCTGGTTAGACATGACCACATATGGGCAGACATGTTCAGCTACAAATTCATATCTGCACATATTTACTTATGCGCGATCATATCTGACCATATATAGAGCTACCCCTGAGCGCATAAAAATACATGTATGTTCATCTTTGACCATGCATGATCAGATCAGATTCATTTATGTTGCAGATAAACACCTACATGAGCATATCTGCTCAGATATGACCATTTTTCCCCGGGATATGTGATCAGATATGATCTTCTTTAAGCATATGTGATGTGGAATATGATCAGACCTAATCATATATGATACTGTAAAATGTCAGATATAAATATATCTGATACATATATGACAATATCTGAATCATATATGACGATATCTGAAACATATATGACAATATCTGAAACATATATGAACATATCCACTCAGGCATGAACTTTTTTTCCCGGGGTGTAATCAGTTTCTAATACTTCTGCAAGTTCTGGTAATACTAAGTTCTTTTAATACTTCGTCGTCATGAAGAAATGCCTCCAATTGAACAGTGCCCTGAAATTCCCCTAAATACCCTTTTTAGGACGGAATTTGACATGTTTAATACTATGAAAAAAAATAGTTGTTTACACTTCGGTGAAATGACACACTGAATTTCAAAAAAAAAAATCGATAAAATTTTTTTTTTTTCAATACAAAAAGTCAATTCAATAATGGTCCTAATCAATGGTAATAAAATAAAGAATCGTAATTAAGGGGTAAGGCCACAGTAGAATTTTCAAAAAGTCGATTTCTTTTCGTTAAAACGGTGCTTTATCATGAGAATAAGTTAAGATTTGATTTATAACGAGAATATTTTTTTTTTTTCACCGTCTTTGAGCGTCTAACGTAAGCCCACCTCTGGCACGGCCATAGAGTACCTAAAACTTTAGACGCCTCTTTCTTGAAACACCTATTTTCCAATTATCGTGACAAATAACTTCGACAATTTTCGCTCGATTTACTTCAAATTTAAAAGTTACGTTCCTAATTGCATTTCGCAGAGAAGTACGTATGGAATTTCTGATTAATCGAAAGCTTTTCATTTTATGAGCAGTTTGATGCGAATTTGTTCACTGAAAATTCATTCAAATACCTACAACTTTCGAATAAAACAATATTTTTTTAAATTCCGTACGTACTTCTCTAGGTATTCTAATCTAGATTGACGAGAATTTTTGTTTTTTGTTCCAGGTAAAAAATTGTGGATGCTCAATGTCGCGCCGCGATGCGCCTAAAAAATAGATAACAAAAGAAAATATTAGTAGTCGGCCATTTTGGGCATCGAAAAAAAAATCTAACAGCTTTATATTCGTACCAAATAGACGTGTAATAATTTCATGAGTGAATCACTTTTTCATACGAAAAAGAATTGTTCATTCCGCACATGATTTTATACCCATTACTGTGGCCTAACCCCTTAAATAAATAAGAGTAATTTAAGTCGCGAAAAAATTAGTGCTTAGAAAAAGCTCTTAATCGACCCGCGAGCTTTTAGCTGGAGAGAGGGAGCGAGAGAGAGAGAGAGAGAGATATGATTATAGACGCATGAGTGAAATATTACGCGAAGCCCTTTGGGGGTGTCGAAACAGCCCCTATTCTCATTCACCATCCTTGCAGAGGGACTGCCGTTCTATCCAAAGGAATACCGCGGCGTTTCTCGACGCTAATGCGTGCACGTCCTATTCGTCGTTCCGCCCGATAACGAGTACTCAGCGCGTACGCAGGCGAGAGCCAAACTGGGCCATATTCGAGACCAAGCTTGATGGTGTCGGTGAAACCGAGGAAACGACCTTGCGACGAGAAAGCTCTTGGTTCACTCCGTACTCCTATCCTACCCTTTACTTCCTCTTCCTTCGCCCCTCGTCCCTCGAGTTTCCCTAATCGTGATATATAACGAGGCGACAAGCCCTTGCCGACAGAGACAACGTGACTTTTGCACGTGAGGTATACGCGTCCTGGAAAAGCTGCCGGGACCCTCTCCCTTGCGAGTCAACACGGCGAAAAAAAAGAGACTCCGAAAAATGCTTTTTTTCCGCCAGGGTGGCGCCGAGACGGGTCCGATATAAATAATTCGAACGGGAACTCCGCATCGCTTATTTATTGTTATTATCATTACTTTTTTGTCGTTATGATAATTATTGCAATTTTTAAAGCGTTTTTAAAACTCGAATTATTATTGATATTATCATTTGTCTGTAATAATAATAATAATAATGATGATGATGATTATTGGTACTCTTATTTTTTATAAATATCATTATTATAATTGCCTAGTTTTTCTTTGTTGTTCTTGTGCTTTTTTGATCAATAATATTATTATCAGTACAGTCTTGTTTTATAATAATTATTATTGTGATCCTTTAGGCGCTCCTGAAACTCGAATCGTTATCGATAGTATTTTTGTTTTGCTATGACAATAATAACTACGATTGTTGTAGTTGCTCCCCTTTTTATATCATTATTATTATTGTTGTTGTGATTATCATTACATTTTCCTTGGTAATATGATATATCACGATTGTCTAAAAAAAAACCGGAAATAAGCAGTTGTCAACTGTTACAACTAGGCGCAACCTGTTAAACCTCCTCGGTCACCCGGGGTCGAAATTACCCCAAGCGCAACGTTAAGCCAAAATTAATATGAGTTCACCCTAAAATTTTATGAAAAAAAATTGGCAATTACGAGAGTTATGCTTTTTAAAGTGAATTTATGATTTTTTAAAGTAAATTTACGATTTTTAAAGGAAATTTGTGATTTTTTAAGTAAATTTATGATTTTTAGGTACATTTATGATTTTTTAAATAAATTTATGATTTTTAAGTAAATTTATAATTTTTCAATTAAATTTATGAATTTTTAAGGAAATTTATGATTTTTTAAGTAAAAAAAGCTTTTTTTAAACCCATTTCACGCCTTGCTGATTTTTTTCCGCCATTTTAAAATTCAATTAAAATATAATACCGAAAGTGCCACATACTAGAATGTTCAAACTAATATCCCGAATTTACATGAGTCATTCGGAACGATACGTTGACCGCGACAATCGTTTTAAGCATGGCTGGGGTCATTGCGACCCCCTGTGACCAGCGTGTCATAGAACATGTGCCCGCGAAGTGTTAAAGCATCTGCCAAATTCGAATGATCATTATCATTATTATTTCCTTGCGACAGCAATAATAATTACGATTGTTGATGACTATTTTTTCCCCTAACATTACAATTGATCAATCGTCTCCCAAATTCCAATTACGTTCATTAATATTATAAGAACGTATGCCTCGAAATGAGACGACGCCTCTCCTCCCATCGTACAGACGATTTTTATTCGTGCCAGTTGAATCAATGAAAGGGGTAGCACACGTCATTATTTTCTTCACAAAGCCTCCGTATTCCCTCGCTAACCCACCCCTTATTTTTTTTGTTCTTCTAACGAGCCCCCACGTCGAGTGCGCGAGTAATTTCATCTCTCGTATTTTCCTCTTCCTCAATTTGAGAGGGTCCATTCATTCGGCCAATGGCGTGTATCCGGTGGCACGCGAGAGTATCAAGATGGAAAAAAGTTGAATTCAGTCGGCGGAACAGACTGAGTCGGCGACGAACGACGTGTGTCTGGAGGGATGGGCCCAGGGTGTTCAACTTTCGGCGGGTCGTACGATTCACGCCTGGGGGGGTGTCCTTGTATTAGGGGATGAAAACGCTCGGGCCAAGGCAATTCTTGTCTAAGGTTCGCTGGGAGGCGTGGGATTGAGAGGAAGAGGGGGGAGGGCAGCAGGACGCGCCACACACGCACGATACACACGAGAAAATTGCGCCAGCTGTGAGTCTGACTGCACGCTGACTGTAACCACTAGAATGGC
>OZ023324.1:2117867-2143529 GCA_964007375.1 Ophion obscuratus
TCTCTCTCTCTCTCTCTCTCTCTCTCTCTCTCTCTCTCCTCCTCCTCCTCCTCCTCCTCCTCCTCCCTCCCCCTCCCTCCCCCTTCTCTCGCTTTCTGTCTGACACTTCCGCAATTTGCATCCCTGTGGCGACAATTCTGGTACTAACGTTACATATATATATATATATATATATATATTGTTTATTTACGTTAGTATACCCGTAATGCATATGGACATATGCGTGGGTCGGTTGCATGTGTACGATATTTATTTAGGTTGATATAATGGAAATTAAATCAAAGTTGTACTCAATTTATTTATGAAAAGAACGTTTAATTGAGTATAATTGTTATTTTAGCTGTTTCATTAACAATTATTGATTCTATTTTAATAAGATTTTATGTTAAGAATTTCAATGAAATTTAATTTAATCATTATTGTAGCTGTTTTATTGAATAATTACGCATTTTAGTTGTAATCGTATATCATAACTTCAGTAATTTTGTAAAATTCCAATTAATTATTATTCAGTCATTTTGTAATCATTGATTTTTTTCAATTGTAATAAAAAAGTTACAATTTTGATAATTTTTATGAAACTTCGATAAGTTATTTTTTATTTTAATAAAACGTTATAATTTTAACGATTTTGATAAAATTTCAATTACTTGTTGTTTGAGCTATTTTGAGAATAATCATTCTTTTTAGCTGTCAGCATGTTAATAATTTCAATGAAATTTTAATTTATTATTATTGTAGCTGTTTTATTGAATAATTACGCATTTTAGTTGTAATCGTATATCACAACTTCCGTAATTTTTGTAAAATTCCAATAAATTATTATTTCAGTCATTTTAGTAATCATTATTTATTTCAATTGTAACAAAAAGTTACAATTTTGATAATTTTTATGAAACTTCGATAAGTTATTTTTTATTTTAATAAAACGTTATAATTTTGAAGATTTTGATAAAATTTCAATTATTATTTGAGCTATTTGAGAATAATTATTCATTTCAGCTGTAATATAACGTAATTTTAAAAATGTTAATTATACTTTGATGAGTTATTGTTTCAGCAATTATTGATAATTATTGATAATTATTAATTTCAATTGCTACAAAAAGTTATGATTTCAATAACTTCAATGAAATAAAAATAAATTATTATTATGGTTATTTTATTAATACTATTGCGTGTAACGACAATAAAGTGTTATAATACCGATAATTTTGGTAGAATTTTGATTCGTTATAATTTTAGTCATTTTATTGATTTTTTTCTCCCTTTTTTCCGTCGAAGAAGGTCGAGTTTGGGTTTATGTGCACGTCATTAATTTACTCGTCGTGGCTTAGTTTGCACAGATGGCTGCAAAAGCTCCTAATTCTCAAGGAGATATGCTAAGAAAGAAAGAGCGAGAGAGAGCGAGAGAGAGAGAGAGAGCGAGACCCTTCCGGGGGTAAAAGTCACCTCGCTGTTCTCTCTCATTCGCTCTCATTCTCGCTCTGTCCTTTCTCATACTTGGGTCTTTCGAGTTGCCTGATGACGAGGCAAGCAAGTTTTCAACATCCAAGACAGCGAAGACTCTGAACCATATATATGTCCTCGAAGATCTGTTCTTACGCTCCCCCCCCCCCCCTCTCCGTACATAAGTATCTCGAACTTTGTAAAACTCACGTGAGTAAACCACTCACTAATCCGTACACGTGTACACATGTACAGATAAAACCCATACTTGGATACTTACTCACTCAGCACCAACAATTTCATTAGTGCGCCTGCTCGTGTGTCAAGGACGTACACACACGCGAACGGATGCTCATACGAGAGTCGTTGAGCGAAAAAGAAAAAAAACAAACAAATGATCGCGGTGTCAGCTTGCGACATATAACCGGGAAAAGCTCGAAAACAACTTTCACTCTTTCGTCCTTTCGCCCACGCGGGGCTACTTTCACTCTTTAGCCTTGTCTTGGATCGAAAACGGGACAATCATATTATATATATATATATATATATATATATATATATATATATATATAATTTATGATGAATGTTACAAAAAAAAACATGATTTTGAACTAAAAATCATGTTTTTTTAAAATTCATCACAAATTAAAAATAAACCAATCATTAATAGCAGTACTGGAGCTTAAAATGATACAAATCTTCGAAAAAAATCAAGATTAATTCGAAAAAAATAGAAGCAGATAGAGGCCCACGATGAGACTAGTCTTAAAAATCGTATAATCGGTCACTCTATTTCAGAGAATTTTTGTACCGAAAATAAAAAAGGCAATGATCTTTAAAAAAGATAGTTTTTACTTCAGAAGAAAAGGAGGAAAAACGTTGATATTGATAATTGATATTTTTTAAATATTTTTTAACGAAAGTATGCTCCAAAAAAGTACACAAAAAAAAGTACACAGTGACATTTGTCGATATCTCAATAAGTTCCGGAGCTATTAGCGTTTAAACTTTTCCAAAACTTTGAAAATCGACATTTTTTGAAAATTATAACTCCTAAAATATAAGAGATAAAAATCTAAAAATTGGTGTGGATATTCCTTTCATTGGGTACAATTTTACAAAAAAAAATTCGGAAAACAAATAATGTTCGGAGTCACGGGCTAGATGAAATGGCGTGGAATGTCCCATATATAAATATGAAATATATATATATATTTCTTATATATATTTATATATATTTATAAATATATATATATATATATATATATATATATATATATATATATATATATATATACACGTTTCAAGCTCAATACAAGTAACTCAAACTACGGAGCTCCCAGTCAAGTTGAAGCCCGAAAAAGTGATCGAATTCGTCCCGACAGCGAATTAAGCCCGCACGTCATCTGTCCCAAATGTTGTTTGATTGGATCTGAATCGCGGGTGCGGTTTATATCGTGAAAATTGAATCAATCGAGCGAGACAGCCGGGGAGAGCGAGAGAGAGGGAGCGATTGATTGATTGATTGGTAATATTTATTATGCCCTAGTTAAACTTTCCGGAAAATATGATATTACTGGTGAAATGTGAAAAAAAGCATTAGTGGGAATTTGAACAGTGAAAATTTGATGGGATAGAAAAAAAGGACATTTAGAAAATTCGGATTTGATATAAAACAAAAATAGCCGAAATTTTGAAAATTAGAATTCGATTTAGAAGAGAAATTCAAAAAAATAGTCTTCGATGTAAAACAAAGATAAACAATATAATATTCGATTTATTCAGATAGAGAATCAAATATAATAACAATAATAATTTTTTAAACATTCAATGAGATAAAACAGAAAATTTAAATGCGAGAGAAAGAAAATTCAAATCCTGAGAGAGAGAGAGAGAGAGAGAGAGAGAGAGAGAGAGAGAGAGAGAGAGAGAGAGAGAGAGAGAGAGAGAGAGAGAGAGAGAGAGGGAGAGAGAGAGAGAGAGAGAGAGCTCCTGACGGTGAAAAGGCAGCAGCTACGTAAAGCCTTATATATATTTGTGGCTGGACCACGCGCGCATAAGTTCCTTCTCTCGTCAACGCGAATAATTAATGTTAAAGTCCACCGGACTATGATCGCTCTTGCGAGAGTCTCCGCGCACAATAATACTCGACAGGCAGGTGGGCCGCATAATTAAAATGACGTCAAACGGCTTTTCTCCTTACACATACGTTTAGCCTCAAGCGAAATCGGCGCTGCCCTCCAAAAAGCGTCGAGCCAGCAGAATATTAATAATAATAGGCAGCTGGCGAAATTTATTAAATTTCGAAAAGTGACGAAGGGCCCTTACTCGTGATCAACGTAAATGTTGATGGCGGAAGAAAAAAGTGGGAGAGAGACAGAGAAAATGTTCATTTATTTACTTTATTCATAATAATTTATGAACAATAACTTTAACTAACAAATGTATAAGCTTTAATAATTTTTAATTTTTAAATTCAACTAATTATTAATTAATTCGTTCATTTATTTAGTTTGTTAATTTTTAAAATACTACTTATGAATTCAATCAATACATTTATAATTTAATATAATTTGTTTTATAAATTAACATACTTTCATTAATGATTATTTATCATAATGTATAATTTAGTTTATTCTTTCAGTTCATTTATGATAATTTCCACTTGATAAATTTAATTGATTAATTTACAAATTTACATAAATTAATGTACAATGATTTATAATGATTTAGTTTATTTATAATAGTTTGAAAGAAAGAGAGAGAGCGAGAGGAAAATGTCGCGGATATAAGGCGGGATATACATTTACAACGATAAAGAAATCGGTTTATTTTTTTTTCTCTTTGAAGGATAGAACTATATATGTAGAATAATTCTCCAAAGTTTCAAAGCGAAATTCCCCTTTAATACTTTATAGGCGATTTTCTCAAAACTGCATTTTCGAAATTGGCGTGCAGGATTACTCAAAGCCGATTGAGATGAAATTTCGTAGAAACCATGATAATATTTCTACCTTCTACTTAACGAGGATTGTTTTTTATTTATTATAAAGAAAACTATTTTTTTAATTCGAATTTTACAAAATTTTCGTGTGAAATGTTGATTTTTTTTTTTGTTAATTGCGTGACATTTTTTTAAATTTGCATATTCTTCATTTTCATTACTGTCAAATAAAAATTGTACATGTGCTCACTGAAAAAAAACGTAAACGTTTTTTTCTCCAATCGTAACTATTTTGATAGATACAAGGCCAAAAGCAGAGAAGCCATTGATATTTGATATTGATATTTCCTCCTATTGAAAGCTTTGAAGTGCGTTTTCTCCAGTTTTCATTTTCACGATTTTTCCAAATTGGCGGACGTGATAGCGAAAAAACTAAACGACCTATTGAATGAAATCAAAGTTTATTTTCTTCAGTATGAAAGTCTCTTCTAAGTGCGTTCAAAAAGTCGATGAAAAAGTTTTTTTTAAATAATTTTTATAGCGAGTTAAGGGGTCTTCTCATTTTAGACGCTAAAAAAGGCTATTTTCGTGAATTTTTATGATAGGTTTTTATTATAAATATTAATATAAAAGTTGTTACACTTAATAAATACACTTTCGACATACATTACAAAAACTTATTTTTAATTTATGTAACCTAAACAAAGTTCGAAGCCGTTTTTTTCTCGAAACAACGTTTTTCGACGGCTTGTTGATCAAATCTTCGAAACTGCTAAACCGATCGTTATGAAACTATAGCTATAGCGCATATAAAGGATTTTTTAAATTTTCATATTTACTATTTTTTTGTTGCCAAAAACGGTGAAAAAACACGTTTTTTTTGTTTTTCGAAAAATGTCCGCCATTTTGTTATTTTTGCATAGATCAAAAATCGTATGAAATGCGCTATAGCCATTAACATACTGAATCTAAAACCGTTTGATTTTTTTGTTTCGGATTATCCATCTCCGAGATTTCATCAACAGCGCAGACCTACAATTTTTTTAGGACATTTTTTAACTCCCATTCTCGTCTATAAACCGTGACTTAAATAAAATTTAAAAAAATCAACATATCTCGGAAAGTTCAAGTTACTGAAAAAAAATATCTGCCCATAAAAGTTATAGTTTTGCGTTAGCTTTCGAACGGAATATTTGAAATAATTTTTACGTTCCGGTAACGCTGATTTTTTACCAAAAAGGGGGATATTATTTTTTTATTCAAAAACAGCCGTATTTTTGGCTGAAAAAATTACAGTCTTCCAGTATATCTGACGATATCGCAAAAAAATCGCCAGAGTGGCAAGGAGCGAGGTTCCGATATTAAAAAAATTAATTTGTAAGGTTTCATTTTTTTACCCTAGAACCTCGATCCGTGCCACTCTGGCGATTTTTTTGCGATATCGTCAGACATACTGGACGACTCTGTAATTTTTTCAGCCAAAAAAAAATGCCCGCTATTGAATAAAAAATAATTTCCCTCTTTTTTGGTAAAAAAAAAAAAATCAGCGTTACCGGAACGTAAAAATTATTTCGAGTCGTCCGCTCGAAAGCGAACACAAAACTACAACTTTTATGTACAGACATTTTTTTCAGTTACTTCTAGTTTCCGAGATATATTCATTAGGAATTGAAAATGGCATTTTCAAAAATGTTGAATTAAAAAATTTGAAAAAAAATCACATACAATGCCTTTTAGTAGTACTTTGATATAACCAATTATGGGGCAGATCTGAGATGATCGAAAAAAAGTGGCTGAATTGACGGAGAATCCCTCATGTGTGGAATATTTTCCCAAAGTTTCAAAGCGAAATTCGAAAAACTTCAAACGTTACAGCCCTTCCTACGGAACTTCAAAAGCGTTTTTCTCAAAACTGCATTATCGAAATTGGCGTGCAGGATTACTCTAAAACTATTGAGCCAATTGAGTTGAAACTTGGTAGAAATTTTGATAATATTGGTACTTTCTACTTGAAGAGAATTATTTTTGAAAAATTGAAAAAAAAACTACTTTTTTAATCCACATTTTACAGAAATGTTGATTTTTTTTGTAAATGCGTGCCATTTTCTCAAATTTGCATTTTCTTCATTTTAATTACCATCACATAGAAACTACACATGTTCCAACTGAAAAACTGTTCGAACTTTTTCGCAAATCCAAGTCTACGGGAAGCTAGACTGCACGCCGATTCGCAACCCCCGCGGCGACCTTTTTGCTTGATAAATTAATTCATCGTCTGAACGATGAATTAATTTAAGGGGTTACCACCACTTGCGATTTTGAAAAAATCGATTTTTTTTATTGCATTTTTTTGAAGTATAATTATCTGAGAATGTGTCCTGAAAATTTGAAGTCGATCCGAACAAAATTGACGGAGATATGAGCGTTGAAAGAGAAGAATCCGTTGTGTAAACGACCGGAAATTGAAACTTTAAACGCGTTTTTCTCAAAATGGCATTTCTGAAGTCGGTGACCAAGATTATTCGAACACTAATGAACCGATCTTCTTGAAATTTTGCAGGCTTATTTAATACATAGAAATATAGTCTTTAATCGTTCGATTTTTTTTTCGAAAAAAAAATGGCCGTTTTATAGCCAAAAAACGGCCGTTTTTTTCGTTAAAATCGAACCATTAACTTTGACTGTCCGCCATTTTGTGAAAAATGAATATTTTTTAAAATCCTTCGATCAAAGACTAGCTTATACTTATATTTGACTCAATCCATCCGCATTTTTTTTTCAGATGATCCACTTCGCCGCAATGTTGGTCACCGCAAACCGTGTATATAAAAACATTATTTCATTGACGGCCATTTGCCACTAAACAATGCAATATTTTTCAATAAAAAAAATTACTGAAACTTCTTCAAGATGTGTTCTTTAAGATGGTACATTGATCGATTAAAAAAGTTTTGTAGTTTTCTTTAAAAAAAATTCATGAAAAAGGCCTGTTTTTGCGCTACAAGTGGGGGTAACGCCTTAAAAAAATTGTTTTCTATACTTGAATATATTATTAAAGTATACCTAAAGTTTGATAATTGTAGAATAATTATTTCTTAGTTCAAAAAATCCCTCAATATTGCTTATTTTTTCCTGTCTAAATGTATATCCCGCCTTAAGGGGACATATACACCTAGGAGCCGGAAAAAGGTCACTTTTGTGATTTTTTTCAAGGAAAACTATTTCAAATTTCGGTTTGGGGTTTTAATTATCTAAAAGTATATACATTCAAAAACATGTTTAATTTTATTTATTCAAAAATATCAAAAATATACAAGGACATCGTCTGATCCTTGGAGCGTCGTAAAAAAATCTGCGTATACGGTACCCCCTGGCGTTTCTTCAAAAATCATCTGAAAAAAAAAACCGAAAAGATTATTAAATTAGATACTATAATCTAGTACTTGTCACAGCCGATTTTGAAAATATCGATTTACGACAAAATGGCGGACGTTTGAACGTGAATAATGATTTTTGGGCCAAAAATTAGTTATTATTTTGCCTATAAAACAACAACTAAGTAACGGGAAAAAAAAATCCTGTGACAAGTACTAGATAATGGTGTACAGAATAACCACAAAAAACCTCAAGGCAATCGGTTCATTGGTTTTCGAGAAATTTTGGGTACCGATTTGAAAAACGTGGTTTTGAGAATTTTGAGAATTTGAGAAAAACGCGTTTGAAAAGGGAATGAATAAATCATGAAATTTGTCAATTTGCATGGAATCGCCGATACCAGGCCCGTAGCTTCTAAATTCGATTTTTTTTTTCGACCATCTAGATGTGTATCTCCCCTTAATTGGAATTCGAAGGGACCTTGATGAATGTCGCGTCCTCATCGTTAGTCCAATAACGCGATCGGTCCATATACCGATCCCTAATTGGAGTTTGGTAATTCATTAAATCCCGATACGTATCCACGATGCGAAGGATTCACGAGGATGTGCAAGAGACTCGGAGGCAATATTTAAGGGGGCTAAGTGACGTGCGGATTGTCTCCAATCGATTTGGATGTACGCTTGTGTCTGGGGCTGCGAGCAGGAAATTACAATCTAGAGCTCGTAGATTCGAGTCCGCACTGGAGCAGATGTCGCATTACGTGATGGACCATAATGCAGAATGCGTCGAGTTTCAACCCCCCCACCCCCCACCCACCAACCCTCACCCCCAACCCTCTTCACCCCCTGGCGTCTATATTGGAGTCGTGAGAAATCGATATATCGGACTCTCTCGCGCCTACGTCGTCGGACGCTCGTATTCCATCGCGAACAAGCCCCAGGACGAATAATCCCCAGCCGGAAGCTCCAGTTTAGGGGTGGAAAAAAAAGGCATCGTCATTTTATTTCGTCCTGTATAAATCTTGTCTCGATCGATTTTTCGACGATCCCCAAAATTTCCAACGCTCTGGAGAAAAGTGTAAGGGTTGCAGAGGGGTGGAAATGGGTGCGGAGGACGAGAGGGGTGGTCGAGGTTATCCGGGAGAGTAACCGCAATATCGCGAGTAATTTAGGAGGGTAATCGTTTGCCGAGTCTCTGGGCTGGCCGTGTTTCTCCCAGCTACCGGAGCTTCAACCAACCCACAAAGAGAGGGATGCTGCTCGCGACGCCCACGTTCCACCCCTCCCTAACCCTTGTGTCACACTCCGGCTAACTCTTCCCCAGCCCCCGAAAAACAACAACGTACGTGTGTTTTGGCTCGTGCTAAAGCAGCAGTCTGTGTTTTTAATTCCGTAATTAAAAAAATATATATATACAGGGTGTCCCTCTTGTCTCTGCCACCCGAAATAACTCGGCAATTATCGACGTCACGAGGAATGGTTCCAGACAAAAGTTGTACGGTGTGAAGGGGACCATCAAATGCGACCCATTTTTTTTCATCTCGGCGGAGGCGTTGACGCACAGTAAAGGTCACTTTTTAAAATGGAATGGTACTCTTTTTTCAACCATCTTGTGGAGCATATCAAGTTGCGTAAAAAACATTTAGGAGTCCAAGTTGTTCAAGGTCATTCAAGGTCATTCAAGTTCAGTATCAAGGTCAGTATCAAGGCCATTCAAGGTCAGTATCAAGGTCATTAAAGGTCAGTATATTTAGATTTGTATTTCATGTCGATGGGTGATCTTGAATGACCTTGAACGACTTTGAGCCCCGAGGTTTTTCATGCGGCTTGAAGTGCTCCACAAGATAGTTGAACACAAATAGACCATTCCATTCGAAGAGGGGGAGGTGACCTTCAGTGTGCATCAGCGCCTCTATCGAAATTCAAAATAACGGTCGCATTTGATGGCCCCCTTCACACCGTACAACTTTTGTCTGGAACATTTTTTTGTGACGTCGATAATTACGGAGTTCAGAGATATTTACCGAGGCAGAGATAAGAGGGACACACATTCTTTTTCATCCCTTTTGATTTTAGCAGTATTTCCCTTTATTCCCCACTATTTATTGATACAACGAATTCAGTTGTGTTTGAGCGCTGGGAGATTAAATAATAAAGTAATACAATAAACTATATTATAATTTTATTATTATTAAATAATTCAGTATTGTGATTATATCCATTATATTAAATAATCATAATAATAGTAATAATAATATGATAAAATATGCATACAAATATATGTGCGTCAATTTTTTCTCGTCCCTTTTCTTTTTAGCTGGCACCTGTCACTCAACTATATTTTATTTATTATTTTTCCTCCACTGTTTATTAATAAAATGAATTCAGAATTTTCTCGATTAAAAAATAATAAACGCTGTGCTCGGAGGGTAAATAATAAAATAATATAATACATTATATTATTGTTATATAATTAATGATAATTATTATATTAAATTATATCAATAATTAAATAAATGTATATTTATTTATTTATGCTTTCTCATTCCTTTTAATTCTAGCTCGCACCTGTCATAAATAAAATAGAGTGGACTATACCTTATTTGTTTGTTTTTTCACTCTATTTATCAATAAAATTAGTTTGGTATTTTTTTTTATTAAAAAATAATAAATGCTCGTAGCTGCGCTCGGAGGGTAAAAAGTTCACGCCGCGGGAGGGACCGTAAAGAGCTCGCGTGAAATTTACTCTTAAGCTCGGAACCGGAACTCGCGCAATTGAGCGGGAAATGTTTCTTGCCGACAGCGCGGCCTTAATTTTAATAGGGCTCGCACCTTTCTCCCTCTCTCTCTCTCTCTCTCTCTCTCTCTCTCTCTCCTTTTCTTGCTGGGTCTCGACCCTTCGTAAATTACACGGGTCGTCCTCGGACCTCGCAGCGAGGAACGAAGGAAGCCCTCGCGGGAACGTTTTTATTACGTGATAATTGCGAATTTCGTAGGGCGGTTTACGCGCTTTATCTTGCGAGAATCCGTGCTTTTCGTAACCCCAAATATTCCAGGAGTGGTTCCTTCAACGTTTCTATATATATATATTTTTTAGTTTGCTTTACTTGTAATCGAAAAAAATAGAAGAAGGCTCATTTTTTGACAGGTGATTTTGTAAGTGCCGCGGATGCTAAGCCCAAGTTTGCCTAAAAATCGGGGTGTAGGGTTTTTTTAGGGGATGGGGGTGGATCAATGCCAAAAAACAACCCCTACGAGGTCGGTGCCGTGAGACAAAATGTGCAGAAAAATCCGGGTTTTAGTTTTGTCCGCAGCGCCGCAGACGTGGAAATTCATTTTGGGGGTGGAAAAAAGGGGTGAAATTTTGATGTCAGTTTTAATTCAATAACTATGTAGAAAAAATTCGTACACTTTTTGTTCAAATAGGAACGTTGTAGCCCTTGAAAAGACGCGTCGATAGAGTATTTGATCATCACTCACCGATAATATTTTCATCCCTAATAAAATGGTTAAAGTACCAAATAAAAATTGTTCACTGAATAACTCAAAAACAATCGATTTTTCGGGTACGGTTCAAATGTACGAAATGTAGAGAATAATTTTCTGTATATTTTCGTTTCTATGGACCACCCTTGAATTTTGATTTTCCAACCCCTGTCGGGGGTTGAAAATTCAAAATGAAATTCTGGGAAAACTATTGACCGCACGAATTCGCCGCCGTGGAAGCATTTGTAGCTTGAACCCTCAGCTATATTTTTGTCCACAGCGCCAAACTCGTATCTCTTGATTTTTGGTCAGTAGCCTTCCCAGACGTTCATTTTGAACTTTCAACCCCTGAGAGTAGTTCGAAAAAGCAAAATTCAAGGGTGGTCCATAGGAACGAATATATAGAGAAAATTATCCTCTACATTTCGTACATTAAAACCATCCTCGAAAAATCGATCGTTTTTTAGTTATTCAATAAACAATTTTTCTTTTATACTTCGACAATTCTTTTAGGCGTGAATATATCATTAGAAAGGGATGATCAAAAAGCGTTGATCAAATACTCGATCAACGCGTCTTTCCAAGAGCTACAACGTACCCATTCGAACAAAAATTATATGAATTTTTCCTAAAGAGTTATCGAATGAAAACTGCTTTTTCAAAATTCCACCCCACTTTTCACCCCCAAAATGAACTTCCACGACTTCGGCCATGTGGACAAAAGTAAAGCCCGGATTTTTTCAACACTTCGTCGCCCGGCGCCGACCTCGTGGGAGTTTTAGTTTCGCATTAATCCACCCCCATCCCCTTTCATCCCCCAAAAAAACCCTACACCCCGATTTCTCGGCAAACTCGGATTTAGCACCCGCGGCACCTACAAAATCACCTGCCAAAAACTACTCTTCTTCAATTTTTTTTTCGATTCCAATATACAGCACGACTGGGAAGTTGGTAAAAAAAACTGCTAAAAATACGAAGCTTGCGGAAACAAATGTAAATTGGGCGAGAGAATTGTTTTTTTTATTCCCGCTGTCTCACAGCTCCTGAAATGTAAAAGAGCAACGTTGAGAGAGAGAGGGAGGGCGCGCGGAATTAATGAGACGCGATGAATTGAATAATTGAATGAAGGAAAGCTCCTCTGCTCGTTAGCATAATCCATAAGCTTCTCCCGCGAATCCACGCGAGCGAAAAAGAAACCCGAAGCTCCATGGCACCCCATTGGATGACGGATTAAAAAAAATTAAAGAAAAACCTCCCTTCGTTACGTCCGCAAGCTCCTTCAATCGCTAAAGAAGCCAATTCGTCAATTTTCCATTACCATTCGTCCAAACAGAGGTCGTATTTTCAAAAGTGAATCCCTTCGCCCTTTCTGCCTGGCAGTGTCCGCCAAACGAAAAATCCACACCGATCATATGCGCGTCGTCACTTTGACAAGCTCGCCGAACATTTCTCTCTTTCATTTCCGTTTTCACGCGATTCAACCCCCCATCCCCTACCCCACCCCCGAGCCCTTCAGTCCCGTGCGGTTCGCCCTTTTGTTCGCTACTGCGAATCATTATCGACTGACACCAACTTCGACAGACCCGCGCAAATGTTCCCAGAATTTTCACTTGTTAACGAAGTGTTCGATTAAACGAACGTACAGGGCGGAAAAGTCACGTCCGAAAGGATTCCAGCCACCCCCATCTATGCAGCGCGAGCTTTTTTAGGTTTTGCAAAGCATTTGGTTTTTTTCTTCTATTTTACGTATTTGCTTTCTCGGCGATTTAGTCACTCGTTATCGTTACGAAGTGGTTTTAAACGAAAATCGAGTTCACAGAAAGGCAAGAAAAAAATTTGTGCTTTTTTTCTAAAAGTAAAAAAAAAATGTTCGTTACTTTTCGCAAATTTTTTTTTACATTACGAGAAAGAAAAAGATTAAATTTTGTCCTTTGGCCTTTCCGTCGCCTAGATTTTTGTTTATTTTTAATGCTTTAATTTTAACGTTTTTTTTTTCAAAATGTAAATTTTGTTCTCAAATAGTAAAAAAATAGATTTTTTTTCGATTTTTTTCCTAAACGTCACTTTTTGGCCCATCCTGTATATATATGCGTTTGTGTGTATACATATATATATATATATATATATATATATATATATATATATATATATATATATATATGAGGTATTCCAAGTGTTTTCGAACGGCCTAAAAGCTTGACCTTCTTCAATCTTTTTTAAAATTGGTGATTTTTTTGTATCATATATTTTGAGTACGTGGCATTTTTTTCAGACTTTTATCGGCTCGCTAACTCGACTAACTCGGAAATAAGACTTTACACGTGATCAAATTTTAAATGATCGTATCGTAGTTATCTTCTCGGCGTACGAGGAAATGTCCTCTACAAAAAAGATGCTATTATCTATTATTCTATTACTTATTTTGAAAAAAAAATTCCAAATTTTCCGAGTACTACAAGACTTAAAAAGAAGGAAAATCTTTTATTCTTGAATTTTTTAACCCTAACGACTACGTTGATCCTGCTGAAATGTACACTGCATTTTCTTTTGTTAGTGTAAAACAACATGTGTAAGTTTCATACTGGGCTGGGCTTGCGTTCAGTTAATATCGTCTTAAATTTAATGGGAAATTGTTTTTGTCGAATAACTCGGTAATTTACCATTTTTAAGTAAAAATGGTAATATCTAAACTTGTAAGAAATCGAGTGCTTCACAATTTTGGTCATTACAGTTTTTTCTCTACCATCAATATTTCTCGAATTAAACCTGAAAAAAGCTACTAGACCATTATCTCGTTCATTTTTAAATTTAGGGCATAAACGAACATAAACGAATTTGTAGGGAATGAAATTCTCGACGATTTTCGTCTCCATCTTTTTTTTTTCTGGAATCAATATTTAAGGTCGTACGCCAACGGTGAAAAAAAACAAGAAGCGTGAAAATATTATTTCGCGAACCATTCGAACTTTTCTTCGATTTTATCTTCGAATTAGCCGAGTTAGCGAGCTGATAAAAATCTGAAAAAAGTGCCACGTACTCAAAATATATGATACAAAAACATCACCAGCTTTGAAAAAGATTGGAAGCACTTGGAATACCTCATATATATTTACGGATGTATCCACGAAGTGACAAGAGGCGAGGATTGTCATTGTCAGGTGAGCAACATTTAAGACTTTCTCTACTTCAAAGACCTATTATCACTTTGGTGGAAAGTAATTTTCCGGCTTAGTCGGCCGTCTAACGGTGCGAGCGAGATTAAGGATCTCCGGATATCTCTCTCTCTCTCTCTCTCCTTCTCTGCCTCTCTCCTGCTCTCGCCCGAAAGCTCTCTCGGCCGGATCAACCCTTTCAAATCTTCCGAACGAGTTTTCCCTCCTTTCTAATGAGAAAAGTAGAAACAGACGTTGACTGGAGAGAAGCGAGAGAATAATGTCGAGCGAAGAGCTTTTCACTGACGGAAAGGACGATTTGCGGTGAGGGGGACAAAAAGTTTGCGGAACTCTCGTCCTTCTTCCGTTTCTCATCACGCCGGAAGAAAGTGACATGCAGAACGAGGGCCCGGCAATAATCGTGCTATGTTTCTTATAAAAAACATATTTTCACGAAAATGACATTGTGTGTCTGCAATGAGGTTTATTTAAATCTTGTAAATTAATTTAAAAATAGCTGAATGAAATTTAATAAAAAATCAAGATTTAATAACGACTTTTCGTAATAAAAACATTTTATAAATTATTATCAATAGCCAAAAAACGCAATACCAATTCAATAATGAAAAATATAAGTATAATAATTAAAAAAGATTCAATAAATCGGCTTTTCGTAATGAAGGAATTTTATAAATTATTATTGATTAAAAAAAAACAAAATTCAATTAATAATTTGAAAAAAAATTGAATTTTTTGTGAATTACTATTTAATAAAAAAAACAACATTCCATCATGAGACTAAATGAAAAATATAAGTATAATAATTAAAAAATATTCAATAAATCGGCTTTTCGGAATGAAGGAATTTTATACATTATTATTAATAATAAAACAAAATTCAATCAATAATTTGAAAAAAAAATTGAATTTTTATGAATTACTATTGATAAAAAAAGACAACATTCCATCATGAGTCTAAATTAATTACGTTTACGAATTACTGTTGATTTAAAAAAAAACAAAATACAATCAATATAATAAATGAATTCTTTAATTTTGAAAACTACTATAAATGAAAAAAAAATCACTTTATGACGTTGGTTTGGGATCGTTTGGGTTTATGATCGGGCCCTTCGTGTCCTGCACGTCTCGGAGTACCGAAAACTTGGTCTTCTCCAGAGCTGTAGACACGAGACTCGTACAACGAGAAAACTTTGATGAAAGGCACAAAAATAATATTAAAAAAATGGAAGGTACCATAACCGGTACGTTCTGGGCGAGATACAAGCTTGCGTCGTTAAAAGTCAAGATTGCCAAGAATTTTGCAAAGTTTTTTTTCGATCAAAGTACGAAGAGAGAGAGAGAGAGAGGGAGGAAGAGGATTATTGAAATTATTCGATGCACAAGCTCTACCGGCTTTGCTCTTTTTTTTAATCGCGAGCAAAATAATTCTCCTCCGCGCTTGCGTTCGCGGTTTAATTTTATCGGACGAGCTTGCACCTCTTCTTCTTCACATTCCGCACAACCAGGGGCGCTCGCGCTCTCGTAAAATACGCCTCGCTAATGAGCTTAATTCCCAAACTGGATCCTCGGATCGCCTCTGCGGAACAAAATGGCTAAACAATCGACAAAAAGGCCAACAAAGGGGCAAAAAAAATTCCCCCGTAAGCTAACGTCTCGCCGCGATAAAACAATTATCCATTTTTCTTCCCTTTTTCGCATACACGCCGATAAAGAAAAAATAAAAAAATAAAATACACACGTGATCTGAAAAGGAACGAAAAAACAATTATCGACACATTACAAAAAATGGGGAAAAAAATCATCGAGTTGGAAGTTCGAAAAAAAAATGTTTGAAAAATTATCGTACGATCTGGGCTAGCGAAAAATTCGTAGAATTGAGTGAGTATCACGTAAGGAGGGTTGAGTGAGCGAGCTATTACGTAATCACGAATATGAAGGGTTGCAGTCGAAGCGGTCGAAGGGGTCGCCGGCGGGGGGGGGGGGGGGGCTCGATCGACTATTAAACGAAATCAAGATTCGCCGAATCGAAACTCTTTCTCCTATCCGCATAATAGAAGGAGCGAGAGAGGGGGGTGGAGGGGTTGCAACAGGGGTTGGAGGGCAGGGAAGGGTTGAGGGAGAAAATACATTCGAGTGAAGTTGTGCAAGCATGGAGCTGGAGTCCAGCGAACAATTCGTGCGCGTGTTAGATCCCATTATCCAGATAAGTTACGGAGAACTTTTCCAGTTGCCACCGATCGTTTCTCTCTCTCTCTCCCTCTCTCTCTCTCTCTCTCTCTCTCTCTCTCCCTCTCTCTCCCCCCACTCTCATTCACGTATCCGTTTCTTTGCCGCCCGGGCGATTTCTCCAGCCAGATAATGCACCGCTCAACTTTGGCGTGCAGCAGACTTTCCGAGCCGAAAAAAAATGTCGAATGAACGGAAACAGCAAAAGAGAGAGAGAAATTTAAAAAGAACGAGAAGGAATAACAGCAATAAAATAAGATCAAGGGAAAAACCGAGTGTTTTTCTCGCAACCGCAATTTTTGTGAAAATGTCAAACACAACATCACGACATCTCTTTTTGTACAAATACGTATTCATATTTTTTGCAGTCGAAATGTCCACCCGCATATTTTTTTTTCCCCGCACAGAATAATCACAATGGCTGAATGGAATTTTGCCGAAGCAGTGCGACTGCGAACGATGATTTGTACGCCTTAGCACTTCCGGTATGGCGTGGCTCAAGGCGTAAACGCGCTTCTCGTTCACGATCTGCCAACCTCGCGGGTTTTTCTCGCGTCTCGTATACCGCGGTAATCCGCAGTTGACACATTCTCGATCAATCAAACGTCACTGGCAGATGCATCCAACACTAGAATATATATAACGCGTGTGTATATATATATATATATATATATATATATATATATATATATATATATATATATATATATATATATATATTGCCGCGGCTAAACAAATAATTTCTATAGTCATTAAGAGAAAGGGGGAACGTAAAAATATTGATTAATTCGCACATGATTTTCAACGTATTATGTTTTTGATTTTTTTTTTAGCTACTGTGGAAAGATTTTCAATTTTCCTCTAGGCGATATATTTATATATATATATTTCACGTTTGTATATAAAAATACTTTCACTTTGTACGTATACTTTCATAATAAAAATGGATAGGCTTTTTATCGATAAACAGTAATTATTTATCTCGCTATTTACTGTTCAATAAACAATGAAACTAAATTGTCTATTAATTGAATCATGAAAATATACTTGATTATTATTATTAGTATTTTTATTGGTATATTATTATTATTATTATTATTCATGCCTTTTTCATTATTTATTATTATCATTTATTATTATTATATGTGTTATTTCATAGTAAACGTTGATTTAAAAAATTAATGCACACAAATATATTCTTTAATTGCAAATGTAATTGATTATTAAATAAATAATAATAATTGTTCTTTCTCGTTATTATTAGTATTTTTATTGACATACTATTATTATTATTCACACCGTTTTACGATTTATTATCACTTTTACAAACACATTATCATTATTTTCCAGTAAAAGTAAAAAAAAATCTATGTTCTTTTTCAGCTCCGCAACAGAAACGTATATTTACGCGAACGTATATATATATCGCCGTTTGTATATACAAATATCTTCACTTTATGCGTACACTTTCACAATAAGAATGGATAGGCTTTTTATCGACAAGTAGTTATTATATATTTCGTTATTTACTTCTCAATAAACAATCAAATTAATTTTATTATCAAATGAATAATGAAAATATACTTGATTATTGATATTAGTATTTTGATTGGTACATTATTATTATTCACACCTTTTTACGATTTATTATTACTTTTAACAATACATTATCATTATTTTCCAGTAAATGTCGATAAAAAATAAAAAAATATGTTCTTTGTCAGCTCCGCAATAGAAACATATATTTTCACGAACGTCTATATATATATATATATATATATATATATATATATATAAATGCGTATTTAAATGTATCGAGATTGCGAATCCCGCGGTTAGAATCGTTTTCAATCGGTCGCGTAAAATCAACGAGCAAAGCGTAACTTCAAATAGCCAGGAGGTATATCTCTTTGTAGATCCGACGTTCTATAAATATATCTGTCTCTTATTTCGTTGCACCGAGGAAAAATAGCTCAAGGAGAAGAAGCTCGAGTGAGAAATAAGCGAAGAAGCCCGCGGGATGAGAGGGGGATGGTGCACGGCCCAGGGGGCCAGGGAGAAAGAGATCATGAAAGGAGAAATACGTGGATATGTGGATGGAAGATCACTTTTACGACATAAGTTTGCTTATGAATAAAATATGAGGTGACTTTTACCCCGTTCGGCCTGGCTCTTCCCTTCTTTGGGAACGGAATAAAAAATGACTTTAGAGACGAGTATATTTTTTATTTTATTTTTGTCGGAGTGGGTGCTCCCAGGTAGTGTCGATGAATTTTATTATCAACGGAATCGGCCTCGAGTGTGCACGCGAGAATATTCGCCCGAAGAGCCGGCTCGCAATATCAATAAGAAAAGGTGCCTGTTAAAATTTATTACATTTCTCGTGGTTTCGAGGGTTGCTCTTTTCTTTTCCTTCTTATTGCGAGCGAATCCTTTTTTATTGAATTCTTTTGTTCATTTTTTCACATTTTTTAAAATAAAAACTAGTTGAAAAAAAATATAGTATCAAAATTGGAAATAAAATGTGCCTGGTGGGGGTAGAGATGGAAGGGGTGCAGACCCGAAGTTCCACTTGCACTTGCAAGGCACTACGGGAATCCTCCGGATAAATGTACGCCGCGGGAAAAGCAACGAAATGTGGAATGGAATTATATATATATATACATATATATATATATATATATATATATATATATAAATATATATATATATATGTCAAGAACTAAATCGAGGTATATTGGCCACGAAATTTCTTGCTCCGCGGAGATCACGCTTGATAGGAACTCTATCTCATCTTTCCTCATCCGATATCTTTCCGTTTCTCTCTCTCTCTCTCTCTCTCTCCAGGCTATCGCCCGCGATTCCCAACTTCATAAAGTAGCCCATAGAAAAAGACCCATCGTTCTCATCGACGTGGAGAAAATGGCAAAAATTTCCCGGAGAAATGTCTTTCATTGTCAGCGCGTTAGGTCAGCGCGCGAGCTCGCGTTCGTCTCGCCCGAGTGGTGGGGGAAGTAGCGCGCGCTCCGCCTGGCGGTAGCGTCCCCTAAGCTCCGGCCTCGCAGCCCGCACGGAACTTCCTTCCTATCGCGCATTTATCGTGCAATAAATCGTTCTTTACCTGGAAACTTTTGCAATTTTTTTGGCCCGTAGCTCACGAGACTCTTCCTCGTTGACGCTTGGATGAAAAAATATTCACAAGGTCCGAAGGGGCTCGCGAAAAATCGGAAACATCCCCGAGTTGCACGCGTATAAACATTTTTTTCTGCGGCTTTTTTAAATTTCTTCGGCATCGGGTATGACGTGAATGCGCACTTTTTATGAATCATAAAACGACGGAGTTTATATTTCGCAGAGCTTTTACCATTATCTCGATGTGCGTTTGTGCTCGGCTTATTCAATTTCGTTGCAACGAGGAGGATACGCAGTAGCGAGTGCTAGAAAATGCGGGAGCAGGCACACAATGAACGCCGAACAATGTAATATGTGCGGGCCGGGGTGGGGGCACCTTGAACGAGTATAGCGGCGGGGGTGGGGGGGGGGGGGGGTCCCCTATAACTTTTGCTCCGAAGCCAACGTGGATTGACGATAAAAGGAATTCGCGCTTTTCTTCCTTCGTCTATATTTCTTCTAACTTCTATAACATATGACATGTGTCGCTAGTGGCACTCATCCGATTTCCCCCCCCCCCCACTTCCTCGTACTCTATTTTACGTAATACACAATACAATGCGATATTCTTGCACACAGAGAAAATAGGAAGCAAACGTTGCAGTTTCCCTGAACCCTGCAACATTAAAATCCGTTTTATTACGTCAGCATTGGCTCAGCGGAATTTTGTTTTCATATTCGACAAGAGCCATATCGCGCTCGTTATTTACGACGGAGAATTCGCGTATGCCATGTTATATCCATTTAAATTATTATTGTTCATCATTATTCATTTATATTTTATGTCATTCAAAAAAAAATTTATTCATGTTATTGACTAACATGATTTTATACCGTGATTACTATTTTTTAAAAATATCATTATCGTGTAAAAAGAATTATTATTTTTACATTTCTTTGTTGTCATTCATAAGATCATTGGACTAGCGTTATTCCATAATTATTATTATTATCATGATAATGATGATGGCAATGAACGATGAAAATTTATGATTAGTATTATGATGGTGATCATTATCATTGTTATTAATTATTATTTGATTATTGTTATCTTATTATTATTATTTATTATCAAAATATTGTAATTTCATCATTATTATTATTATCATTTCACAATATATTTACTTATTCATTATTATTGTTTATTTATTGTTATTATTATTATTATTGTTTATGATTATAAGGTATTATTGTTATCGAATAGTGAACTCTATTTTAATAGCTTGACGCAAAAAAACAGGAAAAAAACAAAATTCCATCTCCTCTGTTTCCATAAAAAACATAAGTTTTTAACGAATCTCGATCATGCTGCGGCGTCAAACACTTTGAAATCGGGTTTCAGATTTTTTTTCTCGTTCTTCCGTTACACCCTGGGCGCTTTACGAGCGTCTAAGCGTTGTACGGTCGTAATTTAGGTTAATAAAAATTCTATAAAAAAACGAGGAAGATTAAAAAAAAATCGCAGCTCCGTTCCTTGCCGACTGTTCGGAGTGAGGAGCCGAGATCAATGAAACTTTTGCCGCGGAGTGAGTTTAACGAGAGGAAAATTGAGTTTAAAAGTTTCACCAGGGCCTGGAGAGAGAGAAAGAGAGAGAGTCTCATAACTGCGAAAGATGCGAGATTGAGTCGTTTGCTACTGTCAGTGATCTAGCCACCGTACAAAAAGGGTAAAAAAATGGCAAGATAATTCGCTTGCTATTACGAATGGAAAAAAAATCGATTAGGCCACGACCACTACAAAGGTGCTCGAATCTGTCCTTACTCTCTGTCAAGCTTGCAAAAATTTTAAACCTGTGAGCCAAAACAAAAATGGTACTCTTTTTCATTAAGGAAATGTTTATTTTCACTCGACATTGTCTTTTTTTTAATATTCCTTTTATTTTTTATGTTCAATGCTTTTACTTCTTCTTTTCAATTTCTCAACATTTTTTCATTAAAAAAATGTTACGGGAGGAGATTTGTTTAGGTGAGGAAAAAAATTGCTAATTTCCGTAATTTTTATTTAAACTGAAGATTTCTTCGCAATTTTTTAGACTCAGCTTATGTTTCATTACTATTTTTGACTGTTACATGATATTTTTTAAATTTATTCATCTTTGAAAATGGCTGAGGTATGACCCGGTCTTCCAAACTGCATTTTCGAAAATGTTGTGACGTATAGCTAAAAAACTAATCGACCGATTCTCGTGAAATTTGGTCTAAATGTTTATAACCTTATTGCCTAAAAAGTGACCCTAAATGTTTTTGAAAATTAAAAAAAAACGTATTTATCTACTGCAAAATGTAGCAATTTTTTTCGGAAAAATTCGGTCTTCTTGTTTCACAGCGTAGCATTTCATCGATTCACAACATTTCTCAAGTTTTCTTGGTTCATATTCTGCGTATGAGTGTTAATGAGAGAAAAATCTTCGTTGGTATTTTGTCAGATCAATCCCGCCGACTCCACGTGTCACGCCGTCTGACAATGTCAACCGCAACCCTTTTCAAAGACCTTTCCACGCCTCCGCCATTTTTTTAGATTAACAAATTTAAAAAAAATACCACGTAACAGCCAAAAGTAGTAATAAAACATACCCTAAGTCTCAAAAATATTGAAGAAATCTTTCCTTAAAAAAAACCATGAAAATCAGCAATACCGCGCCCAAAATCTCCCCCCTTAAGAAAAAAATAGTCGAGGCGCTAAAAAAAGTTTAATAAGACTTTAAGTCGACTCCATTCTCTCTCTCTCTCTTTAGGTCTTCCACCCATAATTCGCAATCAGTTTAATGTCCATTGCATGTTCCCGACCGAACTCGTCTAACGAGTAGCGCAGCCAAGCGTGATGTCCGACGCCGTTCGCGGCTCGCCGACATCCTCAAATAATCGCGCGAACAATCGTCCAAAAATCCATTACTCCAGAGCCTTCCCCTGCCCTCCTCCCGCATTTCGTCCACAACCTCGTCAATTTTTTTGTGACTTGTGAAAATTGGTAAACCCGCTGAAAATTGAAAGTCCGGGATGGGGAAAAAACGGGGCACGAGGTCCGAGCGTTAGATGTGCTCTAGACAATACACCCCAGGAGCTTAAAAAAAATTATTAATAAAACTATATCACCGGACTGAAATAGTTCGTGTGAAAATACGAGTTCGGATAATAAATCTCTAACTATAGATAAATAGAAACGCGAGAAAATGGACCTATATATATATATATATATATATATATATATATATATATATATATATATATATATATATATAGGTAAATAAATGTGTGTGTGTGTGTGTATATATATATATATATATATATATATATATATATATATATATATATATATAGGTAAATAAATATGTGTGTATACGTATATATGTATGTACCCCTAGAGATTGCTTAATCGATTTTTCCTTCATCCGCTTTTAATACTCTCTCCTCCTTCCTCTCCACGCCCTTCGCGACCTGTTCTAGGAAAGCGAATTTTTTTATTAATTCTTCGAGACACAACCTAATCGATGGACTTCACGGTAAGTTCGCTCGCACATATGAAGAAAAAAAATACATACGGCCATGACGATTTTTTCAACAATATTACTTGTTGATGTTCTCATTTTGCCATTTCACATTTGGTTGCACTTATCATTATCATTTATTATTGACAGTAACATATTATTGTTAATAAATTGCAATAGATAATAAGAAATAAATTGAATTAATGCACAATTCATAAAGGAATAAATTGATGATTATTAATTATAATGATTCATTACTAAATTATAAATTATATCATTTGATCAAAATTAGACATTTTTTAAATTCATTATACTGATTATTATTGTTATTGCTGTACTGATACTGACATTTCTTATGGCGTTGTTTTTTTGCAATTTTGTAATTTTTTAAAATTTGCTTTGGGCACAATCAGGACAGAATAAATCTAATTATATTTAAATGTCTCTCTCTCCCTCCCTCGCGGTCTGACGCGCTCTCCCTATGTCGCCTCTGGAGAACGTAATTCCCCAGACTGGTGTATCAACGTTTGCCATCCCAATGATGGATTTTCACAGCACTTGTAGTGCGACAAAATTTGATAACAATTGCATGTATGGCTTTTCAGCAGTTACTATCTGTCAGCGGAGCCCTCTCGATCACCGGATAATTTTATCATTGTGTAACAGGAATGCGGTGGTTATTTCATCCTGCCTCGTTTATTGGCTCACACTCCCTTCATTCTCTCTCTCTCTCTCTATCTCTCTCTCTCTCTCTCCCTCTCTCTCTCTCTCTCCCTCTCTCGACACCATCAACACGAATCTTCCCCTTGCACTCTCGCAAGGTCACACACAAGTGTACCGAAATAATTTCTCGTTCTCCAATGGTCCATGCAACAACGTAATTTGCGGGTAGAGATTTAGCAATACATTACCGCGAGGAGAGGAGGGCGGAGACAAATATAATTCGTGTGCGTGAATCAACGAGCGAACGAAATACCGCAAATATCGGAAGTTCGATTGGACAATTATTAACGCGGCGCGTTGTATAAATCTCCACCCCTGCCGAGCCCCGACCCGTACACAGGTATTATCGATATCCGTCGGTAGGATAAAATCATATTTAATCCACGGGCTATCGTTCCTGCTAATTGCACGAGCCCGGTGGAGCTTTTCAATCGAGCCGAGATCACTCCCGCAATTGTCGAAATTGCGATACGGAGTATATTCAGGGTAGGCGAACAATCGTTCTGTGACACTCAAAATAACTAGAAATTGAAGATAAAATGAAAATAAAATACATAGTAAACAAATTAAAATATAGATTTGAAATTAAATTGAGGTATTATGGCCCGACACGATTGTGACGATTTTTTGCATTTTCTCGAAGTATACGTATTCAACGATGTGTGAAAAAGAATCAAGTTGAAATATTAAACATAGACGGAATTGGGGACGATTTAGTAAAACTGAAAATCGAGTTTTTTCGAGTAACCGTTTTTTTAGCCCCGAATATAAGTAAAATTTTTGCAAAATTACACTTTTTTCTACCCGCCATATTGTAAATTTTTTTTTTTCAACGCGGACCACATTTATAAAGATTATGAAAATTTCATGTTGATTTTTTAGACCAACCATTGTCGAGTTATCGATCCGGTCGTTGGACCACCTTTTTTTATACAAAGGCTCTATAATAGAGGCTTTCTAACCTCAATAATTTCAAATTGTTTTCCCATAAAAAATGACACTAAATAAGTTCAGTGCATGCTTCATAACAGTCCTCTCTTTCATATCCCAAATAAATAATCCAAAACGAAAAAAAATCGGAAAAAACGACTTTTTTTCAGCCCGTCAAAGTGATGTCCTTTTTTCAATTATACAATTTTATCGAACGAAAAAGAAAATTAAATTCTTAACCAAAAAATCAATTAAATTCAATAAACTATCACGCGCAAAAAGTTATTCAAATTGAATAAAAAATATTTAAAAAAAAATAAAAAATAACTACCCCTATTCTCGTCACTTTACATCCCCCATACGACTAGCACCATAATTCGCGCCTCCCCCACATTGAACTCTTCCATAATCGGTGGCACGATTAACACCAATATTCCATCAGGTGTGTGCGACCACTCGTGCCTCCCTCCTACGTATTCACTTTTGAGATCCGCAGCGCGTACACGCGAGAAAATCCCGAGTTAACATGAGCCCAGGTGTTAAATGCTCGCGCATATTAATAGACGCGGACGTCGTTTTTAATTAAAGTCTCCATTTGCGTGGACGCACGTGTGTAAGGAGGGGGCGACAGCGAAACTCGAATGTGTCAGCCTGACCGAACCCTGGCTGCACTACTGACGTATGTACGCCGGGGC
>OZ023324.1:2143729-2163729 GCA_964007375.1 Ophion obscuratus
CTTCTCGACAACCCCAGTGTAGGAGGTCACCTACGTGTATCGGATTGGCTCTCTCGCGGCGGTAGAATGCGATTTGCATAAAATTACGCGGGTCCGAATCCCCGAAGCGTACCAAAGCACGAACCGTACCTGGACTGAGATCATCTGGACCTGCTACTAACCTCTCCTCGTCCTAGCCCCGCTCGCCCTTTACCGGTCCCGTCGTCGCTCTAGGACGCTTATCAAATTATCCGGCCAATTCGCAGCTATCCCTTCCTCCGAGCTGGCCACTATCAACGCCGTTTGCCGCGGGTTCGTTGCGCTAAACTTGCCAGGAATTTTTGAGGCCCCTGTCCCGTCTGACTATTCCTTGCTTTTTCCCCTTTTCCCTGTGGAGTTGCGAGGCTCGGCGAAGGAAAGAAACATATGCTTTTTGTTTCGGCACTGGGAAAATAAATACATCGGGGTCAATCATGGCGTCGATTTCGGAACTGATTCAAGTAGGGAAAATCGAAACTTTCGTTCTTAAGGCGGGAAACCAGTTTAGGGTTACGTGATTTTCATGATTCTTTTGACAAGTTACGGATTAATAGAATTTATTCGAACTTTTGGAATATTTTATACATATTTTCTAAGAAATATTTTCATTTTTCGAAGCATATGCTCTGAAAATAGGGAGCATATAACCTGCCGTCGAAGGTCGCCATCAGACTTAGCTGTTTGTGTACACTCTGAAGGCCACAGTTTTCTTCGGAAGTAAATACGGTTTGAAGTTTACTGTGAGAACCTACTTTCCCTCTATACGAACCTAACTCTGATAAAAAAAAATTGAAAATTCCATTTTTTTAAGAGGTGGTCAAACAAAAGGGTATAATTTTTGCCATTACTTCGTAACGTTTTCTGCTATAAAAAATATATTTTAAACAATGATGTTACCCCAAATTTAGGTTCATATAGAGCATAATTATCTACGAAAAATAACTGTCACTTTATAAAATTATAGGAGAGAAACTTTTGGATCTAGAGTGTACACAAATTGAAAAAAGTCATTTGAGAAAAACGCTTTTGGAAAAAAAATTGGCGAAAACAAAAAATTCAAGGTAGTAATGAATTATTTATACTACTTTGGGAATATTTTCTTCAATAGTTTTAGTAACAGTTTATGGAGTATAAAAAAATGGTGTTTTGAGTAATCTAAACTGGTTTCTTGCCTTAAGGGCAATGCCTAGTTGTAAGAGTGAAAAAATCATTTTTTTTTCAAAACCAATGTATTTTGATAGTACATGATCTTATAAATGTACCCTAAAAATTTGAAGGTGATCGGATTAAAATTGACGGATTTATAGGCCGTCAGAACGCTCGGAGCGAGGTTCAAAATTTTAAAAGCTTTTTTCTCGAAGGTACGTTTTCAATGTCGAAATATCTCAAAAACTACTGCACAGATATTTCTGAAATTTTTTGTTCTTCTTCTAGATATGAAAATATAGTATTTCTACAAAGAATTTTTCCCCTTTATATCCTTTCAATTTGACTAACTAAAAATGTCAATTTTATTCGCAAAAATCAAAACTCTCACTTTGATCACGCGGCATTTTTTTTTTTTTTGGTATTTCTAAAAATCCATCGATTGATCATAGGATACACTGACGAAAACTGATCTTTCATATTAGATAAACTAGTCCAAAAAAGCATTGCTCACCACAAAAAAAATATTTTCGGGAGGAGCTTTTAAATTACAATTCAATATTTTAACAGAAAAAAAAACTATAGCGTCGTCGTCAGATGATGCTTTTTCAGATACCTAATTTTTGTAGAAATTTATACATTTTCCAAAAAAAAAAAATCCCAAAAATGGGGTGTTCTCAATTTTTTTTCTCGTTGGGTACATTATTTCGGGTATAATTAAACGGGAGAGAAAAGAAAACAAGGAAAGACAAAAGGAGGGTGCGTGAACCAGGAGGGGGATGATAGGAGGATGGAACATTTCATCCCTCGTCTCTTTTCTCTCTGTCTCTCTCTCTCTCTCTCTCTCTCGAGGCCATGCCCGTGGATTACCAAACCTGAAAAAGCAATCGCAGATACGAACGTGGCAAATCGATAAAGCACGTAGGGCCGATAAGGGCACAACACGAGGGAAGTGCGAGAGAGAGAGAGAAAAACCAGAAGCGCGCGAGAGCAAAACAGACAAGGTGTATAAATTATTTTCGATCAAATATATACATATATATATATGTACACGGAAGATATATGTATCTACGGGCAATCGGAATTAACGAAGCGAAATATTTATCAATCGGTAGATAGATTTGGGAGGGCTGACCCGAAACCAGAGATAAGGGATAAATAATGGCGTATGCACACACCGTTCGTTCGCAATTCGATGACCCAGATCAAAATTAATCACCTTTTGAATGAAGGGCCAGAGGGAAGAGACAGAGAAAAATATTGCAATACCTTGCCAAAGGCTTTCCAAAAATGTTTGTCGAATTGTACATATTTAAATTTGTGATTTTACATACATTTTTCAAAATCTTTTCTGAGATATTGTAATATTTTTTTCCCCCTTTCGCTCGTTATTCCGTGTGATTTTTCACCAAAGAAAAGTATTTTTTTTAGTCACGAATATGAAACACGAGGGTGAGAAACCAAAACAAACCTACCAAAGGTAAAGGGCGACAGGGGGAAGCTTCATCCCGATTTTTTCCCATTGATTTGTTCTCCTTTTCCTTTAATTTTTTGTCCTTTTTTCGCCTTCGCAGCGTTTCGAAGACAGCTCGAAACGAACCCCCGCCCCCCCCCCGGCTGCTTCCATTGGCGTTACGTAGCGGGAAAAATTTCGAGAGATGAAAAATTTATGAGTCGTTAAATGCGCTTCGCGAAAATAAAATGGGGTTGATGATAGACGGTGTGGCGGTAAGGGCCATGGGCAGAGGGTTGAAGGGGTGGTTGGAAAATTTATTGAAAACGGAAGTAGCCTCGCTGAGCTGTACGTGGAGTTTTGCGAAAGCTCGATATACCCTCTCTCTCTTTCTCTCTCTCTCTCTCCCCCCTCCCTCTCTCTCTCCCTCTCTCTCTTTCTTTTTGCATCTCACCACCCTCTCCCCCACCCCGCGGTTCTCTTGAATCCTGCTTTTTCAGCCCTTTCCGGTTTATATTCACATCCTCCCCCAGCTATAACCAAGGGAGTGTCCGTGGCTCGATATGACAAAACAAAATAACGGGACCATTCGAGAAAAGAAACAAAAGCAGGAGTATCGCAATATTTTATGGCCCGCGAGATTCTTTGCGCCTCGGGATGGAAGCTTTTGCGATCTAATTTCAAAATTACTCTTTCTTCATTGCACTAAACCCAAACAAACAGAAAATCGAAATACCTTTTTCACTTAAATAACAATTATGATGATAACAATTTTCATAATAATAATAATAATAATTTTACGAAAAAAATGGAATAATATTTGAAAGAATAGGCATAATTATAAATCCAGATGAATAATAATAGTCAAATTAAATAATAATAATAATGATAATAGTTTTTAAAGAAAAAAATCGATCAATATTTAAAAGAATATAAATAATTATAAATGCAGATAAATAATAATAGCAAAATGACATAATATAAATACGGACAAAATATGGTCTTTTAAAAAAATTATAATTATCATAATAGTAGAAGTAATCATATTTTGAAGAAAAAAAATGGTAGGATATTCGAAAGAATAGGAATAATTATAAATACGAATAAATAATAATATCAAAACGACATAATAATAATGAGGACTATATATAGTCTTGAAAAAATAGCAAATAAAAGAAGAATAACAATAATGAAGACCGAGTACTCTCATCGCTCTTACTTTACAAGATTTACCCTAAATCTTGAGAAGACCACTCGATCGCATATAATTACGACGTTCTTTACTGTCGCGACTTACGGGAAAATTTATCGAGACGTATCCATTAGAACGAGAAATTCCATCGAAGAGTAAACCCGCTTAAAATCCGCTTTTAATGGGACTTTCGTTCGTCCATGCCCGTTACGCAGTTCTCATCCGGGCAGGTACACACTTTTGTTTACGTAGTAATAAATGGGGTGAATCACGAGGGCTCGAGAAGGCGGCTAAAGCGAAACGAGTATAGCGAATGGGGCTCGCTATCTCGACGAGGAATGGAGGGAGAGAAGGATCGAGGGTGGCAGAGATGGAGATAGGGTCCAGGGGGTTGATGAATAGCTGCTAACTAGACTCTTCTCTGTGCCACCGGTATACGCAGTTTACGTCAGGATGGCCCGTCCATGTCAACCCGTAAACACGTACTCGCATCTTTGTCGAATATGTCGGGGGCACAAAAGCATACGTATGACGTAGACAAATATACGCTAATCCCGAATATTTCAATTAAAAGCATTGTGAGCTCGTTATCGAGCCTCCGAGTGTCACTTTGTCCGGCTTCTGTTATTCGCAACAACAACAATGAAAAAGGCATTAATTCGGAAATTCGCGAAGATGGGAAAATAAAAATGCACCCCTGGCGAGATTGCCCCTCGATAATCCTATTGTAGTGACAGCAAGCGAAACAAGCTGCAGAAGGGGTGAGAGGGGGATGATGGAAGAATTGAAGCCACTCGTATATGCTGGCTGGAAAATTTGATCGAATCATGTTTCCATTGTGTACGCTTTGCCGAGTTTTCATTGGGCCAAAGGGAGGAAAATTTCGGGCGGGAAAGCTTTTGACACCGGTTTATTCTCATCCCCTGGCGATTGTGGTCGCGTCAATTATTCAGAGCTCTTTCTCCCGACATCACGCTGACAAATTAACCCCGAGGCTGTGCATATAGTTTATTTTTCTTTCCTTTCTCTAATTTATGAGAGATTCCCGGCGAGGCGATGAAAAGAGTGCTTGTTTCCGGATTGCCAGTTCTTCCACGGTAAAATGCTGTCTCCGTTTGTCGTCGTGTCAACGAGCAGACTCCGCGAGAGCGATATAGCCGCTGAGACGAAAAAAAGGGTGTAGTTCGATAAATGGCCGCTAGATGGCGAGCGCGCGGCAGCGTTCTCATCTATGCAGCGGTGCGTCCGTGGGTATATAGAGGGACGTGCGCTCGGCGTTTTCGTTCGGGCACCAATCGATTCTGATTTCGCGGAGTGTTCGAAGGGACAATTTCCATCAGTCCTGATGGAGACATCAGGATTCGAAGCCATTCCTAAGGCTGCCCTTTGATCCGAAAGCAGCAAAAGTGCTTATTTCTGGACTGCCAGTTCTTCCACGGTACAATGCTGTCTCCGTTTGTCGTCGGGTCAACGAGCAGACTCCGCGAGAGCGATATAGCCGCTGAGACGAAAAAAAAGGGTTCGATAAATGGCCGCTAGATGGCGAGCGCGCGGCGGCGTTCTCGTCCATGCAGCGGTGCGTCTGTGGGTATATAGAGGGACGTGCGCTCGGCGTTTTTGTTCGGGCACCAATCGATTCTGATTTCGCGGAGTGTTCGAAGGGACAATTTCCGTCAGTCCTGATGGAGACATCAGGATTCGAAGCCATTCCTAAGGCTGCCCTTTGATCCGAAAGCAGCAAAAGTGCTTATTTCTGGACTGCCAGTTATTCCACGGTACAATGCTGTCTCCGTTTGTCGTCGTGTCAACGAGCAGACTCCGCGAGAGCGATATAGCCGCTGAGACGAAAAAAAAGGGTGTAGTTCGATAAATGGCCGCTAGATGGCGAGCGCGCGGCGGCGTTCTCGTCCATGCAGCGGTGCGTCCGTGGGTATATAGAGGGACGTGCGCTCGGCGTTTTTGTTCGGGCACCAATCGATTCTGATTTCGCGGAGTGTTCGAAGGGACAATTTCCGTCAGTCTTGATGGAGACATCAGGATTCGAAGCCATTCCTAAGGCTGCCCTTTGATCCGAAAGCAGCAAAAGTGCTTATTTCTGGACTGCCAGTTCTTCCACGGTACAATGCTGTCTCCGTTTGTCGTCGTGTCAACGAGCAGACTCCGCGAGAGCGATATAGCCGCTGAGACGAAAAAAAGGGCGTAGTTCGATAAATGGCCGCTAGATGGCGAGCGCGCGGCGGCGTTCTCGTCCATGCAGCGGTGCGTCCGTGGGTATATAGAGGGACGTGCGCTCGGCGTTTTTGTTCGGGCACCAATCGATTCTGATTTCGCGGAGTGTTCGAAGGCACAATTTCCATCAGTCCTGATGGAGACATCAGGATTCGAAGCCATTCCTAAGGCTGCCCTTTGATCCGAAAGCAGCGGTGGTTTCGTGCTATTGAATTACATTGCTGGAGAGAGCAGCTTTTGAGCGCTGGACTAAGAGAGGAAATTCGGGCTTCCTAAAATCGGGAGAGAGTGGAAGAAGAAGAGAGATGGATGATTCAGTCACATGCAAGGTATATTCCCCGGGATTTGCGCATCGCGTTAGATCTGCCACGCAATTGGCCAGACGCTTTGAGGGATTAATTTAGCTTCTGGATTACGGAATATTCGATTTTGCTACCCCCGTTCCTCCCGCCGGATGACCCTTGTTTGTGTGTACAGTCCCTCCAGCCGTAATTCCATTAGCGTTTGATTATACAAATTTTCGAGACATGCTGTCAATGAAAGTATACGGTATACCTACAAGTGCCTACATATGTATAGAAATTTCCGTACGAGCAGTTTACGTCAGCAAGTAACGATGTTTCACAATAAATTACTTGTTCGAAGCCCATTGTTATCTCTCTCGCTCTCCCTCTCTCTATCTCGTATAGCTGCCTAACCAATTACTATTCATCCTCCGACGTCCGAACGCACGTACAACCCACTCGCGCTCCCTATGTACGTATCAACCATACGGAGAGCCCAATTAACGTACAATCGTAGTTAGCCCTGGCGATTGATCATAAACGCCACTCGGCTGCATGATCTACCGTGTCAGCGAATCAGCATCTTGATTCTCCATGTTTACCGTACCATGCCACGATCAATAGCAGGCCGAAAGAAGTCAGCCCAAAAGACACCACGACTGATGAGCCCGGACGTGAATGAAGGAGGTATTGCCTAGGTGAAATCGAGCTTGCTCCATGACAAAATAGATCCAATGGCACGCGCGAGGATCAGCTGAGCCTGACGATCGAGACCCGTTGTCCCAACATTGATGGAAGCCAGCCACTGTGCGGGCTCTGCACCACCCGAGATCGACGATACACGGCATTGCCGTGATATCGTGTACTACATAACTCCAAACACACGGCCCGTGCACTTATGTAACTCGGCTCTTGGACTAGGTGGCCTACCCCTCCGCAACATTGATGTATGGCATTGAGTATCGCGATGGTGAACGAGTCGCGCGCAGGCGCAAGGACTGCAACAAAAAAAACAAACAAACAGCCTTCGAAAGGTGTACCCGCTGATGTCCTGTTCGCGTGAGGTGACATCGCAGCAGCGGGTGCTTCAATGCGGAAGGGACCTTCGTCCTCCAACCACATCCGTCGTCATTCGTGTTGTTTCCAACGAGGGATAACGCAGCGACGGTTGCGATAACTTGCCAGACTGATAACACCGTCTTGGCTTTAGGACTCGTGGAGATCAGCCCGAGGTGAGTGAGACACCGCTCTGCACAGTTAGCCGTAGTTGGCCTGAGGTCAGACAGTGTCTCCGGAGTTGCTCCGGTTCTGCTGCAGCCAACATAACTCGTCCCGGCATTGTCCAATTTCGAGACGTACGACGACTACTACACGTTTGACCCCATTCCCAACCGGGCAAACTCGATTCACTGGCAGAATTATAGCTATAGGCCTTAGCCATCTACAAGCTACATCCGAATGTCTCCGGATCTGAGCCTTTCGGCGCCGGGCCTCGTTGCCCAGCGTGCATGTCCTCCAATGTTGGCACTCCCTCGTTCCCGTACATCGAATCAACTACACGTGGAATCCGCGTGATCCTTACGCTCCTCCTGTCGCTTGCCTGATCAATTAACACCCATTTCGTCCACCGACCTATCCACCGAACGAGGTGGCCTCAATAATACCACCTTTCTAACCTCCTTTACAGCCATCAGGCCAGACACTTTTTTTTCGGCTTTGCGCCAAGAACGGAGCGAGAAGGAGCCGCAAATTCACATACAACTCTCCTTACGATTAAATCTCCGCGTACCACCAGGCGCCATTCGTTTCGTTCCAACACCAGCGGAATTTCGATTGGAGGTGGCGTATTGATAAATCCTTTGAGACACGGTGAGTGTGAATCCTGGGCAAGCGTTAACCCGATAAGCCACAATGGTCCAGCCTCGTCGTGCTCCAAAGTGCACGCTTCACTCGCTCTCTATCCCTTTCTCTCTCTCTCTCTCTCTCTCTCTCTCTCTCTCTCTTGCTCTCTTCTTCTTCTCTTGGTTCGCCAGTAGCGCTGCCTGCGCACCAAGAGAATCTTGTTAAAGGGGATGAGCGAGTGAAGTAGTTCGTGGTGTAATTGCGTTTTCGGAGCCGCTATATATAAGCGCACGTTGGATAATTGCTGGCAGACAGAGGGGGAAGGGGGTATTCGTGGACTAGAGATTATTGAGATGGCGACCAGACAGAGACGAACAAATGAAGCCAAATCATTGAGGGTGGACATCTCGATGTCTCTCTCTCTCTCTCTCTCTGTCTCTCTCACTGACTCTCTCTCCTTGCCATCCTTGCTCTGCACATTTACCATTCGAAGTTTTTTGCTCTTTTTAAATCCATAAAAATTTCTAGAAAATTTCAAAATAATTATGAAATTAATGAACGATAATTCCGAGATGAATAATTCAATGAGCGAAAAATTCTATGGCTCATTTGGGGCGGAATAGCTCGTATAGAGAAGGCACGATATATGTCCGTCCCAGCATGGGGTCTGTTAAGGCATCGTTGACGGAAAAGCAGCCCAGGGCAAGGGATCAAACGGTCAACGGGCGGTCACCGCTTCCTCGAACAAGATTAATAGGTACATGGTCTCTTCTCTCTCTCTCTCTCTCTCTCTCTCTCTCTCTCTCTCTCTCTCTCTCTCTAGCTCCGTCTCTTTTACTTTTTCTTTGCCTTGTAGAAGAAGAAACAAAATTTCCTAGTGATTGGAGTCGCTTTGTCAAAAGATCCCTTCACTTTAATCTTCTCACCGAAATTCTCTCTCTCTCTCTCTCTCTCTCTCTCTCTCTCTCTCTCTCTCTCTCTCTCTCTCTCTCTCTCTCTCCTCTTGGTTATCGCACTCCAATTACGAAGTCCCTAAAAAAAAAAACAAGTTCGAATGGCAATCGAATCATAATTGCGGCACGAAATTCACTAGGGACTGAAATAATTTGGAGCGAAAAAACATTTTTTTTCGATAAAATTAAGGGGATTGGTAATCATTTAGATTGTTCGATAACAGGTTGCAAATACGATTTCCAAATATGGTGATAATTACGACAATACATACGATTTTAATATTTGCAAATATGATTGCACAAATGCTCATATTGAAATAAATATTTCCATATTTTGAAATATGTTATTTCGTACAATTTTTAATTCCATTCATGGGACGTAGAGTAAAAGGGATAAAAGACGGGACTGAAGAGAGGAGACTACGTGCCACCCGAATTAAACAAATCAACCGAGCGCACCCGCAACATTTTGCTCGCGGCGAAAAATAAAAAAAAACACAATCCTCGTACGTGCGAAATTTATTCGCCTTTTTTCGAGCTGATTCAATTTTTCGTCCCCGCCGCCCTCTCACCGCGTGTTGACAATACGTGAGAAAAATCTCGTTCAGCCACCGAATCGAGCGAGTTCATTATTTAAAGCACAAAATCCAATGACCAAAAATGTGACGATAAATTCCAATATAAATATTGGCGCGAAATTGCACGTGTACCGTATTTTGATTTTTTTCTATGAGAAAAAAAAATCGGAAAATCGCTGTCAAAATATTCAACCGCGAGCTTGCATTTTTTGTTTTGGTTATTCCGAGAAAATTTTTCTATATGGATCAATATCGAGAAATGACGATAATTTAAAAAAAAAAGAGAAAAATTTATTTAAAAATTGTATGAATTCCAGGACGATTAAATTCACCGGATACTCCGAAAATGGGAAACCTAAACCTCTCTCTCTTTTCCGCCCGGGTGTTTCGAAAGTCCGAAAGAAAAAAAAATGCCAGGACGTCGTGGCGCTTAGCGCGAACGAACTGCCGGAAAGGGAAGTAGTAAAAAAATCGTGCGGTCAGCCGTATCGAGTTTCCCCTCGGATTTCCATCCGAAAAATGTTGATTTTATATTTTTACCGTAGTCCCGTTTATCCGCAGTGCAAACACAGCGTCGCCTTTTCACGCGGAATAATATTTCGTGCGACTCCACCATCTGTGGAGCCCGACCTTTTTATTTCTTTTATTCATGCGGAAGAACGACAAAAAAAATTGAACCTTCATTTTTATTCTCGTCAAGGGAGGTATAATTTTCCAATAATCTCGCGACGTGGAAAACGTTACGTGAATTTGGTGAAAATTTAATTTGTTTTTTTTCAAAATTTGCCATTCCCGTGGGATTAAAAGCCAAACGATGGCGAATGGTAATGTAATTTCGAAATGAACCCGTTTGGATCTTATCGCGCGAAGAATCTCGCTAGTGAAGTGGCCTTGCGGCAACAATTACGAGATCTATGGAGATAAATTTCAAAAACCTCGCGAAATTGCCGGATTAGTAGACGCGCGTGGAAACATGTAAACGCACACACGCAAACACTCGTACTCGCGCGGATAACGATATGCAATTAAACGCGATAGCACGATAATCGCTCCCGGGACGTAGCAATCAAGTGGCTGCTCGATCGGAGCCACCTGCGGCTACGAAAATAGTCGCTAATTAGCTTCGGCACTAGTGCACTTGGCGCGAAGAAGCAACCCGTAGATTCGGATCTTCTCGAAGGTTGCAAAAAAAAAAACACGAAAATTTAACGAGCCAAAAAAATTATCAATGTTGTCGAAAATAATAATCAATGCAAAAATTAATTTTGTATCGAAAAATATATAAATACATTTGACAATAAATTAAAAATATGAAATTTAATTCAATATGAAAAATACCAAATTTAATTTGGCATTAAAAAATATAAATTAACCGTTCGACTGCATACGGGGTCGTTTTGACCCCATTTTTTCAACTGTGTGTATTTCAAAACAATCTATTCGGCCACAGTGCTGCGCTGACATGTTCCCCCACTCCTATTATATAGGTGGACACTCGGCCGACAACCTACACCCTGACCGTGTACTGATGGCAGCTTTCGAAAAAGGACCTGGGGTCGAGTTGACCCCGTTTATGCAGTAGTGCCGTGAAAGTAGATTTTTTTAAATGTTTTATTGGTACATGTAAGTGTAATTTCCGTATCAACAAACTCTACTACTACTTTTCTTCGTATCTACAAACCTTCCCCTTTAAAAAACTTCAGAGGATTTTTTTTATATTAAAAAAAAATGATGATCTCTTTCGTGCAAGTACGTATTTTTCAACTTTAATTTATGTTTTTCTTGAAAAATAAATTTTGTGGCGTTAAATAAGGATCACTTACTACAAAAACTGTCGAAGAAAAATGCACATTTACCGAAATACAACGATCCGAAAAACGCCTGGGGTCCAATCGACCCCACATGCAGTCAGAGGTTCGTGGCGGAAGTGTGCAGTCGAAGGGTTGAATTTGACATTCAAAAATATAAAATAGATACGAAAATGTATTGTTTATTTTTTTTTCGTAACTTGCTATGGGAAAGGGTGGTTAATCAATTCGTGAGGAAAGAAAGGCTCGAGTGTCCGGGCAATCGAGGGGCCAACCAACATTTGAAAGGGAAAGGTACAGGAATGAGATGGAGAGTAATAAAAAAAACAGGGGGTGGTAAAACGACAGGGGAGAGGACAGAGAGATGCGTGGGTGGAGAGAAAGAGAGAGAGAGAGAGAGAGAGGCTGGTCGAACTTTGACGAATTGACACGGGTCAACGGGCGAACCCTCGATGGGTTATTTCTCGTTTCTCGTATGCTTCGGCGAACCTGTATTTTATGTGCCACCGAGCTTTCACCAAAGCTTCAATGGACCTCGTAACAATTTTTGTCCTACCGTATGTACCACATAAAAGAAAAGACAGCCCTCTCTCTCCCCCCCTCTCTCCTTAGGGAGAAACCGTGTTGCAAACGAGACTACCCTTGAAATACAGGGTGGTAAAAAAACCCAGGAAATTGGCCCTTTCCCAAGCAAGGGCCTCGTAAAAGTGTCTGTTTTTTTTTCAAAAATTTCATTATCCTTGTTTCCCCTTAAATCAAACTTCACCTTTCTACCACTGAACTGGAATTTATTTAGACTCTGTACTTACCAATTCGTTTTGCTTGCTCATTTTCATCTCGCTACCCCTGAATGAGATTCTTTGGGCCATTCCATTGTTTCGTGGATGAGTCTCCTGCAGCTTTTTTATTCTCTCTTGTCTCGCGATAAGCTGTATTCGTGCGATGGAACGAAAGCAACTCCGGGATGAATAAATATTCAGATCCTCGTTGTTCACCGTATCGGTGCGAGCAAAAAAAAGCAAGGAAAAAACGGAATGGGAAGACTCCTCTAGTGCGGATAATTCAGCATTTTATTCGACTGCTTTTCCAGCAAGAATTGAGAAAACTCGGTGAGATGGTTTACCTTTAATTTCCATTTATTCTTGTATCTCGAAAGCTCTCCCTCCCTCCCTCCCTCCCTCCCTCCCTCTCTCTCTCTCTCTCTCTCTCTCTCTCTGTCTCTCTCTCTCTCTCTCTCTCTCTCTCCTGCTCTCTCTCGTGCTGTCAGTCCTGATTAATGGAAATCCCCGATTTTTATCAATAGCCCATTTGGAATAATTTTCATTCGTTCAATTTCTCCAGGCTATCAGGCCATGCCTATCATTGTGATCGAATAAATTAGCTTCCTCCTCGCCTTATTTTGAAAGACGATCCTTTTTTTCCTACGTTAATATACATATTCAATAATTAATATAAATAGTAACAATTAATAATAAAATAAGTATATATATAAACATTAATAGTTAATAATAATGTAATAACTAATATAAATGTTCATAATGAATATAAATATTTCATTATGATCATATGAATTTTTTTATTACCATATTATTAATTGTCAATCAATTTCCTGTCACATATAAATGCACAATAATAATTGCACCCCAAATAAAATACATTTCCAAAAACAAAACAACCGAAAAAGTAAGCTGAACAATTACCTTTAAACCTAAAATACAATACATAAATTCTGATATCCGTGATAAAGTGGCGGTGAAATTGCCAGCTCGTAGCTCGCGAGCACGCTATATCGTTGACGATTTAATTTCGTTAAGCGTTGCAATTTATCATCCCCCTCCCGCGATCTTATATAAATTTTAAGCCTCTTCGTACTCTCTCAACACTCGGCCTCGATATAAGGGATGAATGAAGGGGGTTGGGTTATTTCATCACGCGTGTTTGCTATCGAAGGATCCTAACTATTCCTACCCCTTCGAACGCCTGCCAATAACCTCGGGAGAAACTTTCCGATCGAATTTACCTCCCCCTCCCGCCCTCCTCGAGAGCACCTACCCTTATCGATATCAACTTTGGCTGCAGCCTTTCGAGTTTTCGATTGTACTCCCAGAGGCAAAAGTCCATCAATCCTCGTTACCAAAATTACCCCCGAAACATCCCTCATATCACAATCAACGGTTTACACCCCCTCCTATTTGCAATCCAATATTTCGTGCCTTGGTATCTTGGAGGATCGTCCAATATGGCGGCACATTTGATGCCTCGCGAATACCTAGCGAGATTAACGAAATTTATCGACGTGACGAGGGATGTTTTTGTCTTGTTATTTTTCGCCCTCGTTACTTTTCAACCCTTGCGATGAAAGGACGAAAGAATTTCCGATAAGCTTGCGCTCCTATAGGGGATACAAGGCGGGGTGGGGGGAGGGGTCTGGTCGCTTACTAACCCCTAAACGATCGTAGAAAACGAACAACCTTGCCACCGAGACCCTTCCCCTGCCCCAGTACACCCGTAATTTTTTTAATGTCCTTAACTTCCCAGGGCCCTACGAAGCCCAAAGGGAGCGAAGAAAATAGCTATGGATATTGCGGTATCGTTGGTGCCCGCGTGGCCTTTAAAGCCACAGTACCGATGTACTTTTGGTAATTCCCGCTGAGTGTCTGTTGTTGTTTTTTCAGAAACAAACACGTAGTAAGCCGCGCGTAACAAACCAAACTTTTCTCATTCTCTCCGTCCCTCGCTCTCTCTCTCTCTCTCTTTCTCTCTCTCTCTCTCTCCCTCTCTCTCTCTCTCTCTCTCTCTCTTTCGTACTTTACACGAGACCTTTTACGAGAAATGTGTTGCTTTAATTTTCTCCGATCGTTACTTTACATTGCACCCACTTAGTTTCACCCCCATTATCCTTTTTTCGTTCTCTCTTGCTCCCTCGAGTATGTTCCTGCGAAGGCCGTCATCCCAACCAACTCAAACAAACCCTTTGGGGTAATGGCCACTCACGGGCTGGAAATCACGACGTTCACTTGTATAAATCAACATCAATGTGGTACCCAGATTGCCAATGCAAAAAAATGGAATGGCACTCCCGTCAATTTTTCATCCCCTATTTTTTCACGGTCTACAAAGGGCAGAATCGGAGGGTTGAGCATGGAAGGACTCGCGTATACTCGAAGATGTATACATCTATATGGGGCCAGCCTCTCATTCGATGATCAAGCTAAATAAAAAAGGGATGCTACTCGCTTCTGTCAATTTTGCATCCCCTATTTTTTTCAAACTTCGAAGGGCAGGGCTGGTTGGTCGAGCTTGCACGAAAAGGCCCGTATATTCACGTGGATGTATACATGAATTTATAGATGGCCCCTCATTTGATGATCAAGCCAAACCAACCCACGTCTAAACAAAAATGGAATGCTACTCGCTCCTGTAAATTTTTCACCCCCTATTTTTTGTAGGATTTCGAAGTGCAGGGCTAGAGGGTCAAGCTTGCACGGAAGGGCCCGTATATTCACGTGGATGTATACATGTATATATAGATGGCCTCTCATTTGATGATCAAGCCTAAACAAAAATGGAATGCTACTCGCTGCAGTCAATTTTCTTCCTCTATTTTTTTCAGAACTTCGAAGAGCAGGGTTGGAAGGTTAAGCTTGCACGGAAGGGCCCGTATATTCACGTGGATGTATACATGTATATGTAGAGAGCCTCTCATTCGATGATTAATTCAAACGAACCCAAGCCCAATCAAAAAATGGAATGCTACTCGCTCCTGTACATTTTTCATCTCCTATTTTTTCAAGGACTTTGAAGGGCACAGCTGGAGGGTTGAGCTTGCACGGAAGGGCCCGAATATGGACGTGGATGTATACATGTATATATAGATGGCCTCTCATTTGATGATCAAGCCTAAACAAAAATGGAATGCTACTCGCTGCTGTCAATTTTCTTCCTCTATTTTTTGCAGGACTTCGAAGGGCAGGGTTGGAGGGTTGAGCTTGCACGGAAGGGCCCGTATATTCACGTGGATGTATACATGTATATGTAGACAGCCTTTCATTCGATGATGAAGCCAAACGAACTCAAGCCCAAACAAAAAACGGAATGCTACTCGCTCCTGTAAATTTTTCATCCCCTATTTTTTCAAGGACTTCGAAGGACAGGCTGAAGGGTCGAGCTTGTACGGAAGGGCCCGTATGTTCACGTGGATATATACATGTATATGTAGAGAGCCTCTCTTTCGATGATCAAGCTAAACGAACCCAAGCCCAAACAAAAAATGGAATGCTACTCGCTCGTGTAAATTTTTCATGCCCTATTTTTTCAAGGACTTTGAAGGACACAGCTGGAGGGTTGAGCTTGCACGGAAGGGCCCGTATATGGACGTGGGTGTATACATGTATATATAGATGGCCTCTCATTTGATGATCAAGCCTAAACAAAAATGGAACGCTACTCGCTGCTGTCAATTTTCTTCCTCTATTCTTTGCAGGACTTCGAAGGGCAGGGTTGGAAGGTTGAGCTCGCACGGAAGGGCCCATATATTCACGTGGATGTCTACATGTACATGTAGACAGCCTTTCATTCGATGATCAAGCCAAACGAACCCAAGCCCAAACAAAAAACGGACTGCTACTCGCTCCTGTAAATTTTTCATCCCCTATTTTTTCAAGGACTTCGAAGGGCAGGCTGAAGGGTCGAGCTTGCACGGAAGGGTCGGTATGTTCACGTTGATGTTAACATGTATATGTAGACAGCCTCTCATTCGATTATCAAGCCAAACGATCCCAAGTCCAAACAAAAAACAGAATGCTACTCGCGCCTGTAAATTTTTCATCCCCTATTTTTTCAAGGACTTTGAAGGGCACAGCTGGAGGGTTGAGCTTGCATGGAAGGACCCGTATATTCACGTGGATGTATACATGTATATGTAGGAAAACTCTCATTCGGCCGGCGATTCCGTGTAGGAGCAAGAGGGTTGCTCGAAAGCCACAGGAAATTCAGTCACGTCACGAGGAGTTCTGGCACAGCACACGAGAATTAAGCGGCATTAGAGATCAGTCGCGGGTAATCCGTGGGTGATGGATCGCAGGACCGGATCCAACACCCCGTTCCGTTATTCTACCTCTTACCTACACTACCCTTCTCTTGCCCTCACAATCAGAGGGAGAGAGAGAGGGAGGGAGGGAGAAAGGAAAGTTGGCATAGACGCTTCATGAAGGACGCTCCAGAATTCCGAATGAGGATAATACAGACCCTTATATTCCACCCCTCTCCGACCCTCTGCCATTTCACGTGGTCGCGTATCACACACCCTTGCACCCTAATCTTATTCGGCCTCGGCTCATCGAGCCGATTCTAAAAGACAGTGGAATGAATATTAAAAACATCCCTACAAAATGAACTTAGGGGTCGAAAGCTCCAGGGTAGAAATAAAAATCGAAACCTCCGAAGAATTGCCTCGAAAATGTTGCAAAGAAAAATCGACATCGATGAATGAAAAAAAAAATGACGCTATTTCTACTGTCGATCAAGCGCAATCCCCGATACGACAGACGAGATAAAAAAAAAGATGATCCCGAAGAGTGTAATCACTTGTCAGATTTTTTTGCTTATCCTTCCGCCTGTCTCGAACATAAATATACATGGTAACGTTACGAGAGGGATGAACCAGGGTGGAAAAAAATACAGCCCTTTTATATTCGGACCTTTTCCGGTAGCTGCTCCGAGGGTGGAATTTCTTTGATCCCCGGAGGATGTGGGGGGTCTGTGGCCAGACCGAGAGGGAGAGAAGCGAATGTAGTTCCATCAACAGGTGAACGAGAGCCGGGAGAGCCCCGCGGTAAAAGGGGCAATGGAAACGATAAGCGAGCAGGGAGAACATAACGACGGTGATAGGGACTTTCCTCCGTGCTCGGAACAGGGGCAAAATGGCCTATGTAGCGACTGTACGATTTTCCGATAAAAAGCCTTGTAGCATTTATTGGAAAAAAAAAATTCTCGCGATCTTTTGGGCCTCGCTAATTAGGCCCACGTGGGGAGAAACATAACGTAGCTTGTTGATGAAAATTCGGACAGAAAAATTCATCAATGTTTATTCGCTATATATAGTATCTTTTGTATCTAGAGTTTTTTATGGCAATTTAAATGGTACCAGTAATTGTGCTTTTTTAAATGGCAATTTACATGGCAACAGTATTTGAGCTTTTTTTAAATTGCAATTTAAATAGCCACAGTATTTCAGTTTTTTTAAATGGCAATTTAAATGGCAACACTCATTTTGTTTTTTTTTTCAAATACGGAAATTGTAATGGCACCAGTAATTGTGCTTTTTTTAATATGGCAATTTTCATGGCAATAGTATTTAGGTTTTTTTTAAATATGGCGAATTAAATGGCAACACTAATTGTACTTTTTAAAAATATGGTAATTAAAATAGCGACACTAAGTGTGCCTTTTCCCGATACGGCAATTCAAATGGCAAAAGTAATTGTGCTTCGTTTAAATATGACAATCCAAATTGCACCAGTACTTGAGCTTTTTGTAATGGCAATTTTAATGGTACCAGTATTAGTCTTTATAAAATAAATATGACCATTTTCATGGCAATAGTATTTAAGCATGTTTTATGGCAATTTAAATGGTACTGTTAACGGCGGGGTAAAGTTAATTCGGCGAAAAAAAGACATGTTTGTAAGATTTTTTTTTCGCGTAACGAATAGTGTTCGTTTATTGAAAAATTTACATATAATAAAGTAACATTTGAACAACATTCTCCTAAATTTGCATTGCAAAATATTCAAAATTGAGCGAGTGAAAATTAAACCCCGGAGGCGCCTCGAAAAAAAGTTGGTTTGCGGTGTGCACCATAACTCGCAACAGAATCATTTGAAACAAAAAAATCAAAATGCATTTGTTAAAGGAGATGTTCCTCGAGGTAATGACGGGAGGATTTTTTTTTTCGATTTTTCGATTTTTCGTAGCACTTGGGAGCCAAAAACCCGATTTTCGCTAAAAAAATCGGCTAATTTGTTGTTGAAAAATTAGTAATTATAAAAAAAAAACAAAAAAGCTCTCGACAATACCTGGTGAATTATGTGAAGAAGTACTGTGCAAAATTTCAAAGCGATTGGTCCAGTAGATTTTGAGTTATCGTGCATACGGATTTCAAATATGACAAGTCTCAGAAAAATGGTTTGAAAAACGCAGAAGAGAAGAGAACGGCATGGAGCAATAGACGCTCAAATACTCATAACTTCGTCAATTTTACTCCGATCGACTTGAAATTTTAACACAATATTCTTGATATATTATGCATTCGTTTAAAAAATTAAAAAAATTAAGAAAAAAAATTTTAATACTTTACCCCGCCCTTAAGTTATTGTGCTTTTTTAGGTATGCCAATTTTCACGACAATAGTAATTCAGCTTTTTTTAGCTACGGCAATTTGAATCGTAACAGTTGTTGAGCTTTTAAAAAAAATGGCTCTGCGAATGGCAATACTAAGTACGTTTTTCCACCATGGCAATTTAAATGGCGCCAATATTTGTGCCTTTTTTTAATCACATTAGTCTCATTTATCTATAGCCGAAGTCTGAAGATAATAAAAAATGAGAACGTGAAAAAAATGGCCATGACTGGAGGGCGCGAAGTAGAAAGAGTCAGGATGGAAAATACAATTTGGAATCATTGACAGTTGACGCTGACACGTTCTAGAATGGAAGGAGAATGTTCGATGAGAATGAATTTCACGTACGCCCTCGAGGCTATGGAACAAGACGGAAGCTGAAAGTCACGATTTTCCCTCTCTCTCTCTTTTCATAAGAGAAACCGTCAAAATTTCTTCCGCCCTCTCTCTCTCTCTCTCTCTCTCTCTCTCTCTCACTCTCTCCCGCCGTGGACCACAAAGTCTCGTACTTTCAGGAAAAGCTCGAAGCAGACACACACAGACCAACTCCTCTAAAACGTTTTCGAGCATAAGCCAGAAGAGTCGAGTGGTAGGTACGTGCTTCGCGATTTTCTCTCTCTCTCTCTCTCTCTCTCTCTCTCTCTCTCTCTCTCTCTCTCTCCCGAAGATTTTTTCCTCCCAGCACATTCGCAAATCGATACGCTTTTCTTTCCTCCTTTTTACGCCTCGACACTCGCCCTCTCGACGTTGTAATGCTCCTCTTTTTTCTTTCTTTCCTTTGCCCCACCCCCTTCCGCCTTCGCGACTCCCTCCTTTTCTACGTCTCAGGCGAAAAGCTAATACATTTCTCACGAGATGGAAAAGACGCGCCTCAGACTCGGAGAAATTTTCTCTCTCTCTCTCTCTCTCTCTCTCTCTCTCTCTCTCTCTCTCTCTCTCTCTCTCTCTCTCTCTCTTTCTCTCTCTCTCTCTCTCTCTCTCTCGATTTTGTAGTTTTTTTTCTTTCATTTCCTTTCATTTTTCGTCACTTCATCGAGGCAGAGTGCGCCTTACCATTTTGACATTTTTTACTCCCACGAAATTCACGGATTTATTGAC
>OZ023324.1:2168729-2173157 GCA_964007375.1 Ophion obscuratus
GTGTGTGTGTGACAATAAAAAACAGAGGTTGCTCGTTCAGAATTCTCTATGGCTTCTTGTTGACCCCTATCGAGATTCGCTGACTCGAGCGTTTTCGTCCTCCCGTGGTTCCGACTATACATTCATACATACATATATATATGTGTATATATATATATATATATATATATATATATATATATATATATATATATATATATATATATATATATATATATATATATATATACATATATATGTGTATGTATATATATATATATATAATTATTGTTGTTATTATTATTATTAAATTTAAAGCACGTAGCACGAGGTCGGAATATATATACATACAGGGTGTCCTGTTATGAATGGATAATCCGGCAACTGTTGACAGATCAGATCATGTTCTACTATATGCTGAAATTTCAGGTCAGTAAAAGTCCCACAGGTTTCGCGCTAAAAATCATCTGCTTTTGGTTCTTCGCGTGCCATTTCTACAAATGATAACTTTTTTTGACACGGTTAAAAAAAATACTCTCGGTTGTCTGTATCATTTAGAAAAGTCTTCTTTTTAACCTTAAACGTTAGTGAAACTTTATGAAAAAAGATCTCATGGAGAATTGTCATACAAACCAACTCGAACATCTGACTTTGATGGCCTGCGGTGTAAAAAAATGTACCATGCATATTGTGCGAATTACTGTAAAAAGTTGCTTAGTTATTGTCGATTCATATCATTTGTAGAAGTGACATGCAAAAAACCGAAAGCAGATGATTTTTTTCAAAAAATTAACACAAAGCCAAAATTACCATTCATGACAGGATGTGTATGTATATTTTTTCGTTAACAAAATATAAAATATATATTTTTGGGAAAGTGAAAAACCTGATGTACGCAAAAAATACAAGATTGGAACATAGTTTTAAAAAATATTGTATATTTTATTAAGTATAAAAATTATCAAATTATTTTTATAAAATGTAGAAATTTTTTTTAGTTTTTTACACCCTTTCATTTTTTCGTGTCCATTATTGGTCTTTAATTTCCCCAAAGAAATTGACAAAAAGCTAAAAATCCTCGGAAAAGGTAAACCTCGCGACTTCTGTCATTTTCCCTTCAAAGTGCATACCCTTAATTAATTTCTGTTTTTTTTTTTTTTTTCGTTTGCTAAAACGTTCGAAGAGTCGCGATTTTTTTTATCAATTCATCGGGAGACGCTTCGTCAGCATGGTCATTAAAAAAGAATCTCTGTGGGAGAGAGAGAGAGAGAGAGAGAGAGAGAGAGAGAGAGAGAGAGAGAGAGAGGGAATGGCCATTAAGACAGAGAGGGCTTCGGGAACTGGGCAAAGTTTCAAAAAGCTCGGGGTACTCTGTGATGGTAGTTGAGGTTATTGGGATCCTATACACCATCTGCGTGCACCTCTCTCTCTCTCTCTCTCTCTCTCTCTCCCTCTCTCTCTTTCTAGTTCATCGCTGCAAACGACGATGAGAAGAGATGACGCAGTTAGTTTTCCTCTTCCATTTCCGGTATACTCCGCGTCGTTTAAGCGGAGTTTCTAACATCGTGGAAAGCTATTGGCCACTCCCCTGATGGTACTATCAGCGCAAAAATTAAGAGAGCGAGAGAGAGAGGGGGGTCACTTGAAGGAAAATCTGTGGCGGAAAATCCGCAGTCAAAAAATTAAGATTTTGCAAACCGCCTCTGCCAAATAGTGCAACGACTCTGAAAAAATAGGCTTTTTGGGGATTCTTTTCAGCAAAACTACAAAATAAATCGAGATTACAAAAAGGGGGGTTTATCATACATATCAATGACAGTATACTGTCATTGATGTCATTTACTACATTTTTACTACTTGTCATTTATCTTATTTACATTTACTAAATTTATTACTAAATTTACATTATTAATATAATATACATATTAATATACATTAATATACATTATTAATATACATTAATATACATTATTAATATACATTAATATACATTATTAATATAAATTACTTATTTACATTTACTAAATGTCATTTACTACATTTTTACTACTTAATTTAAAAGTAATTTTACTACTTACATTTTTAATACTAATTTTGTAGTAATTTTTTTTAAGTGTTTATTTTCAAAAGGGCAGCTGTGCAGCGATTGACTCAAAACTGAATTTTTTTAGTTGACCGGAACCATAACTCAAACAATTTTCAACCGGTTCACTTGAAATGTTGAATATATCTTGAAAAATACATTGTCTATGGAAGTAAGGAGGATTTTTTTTATATTGCATAGTTCATTTGTTATTAACGATTTTTTAGGCAAATTTTTGGGAAGTGAAAAATTTTTCTAAAAAATCGTCAGATAATTCATAATAACAAATGAACTATGCAATATAAAAAAAAATATCCTACGTACTTCCATAGACAATGTATTTTTCAAGATATATTCAACATTTCAAGTGATTCGGTTGAAAATTGTCTGAAATTTTGAAATTAGTCGCTAAAAAAAATTATCGTATACAGTCACTTTTCGTATAGTCAGTTTTTCTGAAAAAAATCTTCAAAAAGTCTATTTTTACGGCCTCTAGAGTGGTCTAACCCCTTAAGCAATAAACGAAACGATTTTTCGAACCTTCTAATTCAGGCTCCCTTAAGTACTGTTTTTTTTCGCGCGGTTTCGAAAGAAAAAAAATGGGTTCTTTTTCTCCGTAGCTCAGCGACTAAGGGATGTACGAATTTATTTGCGACCCACTTTTCACCCCAGCCCCGAGCCGCGATCTACTCTATGTGCGGGTAATAAGTTGCGAGATACGCGAGTGGATCGCAAAAAGTACGAGAAAAACGTGAGAAAGATCGAGAGGAGTAAAATCCTCGCTGGAGAGACGAGGGGACAAAAGTTCGGCGGTTACTTTTCGCAAGAAGCTCGTCGATAATTCGGCCCTTCTTGGTCCTCGAAGATTTTGTTTTTTTTCCCCATCCACGCGACACTGCGCGAGATAAACCGTGGCTCGAGTGTCGATATCCTGGCCGGTAGGATCGGATAAAAAATTTGGAGGGGGAGAAAAAGTTTTTCCAGCTTCACCAGAAGTTACGAGATTTTTGTTTTTTATTTTTTTTTTTTTGAATCACCAAATCCGCCCTTTTTTGCGGTCAAGTTGCGAACCAGTTGACTTGGTCCGTCGTCCTGGAAGTTTACTGGAACATAAGGGGTGGGTGGCCTGGAGAGAGCCTGGATTAATTTTTCCTGCTTTTCAACCCCCTCGCTCTCTCTCTCTCTCTCTCTCTTTCTCTCTCCAGCAATCTCTCGGGTACCTTTTCACCATCGACAATGAGTAATAACCTGGAAAATTCCACAACCGCGCTCCGGGCACCAAAACCAGACGAGCTTTATGCAGGACTTTTCCTCCCCCACCCCCCACCCTCACCCTCCACGGTTCCATTTTCTAAGGATTCGTGGCAATTCAGGAACGCTTTTTCCTTTCATTACTACACGCTACTACACGCTTCTAATGGCTGATATCGAAAGATTTCTCGCGATAAGTTGAAAAGAGCAAGCGAGCAGAAGAGGAGAGAGGAAACTACAGAAATTCCTTTCTAAAGACCCAAGAGCTTCGATTTTTTTTTTTTTTTCTTTTCGTCGTCCCTTTTCTATCCAACATTTTCAGCATCGAAGAATCTGACCTGTTTCCAGGCGAGGATGTGAATTCTTTTTCATCCTCTCAAGCTACCTCCCCCTGACTAGCCCGTCGTTCTGGAGCATGCTGGCAGAATCCCTAATGCCCTACGAAATCACCCATTGGATTTTGAGAGTCCCTACGGCTCGTATGGACCATCCGCGGCTATTTCATTTATTCGTCGTTATTATCGAGAATCCTTCAAGACCCTTTCGCGAATAAGTCCCTTATTCCCTTCACTTTCGTCAATCGAGCCGGACCCTATGAGGTTACCATTTTTCCCGCGTATACACAACTATCCACTTATCCTGCGAGAAATGACCCGAAGGCCGTACAGGGGTTGAATTTCGGGCTTTGTAATATCATATGATATAATATAATAATATATAATATAATATTATACTATATTATACTATATAATACTATATAATATTAATAATATTATAATATAATATAATATATTATATTATATTATATTATATTATATTATATTATATTATATTATATTATATTATATTATATTATATTTAATTCTATATTATATTCATAATATAACAAAAAATTGTAGGCAATTTGGATTATAGGCAAAAGGGCGAGACAAATTGTCGGTTCAAAAGAGACGGAAGTTCAGGTTGAAAAGGGACCAACACGTTCTTACTTTTTTTTCGTTGGATCGTGTACGATTTCCTTTCCATCTAGCTCTTTGACGGTTGCGACGATACTAGAATCCTTATCCGGATTATAGCACTATATTATATTATATTATACTATACTATATTATATT
>OZ023324.1:2173357-2203715 GCA_964007375.1 Ophion obscuratus
CTCGACTTGCGGGAAATACCGGAGCCGCCCGCGACCAGAGTGCTCCTCCATTCAATGTCAATATAGACCCGGAACATACTTCGCCCTGAAGAATTTATGGAAAATATTTTTCGACAATCTTTGCACATAAAAATATAAACCTAATGTTTCATCCGCAAAAAATAAAGCGTAACAATTTAATTAATTATAAAAAGTAAAAAAATAACACTTGAATCAATTATAACAAGCTAAAAATAACAATTCAATAATAATATAATTGTAATTTTTGGGACTTTTTATGAATTGTTAAATTGTTAATTTTTGGCTTGTTATAAATTGATAACAAGCCACAAATTGACAATTTAATAATTCATAAAAAGCCAAAAAAAAACAACTCTATAAATGATAAAAAGTCAAAATATTATAATTCAATGGATTATCGAGAGCAAAAAAATTATAATCACATTTATTCAAATTTTATTTTATAGTATACTCATTTCCTTAATTATAATTAATTGACGCGAATTATTCTGTGCCTGTTGAGCTTCCTGCTGCTGAGCTTTTCGGAAGCTTGGCTCCTGCAGGCAAAGAGTACTTCCTTTTTTCTTATCAATAAATTGTCCAACGCTCTCTCCGGTCGGCGACGAATATTCGAGTCTTCCAGACTCGATGAGCCGCAACAGGGAGAAAAGGAAAATAAGGAGGGAAAAAGGACGAAGCGAAAAAAGAATTTGGGTCACGTTGATTTGTGGATATTAACGGCGATATTGCGACCTCCCGCGGATGATATAGATCTCCGTTGAAATACATATATATATATATATATATATATATATATATATATATATATATATATATATCGAGAAGACTCCTGCTGCGGTTTACCGCAAGCCCTTCTACCTCCCTTCTCGATATCACAGTGGCTATAAATTCTTTTTTTCATCCTTTTTTTAATTCCCGTCCTTTTTCGCTCCGTAATCCCTTGAAGTTCGAGCAACATACACGGGCGACGGCGATTCGTTACTCGCGGAATCTTCGTGGATACACGCACACGCTGGGTATCGAACATTTGTCACCGCGCCTGACACGTGTCCTCGCGCACGAGAAGGGAAGAAAGCATGCTGCGAAAGACATCTGGGGAATTAGAAAGGGGGCAAAAATTAAACATTCACTCTATGGGGATCGTAAATTTTTTTCAGTCCTCCTGAATATCGATTGAATTTTTGTTTTGCTCACAGGAGTATCAATCCTATGTGATATAAGACAATATATTGTAACAAAATCGACTTTGATTTGTCCGTGAACATTGATTTTTATTTTATTTTTAGAGATTTTTTAATTTTAGTCTTTATAAAGTTAATTCTACTTTTAATAAAGTCTTATTATTTTTTATTATCAACTTTAATGAATTCTAATTGTAATCAAGCTTGTTTAGGTTTATTCCAACTTTAATACGGGACATTACTGTGACGGGTTGAAAAAAGTCGATTTTTTCCATTTTCTCAAAGTTTACGTTTTCAAGATTGTGTGAAAAAAAGTTGAAGTAAAAATATTGAAAATTCACCAAGTTACGGACGATTTAGCGGGAGCAGGAAAAGTGACGATTTACTTTCAATCTCGACCTGATCGGAATCATAACTCTAGCTATAATTATCCGATCCCCTATTTTAAAAAAATTAAAATTTCCATAATTGCAGTAGCTATTGTTGAACATAGCATTTTTTTAAATTTCGGTTTTTTGAAGTCACCGAATATGAGCAAAAATTTCCCCAAAATTACAGTTTTGTTTGAACACCGGCCATAACGTGATTTTCTTTTTCGAAAAACGGCTACGTACAGCGAGAACTACATTTTACATAGATTATGAAACTGTTTTATTTTTATTTTTGAGACCAGCCATTATCGAGTCGTCGATCCGGAATACCCCAGTAACGTTGTTAATTTTTCATTTTTTTTCAACAAAAATGTACACGCAACAAGTTCAATGTATGCTTAATAACCTACCTTTTTTCCAAATCCTAAATAAATCACGTAGTAGACAAAAACACTCGCAAAAATTATCGTTTATTTTGATTTTTTTGTATTTATAATTAACATTAATAAGACATTGACATTGTATTTATTAACATTGTACAAATTGACATTTTATTTATAATTAACATTAATTTATCATTAACATTAAAAAGAAAAATGTATAATTGACATTACAATTTAATTTCACTAATTATAATTTCGTATTAACTAGTTCAAATTAACATTAATGGCACAAATGTATAATTGACATTACAATTTTAATTAACAAATTAAATTTTCAATGTCAATGATACATTGGTCTTGTTAATGTTAATTATAAATTTCTCAAAATTACAATCTTAATAAAGTGTGCATTTGAAAAAAGAGCGCAGATTTTATTTCCCGAATAAAGGATTTTGGGGAAACGAGAATAAAAAATAGGACTGTTGTTTATAGAATTGGAAGTGACGTACATACAACTTGAAAAATTCCGGGCAATCGATGATCAAACGAGGATCTCTTTGAAGGCTCGAATAGCACGATGCCTCACTCAGATACGAGCCATCTGTTTCGCCACCTGCCTCCCTCGCTCCATTCCTTGCACTCCATCTCGAAGGCAAAAAAGCTCGACGAGCGCCAACCTCCCCCTACACTTGACTGATCGTTAGCATCGAGGCAAAGATCCACAATTCCTGCCTCAGCTCGTACCATCATTACTTCTCCACTTCTTTGACCCTCAACTAGCTCCTTCGCGACATTTGTCTTCCTGCTTCCGCGTCCGAGCACATTTCCGGTATTGGGGTGGATAGTGGGGGTGGAAAAAAAATGTCGCCGTCTTCGGACTAAAACTAGGGATTAAGTTGGTTGGAGCGTTAGCCACAATCAAAAATTGAACAGAGTTAATATATATATATATATATATATATATATATATATATATATATATATATATTTAACTGCTATTATCCAGACAATAACATATATGCGTCTTAACGAATTTTTTGACATTTTTTCACCCCACCAAATTAGAGATAAAAAATAGTTTAAGATATGTAATTTTACGTGCGATAAGATCCCAATCACAATATCCAAATAATCCCCCTGGAATAACATAAATACCGTTGTCGCTCTATCTTATTTTAACCGGGGGGAGGGGGGGATCACTGGTAGTCTAAATTCAAAATGGCGACCAAATCCTGGGCTTACGTCCGCCATGTTGAATTTTATGAAAAATTGTTTTTCTTGAATAACTCGGTCATTTTTAAGTTTGGGATAAAAATGGTCGAGACTAAACTTGTAGGAAATTCAATTTTCTATAAATTTAGTTATTACAGTTTTTTCTCTACGACCGATAGTTTTGGAATTAAACCTGAAAAAGCGGCGAAGTAAGCTATTAGCGAAAAATGGCTATTTAGTACGAAGATAAACCATTTATAACAATGGATAAATTATTTCTAACAACTGGACCGATTAATCTTCTTAAGGAGGGAGATCCCGTTGGGCGACGAAAAAAAATGCTGGTTTTTGTGATTTTTTAAAAGGCATTTAAAAATCGCGGACGTATGGCAGGGTTTTCTAGACTGCATTTTCCGAACTGTCGTGACGTATAGCTAAAAAACTAATTGACCGATTCTGATGAAATTTGGTATAAATGTTTCTAACCTTATTGTCTAGATGTTTGCGAAAATAAAAAAAAACGTATTTTTTATTGCAAAAAGTAGCCACTTTTTCGGAAAATTCGATCTTTGTGTTTCAAAGCGTACAATTTCACAAATTTTCAACATTTCTCATTTTTTCTTGGTTCATATTCTGCGCATAAGTGTTAATGCAAAAAAAAAACATGCGTTGTTTTTTTTTCAGATTAATCCCGCCCTTGAAAGACCATGCCATATCTTTGCCAATTTTAAAGACTAATAAATAAATAAAAATACCACGTGACAGCCAAAATTGGTAATAAACCATGGCCCCAGTTTAAAAAATGTGTAAGGTTTCCTTAAAAAAAAAAATCACGAAAATCAGCCTTTTTTCCTCCCCTAAAGGTATCTCTCCCCCGCAATTCCTGGAGTATCATTGGTCCAGATATTCGAGCTTTTTTTTCCCCAACTGCCTTCTTCTATTCATGGAAAAATCATTTTCCCCCGATAATCACGTGCCGGAGTATCCGGTTGATTAAATTTCTCATTATCCGGAATTTGCAGACGCTTTCGAAAGGCTTCCATCTGGGTAATCCCACTTCGAGACGCTCAATCATCCGAGCTAAATTTTCAATCCCTTTCGCGTCCTTGCCACCCCCTCGTAGTGCGAGGTCCATTGCGCGAAAGATCGGAGAGTAAATATTTACGGGAGAATAATCGTCCTAGTGACATCAAGGACATTTAAACGAGGCGAGAATGATCGACAGCAGAGTCCCGAGGGGGAAAAAAGGATCTTTTTCCCAAAAAAAAAATCTAAAAAAAAAATCAACCTAAAACTTGGGTTTGTGAAATTCGTCGAGATGTCGACCGGAAGTCTTTGATCCTTTTTTTCCCTCGACAAATAGTCCAGACAATGAGCGTGAAAGTAAACACTTTTCCGACATACATACGCAAAATTGATCTATCGGTAATTGGATGGTGATAATAATTTTGCAATCAAGCTCCGAGAAAATGTTTAAAAAATGTTTGAACCCGTTTAATCCGGAACCTAATCATTTTAACGAAAAACATGTCAAACAAAAGTTATTTGGGACATGAAAGTACGTAAAAAAGCAATGTACGTTCATCTTCGTATCTTCAAAAATAAGGGAGAAAAACACGAAAATACATTCAACTGGGGAACAAAAACGTCGAAATTTCAAAAAATAAAATAAAAATATCAAATTCGTACATATCGCGGATTTTTTTGTTAAGGGGGAATATACTTTTGTGCATTTTTTTCCTGCATCTTCCAGAAAAGAAGAAGAGAATGGTGAATTAGATAATTAGAAGGACAATTGTATGGTCCAGGCGTCGCCGATTAAAGGTAAACACGAAATTTCCATGATTTTGCAGTACTTAAAACTTTAAACGCGTTTTTCTCGAAGTTTTCATTGACTTGAAATTTTTATTCTAGACTCTTGACAACATTTTCTAGTCCAGTACGCAGGATTTTTTCGATAAGTTGAAATTTAAAAACTTTATGATCGATTTTCGATCAATTTTTTTACGATTTTTGTTTTCTTCATATTAACGCCATTTTTTAAAAACGAATATTTTGAAAAACCCCCCTACGTACTGGACTAGTTTTTTATATCGACTTTTGAAATATTTTTCGTTTTTTGTTCTAGCTTGAAAATGATGATATGTGCGAATACGCCGGTAGAGGACTATGAAAAAAAGGAGTTTCCTTACATCGACTACTGCGCTGCCATTTTGTTTGAAAATAATTTAAAAAAAAATTCTTTTACTTTAAGACTTGTACGAACTGTATAAAAAACCGAATTTAAAAATATTGTTTTATTTTTCTGAAATAAATTGTCGAAAGTGACCCTTGATTTTGCCCTCACAAAGGTCTATTCCCCCTTAAATATTGCTTTAGTAAGAGTTAATCTACATATCTAGAATTTTTCAAAATTTTTATTTAGTGTGTAAGTATTGAAAAAGACGACTGAACATTGACAAAATTACTGGTTGAGTATCACTGTTAGAAAGAGACGCACTATACGGCTATGCCGTTCGCACTCATAGGAGGTTCTTTCTATCTTTCCGCCACGCATGCGCGCAACGCGTATCCAACGAGTATCTCGCGTTCATTACACTCCCAGTGGTGCTTCGGCTGCAAAGGGATTTCGTCTTGCAAACAAATTTTCATTCGTCCATTTCTCCCTTATTTTTGAAGATACAAAGACGAACGTTAAATACTTTTTTACGTACTTTTACGTTGTAAACAACTTTTATTCAACACATTTTTCGATAAAATTATTAGATTACGAATTAAACGGTGTTTAAACATTTTAAAAAATTTTCTCGGAGATTGATGGCAAAATTATTATCGTCATGCGATTCAACGTCATCTAATTACCCTTAGATCAATTTTGCGCATTTATATATAAAAAGTGTTTACTTGCGAAATTTTTACTGTACTAGAATGATGTCGTCCTCTTGTCTCGCTCGTTTCCTCCAGCTTTCTGATGAAAGCTGCCGTGAACGTTAACGAAGAGGGAGGAGCTTTGCATTTTCGTCCTTATAACGGAGAGATTCCCTTTAATCTCCCATCTACAAGGCTGTCTCGCTTCCCTCCCCTCTCTCTCTTTCTCTCTTTCAGGCTGCCTCTCTCTGCCTTTTTCATCCCCTATCGTGTACCCGTCGCGAAATGGAGCGCGGCAAAGAACGAAAGTAGGCGAACGTTGGAGGCGAATAAAATGATGAAGATGAAGAAGGGAAAAAATAAAATAAACCCGGAAGTGTTGCAAGCTCGACTAATGTAATTACTCGATCCATCACGAGCCAATTTTCAGGACCGACCAGAAGGGGGTGGAATTTTTCAAAAAAGGGTGAAAACTTCTCGAGACCTTGATCAAGGTTTCGAGTCCTGCTATGCTTTTTTCCTTAAGCGGGGGGATACATTTCGGCGAGGAACTTTTTTTCTTAATTTTATTATTTTTTTTAAGGGAAGATTTTTTCACCGTTTTTGAGACTTACAAGCAACACACTTGAGTGTCCGCCTTCGATTTTGTTAAAACTCATATATGTGATAAAGCATTGAAAACTATTAAACACGTATTTTTTTATCTGCGGAAAAACGTTTTTAAGGGAGGAAACGACTCCTTAAAGAAAGGTGTGTCGCCCCTTAAATTACTTTTCTTTCATTTATTCTGTAGTGCATTTTTCATCGCTGTACGTTAGAAGAATTTTGGTTTCTGTTTCATTCAGATCGGTGGACTGCTTGTGGGTGAAACCACCCCCCCCCCCCCCCCCCGAAACGCCTTTCCTCGAGGGGAGGTTTCGCCCCGCAAAACGGTTTTTTCGCAGATAAAAAAATACGTGTCTAATAGTTTTAAATGCTTTATCAGATATATGAGTTTCGAAAAAATCGACGGTGGACACGTAAGTAATGTTCCTTGTTAGGGTATGTTTTTATTAATAAACTTTCATTATCTTTTAAGCTGCATTTTCAAAACTGGCGTGACGTATAGCCAAAAAACTAATCGACTGATTTTTATGAAATTTGGTATTAATCTTTCTACCCTTATTATTTAAAACGTGCGTCTCTATTGTTTTGAAAATGAAGAAAAAAGTATTTTTTACTGCAAAACGTAGCCATTATTTTCGGAAAATTCAATCATTTTGTTTCGAAGCGTACCATTTCAGCGGTTTTCAACATTTCTCACTTTTTCTTGGTTCATATTCGGCACGTGAGGGTTAATGAAAGAAAAGTGTTCTTCGGTTTTTTTTGTCAGATTAATCCCGCCGACGCTACATGTCACGCCGTCTGACAACATCCGCCGCAACCCCCTTAGAAGACTGTGCCATACCTCCGCCATTTTTGAAGATTAATAAATAAATAAAAATACCACGTAACAGCCAAAAGTAGAAATGAAACATACCCAAAGTCTCAAAAATTGTGACGAAATATTTCGTTCGAAAAAAATCATGAAAATCAGCTGTTTTTCAACGCCTCGGGGTATCTCCCCCTTTAATTCGCAACGCACATGAAAAAACATCGAAAAATTCTGGAAATTTTTTCTCGCCCTCTCTCATCCGAGACAGTAATTAAAATGCAGAAATAGCTGCAAATTTCCTTCTTGTTCGAGCGAGGAGAAGAAAAAGCGAGGAAAATGATTAGGCTCCGAAGGATCGAGGGATGCGGATAGTAAAGCGTGAGAAAAGTCGCAGGCAGTTTCGAGTTATCGTACGCACGTGTTGGCGACTACGACGAGGGTGGGCGAAATCAAGAAAATGAGGCCCCCAGCACGTGAGCTTTTTGCGGAAACACGATCCGCAAAAAAAAAAGGAAAATACTTATCCACCAACCCCAAGGGCATGTCGAGCTACGTATACATTTTTTACTCCTTCACCCCTTAAGGAAAAAACGTCGCAAAATTCTCGTCCCAGCGTGTATGTAGATTGGGCATGAGACATTTTCCGCAAGCACTGGCATATTAGGCTAAATAAAATTGGAAATTAATCAACAAAAAAATTCCGATGAAAGATAGGGAATTAATAAATAAAAATAATTCCAATGAAGCATGAGAAATTAATAAATAAAAACTTGAATGAAGAAGAATAAATTCCCAACTAAAAATAATTCAAATTACAAAAAATTAGCAACTGATAAATTGAAAAAATCGAATAAAAAATAAAAACGTCACAAGGGATGCAAAGCGTCATCTTCCGTGTCAAAGTCGTCGAACGAGGTCACGGAAAACCGCGAAAATTCAAGGCCACTTCAGGGTGAGAACGAGTGAGCCCCGCCAATTTCGCGAAAAGTGGCAAATCATCCCCACGACGTATAAATATTCATAAGCAGCCGTGTAAAGAGGAGCAAGGGGGTGGAGGGTGAAAATGAACGCCAGGACACGTCCGAAGGATCCCCATAAATATCCTTGAGGACAGTGAGACAATTTCGCCATGAGAAAGCAACAGAGACGACGACGAAAAAAAAAAAACGAAAGTATGATCAGTTTCGAGGGTTGATACGAGCAGGGGTAGTTTGTCGGGGGATGGGGATGGTGGCAGGTCGTAGACGATGCTCCTGAGTAATAAGCACGCATGCGATGAAGTGATCTGTGTTATTAACATAGACCTTGCCCCGTTGAACGAGCCCTCTTTCCCTCCCCACCCCCTTGCTCCCGCCCTCGCGATGTTTATTCCAAACGGTCGGTAGGGGTTGAAGAGACGGCACGAGGCTGTTCGTCCGAGCTAAACAGCCCCTGGCAATGGAAAGTAGAGAACCGGCTGGCCAAGGGGTTCAAAATTACTCATAGTCACGCCAACCCTTTCTCTGTCTCTTTTTTCCCTCTCGCTTGCCACCCCTTTCTCTCTCTCCCTCTCTCGCCGCTTTCTCCAGCTTTCACTCTCTCTCACTCTCTCTCTCTCTCTCTCTCCCCCTCTCTCTCTCTCTCGCTCTCTCTCTCTCTCTCTCTCTCTCTCTCTCTCTCTCTCTCTCTCTCTCTCTCTCTCTCTCTCTCTCTCTCTCTCTCTCTCTCTCTCTTCTCGCGGCCTGTCTGCCTTCCAAGTCCTTGGCTCCTGGAGACTTTGTCTCTCACCCCCCTCACCTGAATTTCATCCCCTTGGAGTCCCTGGGGACCCAAGGGGATGAAATTCCCACCCAGGGGGATGAAAATTCTTCTCGCGCTCTCGCGAGGCAGAATTTTGTGGTGGCGGTCGTGAGACTGGAGTGGATTAATCGTTGCATTAGTATTTTTTATTTACGTAATGGAGACTACGAGAGAGAGAGAGAGAGAGAGAGAGAGAGAGAGAGAGAGAGAGAGAGAGAGAGAGAGAGAGAGAGATTAATTGATGTATGCGTAGAGAAAATTCACAAGACGATTCAAATAACAGAATAGAAATAAATAATAATGAAATAACATGAAAAAAAACAACCCCTAGGCATATACTATAATTACCATGTAATTATAACCGCTTGATTAATAGAGGGAGAGAGAGAGAGGATGGAAGACAAACGGACAGTACTCCAGGAACGATTTCATGTAGCCAGACAATTGTCGAATTGTCGAAGAAATAATTTACAAGACCAATTTAATAACAGAATAGAAATAAATGATAATTTTAGAAAATGAAGAAAAAAACAACCCGTAGACAAAGAGACAAAGAGACAGTACCCCAGGAACGATTTCGTGTGGCCGGACAATTGTCGAATTATCAAAGTGTGTCTGTCACAAAATTGATACTTGTCGTAGAAAAAATTCACAAGACGAATTAAATAACGGAATAGAAATAAATAATAATTTTAAAAAACGAAATAAACCGCCCCTGGTCATAGACTATAATTAACATGTAATTATAACCAGTTGATTATTAGAGAGAGGAAGAGAGAGAGAGAGAGGGTGAAACACAAAGGGACAGTGCCCCAGGAACGATTTCATGTAGCCAGACAATTGTCGAATTTCATTGATAAAATTAACAACGCTCCAGGGCCACCTCGAACCGTGGCTTTTGCACCGTGGTCGTTTTTCGTCCGACCTAAACGTCGACACATTCACTGGCAGGGCTCGCAGCTGTGTCATCGTGTGCGGTCGATCAAACCGACCCATTCATTAAGTCCATTTATCATTGACAGGAAAACTCACTCTTCCTCTCTCCCTCCCCACCTCTCCTTCCCACCCTATTCAATTCCCATTATTACCCCGGTATATTTCTCTTATCATCGTTGCCTCATTTTTACTTCAACTTTCCATGATGTAATTCGCTCTTGACTCATTTAACACCAACTGTTTGGTTCTTGTTATCGTTATTTTTTTGTTTACTACACGTTTATCACCAGCAAGTATAATTGTGTATTTTATTATTATCGTTATTATTATTATGCTGTTATTATTACGTATCGTTAGTGTCGTATTTATTGCTTGCCCCTCATCAATTAATTATTAAGTAATAATTGATTATCTCCTATTAACCGACGATTGAATATTAATTACTTGTGGAATATTAAATACTGATGAGTTCGATGATGGATGATATTAATTCGTTTCATTTTCTTTACGAACTGGTTAATTTTTATTATTGTTTTTTTAAGCTTATTTTTATTATGCGCATTTGCTTCATGAGTATAATTATTGTAATTGTTATTATCCGGAACATTATTATTGTTATTATTTTAACAATTTATTGGTCAGGTTTGTTAAGGAATTTGTTCTATTCATAATAAAAATGATTATTATCATTATGATTATTAGCCGGCGGAAACGAGAACAATAATTATAAGAATAACTATGAAGAATAAAAATTGTAAAATTAAAAGATGCTTGTTTGGGTGTGTGTATTATTCATGATAATTATATTGACTATTATTATTATTGTTATTATTATTGTTATGACTATTATTATTATTATTATTAATATCATTATTATTATTATTATTATTATAAACAAAAAATTGCTCAAACAACCTTTTTAAAATTTCTTAATACTTAAATTTTCTCATTTATAGTTATATCATTATTATAATACACGCATTATTATTATATATTAATTATATTAATATGATAATAATTTTTTTACTATTATTATTATGAACAGAATAAACTCCCAAACAAACTTTGATTATTTTTATTATTTATAGTTATTCTTACAATTATTGTTCTTGTTTCCACGAGCTAATAATAATTGTTATTATTAGTTGATACGAATTATAAACCAACTTAAAAAAAAATATTTAAAAAAAGTTTGGTTGCGAGCTGATTTTGTTCTTCATAATAATAATAGTAACAAATGAGTACAACAAACTCCAAAACACACGTTGCTCTTTTTTTCATCTTTATTGTTTATAGTTATTCTTACAGTTATTGTTCTTATTCCTAGGGTCTCGAGGTTTCATCAAGGCCTAACAATATCGATCAATCAAAATTTTTCTCTCCCTCTCTCTCTCTCTCTGATAATTATTATGAGTAAACTTTCTTAATTTTTTTATTGACAAAAGTTTGCTTGCGAGTTTGTTTTGTTCACCATAATAACAAAAACAACAACAATAATAATAATAATAATAATAAATTGGCAAAATAAACAAACTTTTTTATGTTTTTAAATCTTTATAGTTTATAGTTATTCCTATAATTGTTGTTCTTGTTCCCAGGGGCTCGAGGTTTCGCCAAGGCCTAACAAAATCGATCAATCAAACACTCCCTCTTTCTCTCTCTTCCTCCTGCCCACTACGTACAGAAAATAAAGCCGTCGTTGAACGTCGGAATCCGTAAATTGGAATGATTTCCGTTCGCAACAACAATCCCGAGGTAAACTTCTCGTTTGCCTCGTAACCGCGGAAAGCGTTAATAATTATTTCTCAACATCTGATGTTCGCGGCGAAAGTGGAAGTGTTCGTGAATGTTGTTTCGTACATATGACGAATTAACTTTTTTTTAAACTAGATATTTGATTAGGTAATGCTTTTTTCTCTCTTGGTTCTTAGGTAGTACTAAACTGAAACCATATGGAGTGATGATAGCTAAAGAAAACTTTGTATACTCGTGCTGTATGCTTATAATAAAAATATATAAAATTACTTTTATTTAAATATTTACAATACCAAATTACATATTTTTGCAGTCTGTACAAGCCAATCGCCAGTATTGTGAAATTTCTCGCCGAAAAAGAGGAGGCGATAAAAATTTAATGAAGCCCACGATCTACAGTCTTTTTTTCATTTGCAATCTCGTTTCTTTCTTGACGTCAATTTCTCGTTCTTGGCTGGCACCAAATATCCATATAAGTCATTTGGTATTGTAAAAATTTAAATAACAATAATTTTGTAAATCTTCATTTTTTATTTATTGTATTATGTATACAATAAATTATTATCCATATTCATGAATCGGCGTTTTCAGTATTTGTTGTTCAAGGCAGTCATTCCGGGTAACTGATCAAAAAAATCGATTTTTTCCATTTTTTTTTTTTTGAAACTAATCGTTCCCTTTATGGAGCAGGCACAGCAGATTGAGGGTGAGTGAAAATTTCGTGATAATCGCATTTGAACCTTTAATACCTCGAAATCTAGCGAACGAATCAATTTGAAATTTGTATGACTTATTCAGTACTCATGTGGACACTTTACAAAGTAGGTTAATTCTGATCCATAAAACCGTTTTTTTTTTTCATGTTCAAGAAGTCGTGGAATGGACACCAAAATTCACGAAAAAATCTTCAACAAGATGCCAAAAATGTACCTTTCAATATTTTTTAATAATCTTAGTTCAAAAAGTAGTTCATACTTCAAATATTAAAATGCCGTTTAAGTTTTTGTTTCTATGAGTGTTAGGTCGCCGTATACTTCAGCAATGGGCTACGGTTTCGGGCTGAAAAAAATTGTAATGTGCTCAAAATATCAATAAATATATTGTGAAAAGTTCCCAGTTGTATGTTTGTTTAGTTCGCCAAAAAAAAATCCCAATAAAGCGAAGAAAAGCACAGAAATTCAAAATCCCTTACTAGTTTAGTTTTCGAGATAGACCCCGTAACAAAAATAGTCTAAAACTGACAACTTTAACAGCCTACCATTTCCTCATTTTCGAAGATGAAAAGAACAAAAATATACTTGTACTCTACTCACAAGAAAAGGTCGCGAGGTCGAACGCTCCGATTTCGATGAAACTTGGCAGGCTGGTATAGCGGTTAAAAATAGGCGACACGTGTTTTTTTATATCTGCTGAAGCCGATTTTTAAGGGTAGAATCGTACCGTCGAAAATAGGGGTGTTTTTCTTTTTTCATCGATAACGTTTTAACGGTACGAGAAATGAAAAAAAATCAAATTGCAACAACGTTTATTTTTTTCGTGTACTATACATTAGAGATGAGAACGATAACGTTATCGACGAAAAACGAACACCACCCCTATTTCCGAGGCTGCGTTTCACCCCTTAAAAATCGGGTTCCGCAAATATAAAAAAATACGTGTCCCCTATTTTTACCCATTCCACAAGCATGCCAAATTTCATCGAAAACGGAGCGGTCGACCTCGCAACCATTCCTTGTCAATGAGCTTTAGACAATGACACCCCGCATACCAGGGTAAGAATTTTTTGTCTGCTCCTTTTTCATGTATGGGCTCCTGAAAAATAATTTCATTGAATATCTAACAAGGAACATCACTTAAAAATAGGCGACACGTATTTTTTTATATCTGCGAAAGCCGATGTTTAAGGGTAGAAACGTACCCTAGAAAATAGGGGTGTTTTTCGTTTTTCGTCGATAACGTTTTAACGGTAGGAGATATAAAAAAAAATCAAATTGCAACAATGTTCATTTTTTGGTGTACTACACATTGGGGATGAGAACGATAACGTTATCGACGAAAAACGAAAACCACCCCTATTTCCGAGGCTGCGTTTCACCCCTTAAAGATCGGGTTCAGCAGATATAAAAAAATCAGTGTCCCCTATTTTTACCCATTCCACAAGCATGCCAAATTTCATCGAAAATGGAGAGATCGACGTCACAACCGTTCCTTGTCAATGAACTTTAGACAATGACACCCCACATGCCAGGGTAAGAATTTTTCTCTGCTCCTTTTTCATGTATGAGCCCCTGAAATATAATTTCATTGAATTTCTAACAATGAACATCACTAAAAAATAGGCGACACGTATTTTTTTTATATCTGCGAAAGCCGATGTTTAAGGGTAGAAACGTACCCTAGAAAATGAGGGTGTTTTTCGTTTTTCGTCGATAACGTTTTAACGGTAGGAGATATTAAAAAAAATCAAATTGCAACAATGTTTATTTTTTGGTGTAATACACATTGGGGATGAGAACGATAACGTTATCGACGAAAAACGAAAACCACCCCTATTTCCAAGGCTGCGTTTCGCCCCTTAAAAATCGGGTTCAGCAGATATAAAAAAATACGTGTCCCCTATTTTTACCCATTCCACAAGCATGCCAAATTTCATCGAAAACGGAGGGATCGACCCCGCAACCGTTCCTTGTCAATGAGCTTTAGATAATGACACCCCACATGCCAGGGTAAGAATTTTTTCTCTGCTCCTTTTTAATGTATGGGCTCCTGAAAAATAATTTCATTGAATTTCTAACAATGAACATCACTAAAAAATAGGCGACACGTATTTTTTTTATATCTGCGAAAGCCGATGTTTAAGGGTAGAAACGTACCCTAGAAAATGAGGGTGTTTTTCGTTTTTCGTCGATAACGTTTTAACGGTAGGAGATATTAAAAAAAATCAAATTGCAACAATGTTTATTTTTTGGTGTAATACACATTGGGGATGAGAACGATAACGTTATCGACGAAAAACGAAAACCACCCCTATTTCCGAGGCTGCGTTTCGCCCCTTAAAAATCGGGTTCAGCAGATATAAAAAAATACGTGTCCCCTATTTTTACCCATTCCACAAGCATGCCAAATTTCATCGAAAACGGAGGGATCGACCCCGCAACCGTTCCTTGTCAATGAGCTTTAGACAATGACACCACCCATGCCAGAGTAAGCATTTTTTCTCTACTCCTTTTTCATGTATGGGCTCCTGAAAAATAATTTCATTGAATTTCTAACAAGGAAGAAAGTTTTAAGGAGTGAAACGCTACCTCAAATATGGGGATGTTTTTAGTTTTTCGTCGATAACGTTTCAACGGTACGAGATATTAAAAAAATTCAAATTGCAAAAATGTTTATTTTTTTGTCTACTACACATTGGAGATGAGAACGATAACGTTATCGACTAAAAACGAAAACCACCCCTATTTTTCGAGAGTGCGTTTCACCCCTTAAAACCGTTTTTCCGCCGATAAAAAAAAATACGTATCTCTTATTTTTTGCCACTCTTCCACATAAAAAAGTTTCAACAAAATCGGAGGAGGACACCAAAGTGATGTTCCTTGTGAGTGAATATTCAGTTTCGGGTCAACATTCTGCATAAAATATCTGGTTCAAATTTCTGGTTCTGGTTCAAATTTCAGGTCTGTAAATCATTCCGTTTACGAGCTAGAGTCACGACATACAGAGTGACAGCAGAGTGACAGCAGATTGACAGCAATAGGGCTCCGGTCGTCCCTTTGGCTACAAAATCCTAAAAAAATGTTTTTTTAACGTTACGTCCATAGAAAAATAATACTCACGAGTACGTAGACGGCGAAGGGCATGACGAGTACGGCAACAAGTAGATCGGCGAGTGCGAGGCTGACGATGAAGTAATTCGTGACAGTCTGTAGAGCCCGTTCGCGCACGACCGCGAGTATAACGAGAACGTTACCGAATAGTGTCAGACACGGCACTACGACGAGTATAAGTGCCCACCAATTGTCAGCGTTGTTTTTTTCAACGTCGTGAGTCGAGTTGCAAGCGATGCCGTTGGCCCTCGAGAGGGCGTCGCCATTGGCGAATGGATCACAGCTGGCGTTCGTCGTGTTCAACGGACTCGACGAGTTAGCCTCGTAATAATTGGTGAGATTAGCGAATGCGCTTAAGTTGAAGCGATTCAGATAATCGTTGAGATCGTCAAAGACGAATAGATCGGTAATGGAGGACGAGGTGAAGTTGTCGTTGTTGACGGAAGTTGTGACTGCGACGGCGGCGCTGCTGCTCGTCGGCGTCGCCGTCGTCGACGTCGAGGACGACCCGGACGATGACGTCGACGAGGTCGTCGAAGGTGACGAGCCAACGACACTCGACGAGTTCAACCAACCGCTCTCGTTTGTACCACGAACGTAGGTTATGTTGTACGTTTCGCTCGGGAACACGTAACGGTCCGTGTCGTTCGACAACGGGCCAACTTCCGGTCTAACCGGTCTAACCGGAAGTTGGCCTGGGAAAGACGAACTGCGCAACTCCGACATATTTTGACCGCTGGTTACTGATTAACACAATTTTACGGTATCTCCGCTTCGAACGGATCGGCCATTGATCATCTCGAGAGAGACGACGCCATCTTGGAAGCTTCGCCCCCTGGCCACTTCCGTGAATGTCCTCATTGCCCTTTTCTGAGCCGCATGAACTCGAGATTCCTCGAGCTGTACGCTGGAGAAGAATACACTCGGCCTGGGGGAGTTTGCTGCGCCCTTAAGGACGGTTGCGAGTGCCCTTGTACGGATTAAGGGCTCGAGGTTGCGCGCTTCGCAGCTTTTTTCTCTTAGCTCCTCGCCACTTCCGGTCTCTTGGACATTCCTGAAAATCGTACGAGTGGCGTGAAGGAAATGTGGATTGGTACAGACGAAAAATGGACGGTGAGAAAGAAGGTCGTCGAGGGTCCATTCTTTTCATTCATTTTTTTTTGTTAGTGCGGAAAAAATAAATAAAAATAGGGAAATAAAAAAGGTGGGGGCGTTGGGAGCTGAAAGCTCGTACAAAATTGGGAACTGAAAGCTCCCAAAAATTGGGAGCTGAAAGCTCCCAAGAAAAATTGGAGCTGAAGCTGGAAGCTCTAAAATAAATTGGGAGCTGACAGGTGAAAGCTCCCGCAAAATTAGGAGCTTTCAGTAGTCGCCGAGAAGGGCGTAGGAAAATTGTGATCATTGTTCAATTACTGTTTGGCTGGTTTGACGTGGGAATTTCAGGTTAGTAAAAGTCCCACGGCTTTCGAGACAAAAATCATCTGCTTTTGGTTTTTCACATGCCAATTCTACAAATGATAACTTTTTTTGACCTGGGTATTTTGAAAAATACTCTTCGTTATTTGTTATCTAGAAAAGTCTTCTTTTCAACCTTAAATACTAAGGAAACTTGATGAAAAAAGATCTTATGCAGAATTTGTATACAAACCAATTCAAACATCTGACTTTGATAGCCTGCGGTGTAAAGAAAAATGTACTAGGCATATCGTACCAATTGCTTGAAAAAGTTGCTTGTCTGCTTGTCGATTCGTATCATTTGTAGAAATGGCATGCGAAAAACCAAAAGCAGATGATTTTTTTTTTTTTTTTTTTTTTTTTTTTTTTTCAAAAAATAACATAAAGCCAAATATCTCGAAAACCGTGGGACTTAAATAAACTGAAATTTCAGCATATCGTAAGACATGATCTGATCTATCGACAGTTGCAGGATTATTCATTCGTAACATGACACCCTGTATATGGGTTATTCTGTACGAAAAAGTCCCTTGCTTACTCGACGACACAAAGTACTTCGATATCTTTGGCAAAGGGAGCTGAGGGTGGGATTTCACCGGGGTATATGACAATAATAACAGTAATCAATCGAATCCCTCGGCTCTAGGGGCTTACAAAAAGTTTCAATAGAATTTCGGATATCCTTTGACTCTGGTGGGTTGATGTTTGCCAGTAACTAGTTTTTTATTTCCCGGGATATCATAGCGTTCGAGAATGATAGATTGGCACGTGTTGCAGTGATTTTGACGTTTGGTAAATTGTTCGTTTTACTTTTCGCAAAAACCCAACATTATTACACACTAATTGTGGCGTATTTATTAAGGGGTCATGTCTAGTTGTACAAGTCGAAATATTTTTTTTTTTTTTCAAAACCGACATATTTTGACAGAATATGATCTTATGTTCGCTAAAAAATTCACCGTGATCGGATCAAAATTGACACATTTATAGACTGTTACGTTTTTCGAAATTTTAAACGATTTTTTTCTCGAAAGTACGTTTTCGTAGTAGGTGATCGAAATATCTGTAAACTATTGCGTCGATCTTTCGGAAATTTGTATGTCTTTTTCTAGATGTAAAAATATAATAGAATATAATAGAGTAGATAAAAATATTTCTAGATGTAAAAATACAATCGGAAAAAAATCCTGCGATTTTCATCGCAGGATTTTTTTCCGATGCGTACTTTCGATTTGATAAACGAAAAATTCCCATATTTTTCGCAAAAATCAAGACTCTCACTTTGAAAACGGAAGGTTTTTTTTTTAAATTTGTTTACCTATTAAACAAATACTAATAAATAATAAATAAATGTTTAGTCAATAAAATGGCAGTGTTTTTCAGATGATACTTTTTCAAATACCTAACTTATCGTCACGACTTTCTATTTTTTAAATCCCAAAAATTACATGTTTCCGACTGTTACAACTAGGCATATCCGCAATTTTTTAATACCCTTACAGGATTTTTTTTCTACCGCTGTCCTGCACCGAGAACTCAACGACAAAGGTGCAAATATTTTTCCGCAATTTTCGCGTCGCTCGACGAATTTTCCTTTTTCTTTTAATTAAAAAATAAAATCGCGTATGTGAGCTGCGAAACTTTTGTGCGGGCCATATCGCGACTCCACCATGAGCTTTCTCCTCCCATTCCCTTTCCTCGTGAAAGCTCGCCTGTTTTCTTTTTTGTCCACTCTTGCCCACGTGGCCGCGAAATCACACGGACGACGAAATTCAACGGGGGGAAAGAATCTTTCGGTTGGAAAGTTTGCCAAGTTTCAGTCGCGAAATTTTGTACACGAGGAACATACGGTTTCGAGTGGAAAAACGTTTCACGAATAAGGAGAAAAATTATTGTTCTTGAAAAAAATAAACACTCCATAATTCCAGTCTTGTGCCAATTGCGCATTCAATTGAGATTGGTGGGCTACCGCCCCTGATTATTAAGGAGGGATACCAGTTTAGGAGCACGTTTTCGTAGTGATTTTCGTTATCTTTTTTTTTACACGGAAAAAATGAATAGAATTTATTTAAATTTTGAAAATGTTTCATACATATTTTCAAACAAATATTTTAATTTTTTACCAAGCATTTTCTCTGAAAATATGCAATTCACGAAAGCTACGCGCGAAAGCTCCGAGTGGTCAAAAATATTTAGAGTTCACTCAAGCCTCGGAAAAATACAAATTTACATTGAAAAATCGATTTTTTTTTCGTCCACTACTCACCCATTAATTTTATGCTTTATAATTCTAAAATTAACCTCGCGGAAGCTCCATCCAATGAATATTTAGTGGTCGCTTCTTTGGTGAATTTTGGTCAATTCTTTTTTTACTCTTGGCGAAAATTGGTCAATTCTTTTTTTACTCTTCTCACTCATAAATTTAACGCTTTGTAAAATTTTCAAAACAATTAATCCTTTTTTCGTTAGAAACAGATTTTTCAAATTTACCACTTCTAACCCAAGAATTATAATCTTAGTTCTCATCAAGTAATTCTTTGAAGCTCTTGTCCGTAAAAAAACTATTGTCCGTTTTATTCGTAAAACTGAAATGGCAGCTGTTTTCCGCGCATCGTAATGCGTAATAAATTATTCAGAAAATGTAACACTTCGCTGTTTATTTTGTTTTTATACTACAAGGAATTATAGTGCATGCGAGATTTATTTTCTAGCGGAAATAGTAAATTTCGAAAACCTTGAACGACCACTAAATATTCATTGGCCAGGTAGAGCTTTCGCGAGCTTCATTTTAAAATTATAAAGCGTGAAATTTATGGTTGAGAAGTGGACGAAAAAAAATCGATTTTTTAATGAAAATTTGAATTTTTGGGAGACTTCAGCGAACTCCGAATATTTGTTGACCACTCGCAGCTTCGGCGACAATTTTATTTTCTTTTTCAAGATTATAATTGGATGGTGAGAAAAAAGAATAAAAATGGAGCTCAAATTTGCGCCACCCTAGTGTACACTCTAGAACCCAAAGTTTTCATAGGAAATCAATACGCTTTGAAGATGACTTTAAGAACATGTTTTTCGTCTATATGAACCTAACTCTGACCAAAAAAATTAAAATTACATTTGTTTTATGGTGTCTTAACAAAAGAGTATAATTTTGGCCATTATTTTATAACTTCTTTTGCTATAAAAGATATACTTTGCACAACGATATTGCCTCAAATTGTGGTTCACATAGAGCGTAATTATATATAGAAATTAACTATCACTTTACAAAATTATGCGTTAAAAACTTTTTGAGCTAGAGTGTACACAAGTTGAAAAAAGTCATTTAAAAAAACGCGTTCGAAAAAAAAAAACACCCCAACCAAAAAATACAACGCAAAAGTTTGGGAACATATTATTCAATAGTTTAAAAATTTGTGGAATAAAAAAATTTATTTTTTGAATTATCTAAACCCCCGAGAAAGTCGTCGAGCAATTGGCGATCATGGTAAGTGTAACTCTCGCTGAACAAGACGTAATTTATTCAGGGTATAGCCCTTGGAGTGCAAGGGCGGGAGGGGAAAGAAAAATTGGCATTACGCGATGAGAGGCTATGCACTTTGCTCGCTCATTGGAGGGTGCCCATTAGCCCCCTTTGGCCTTTTTCCACAGCCAGCGAGTGAACGAGTACATTTTTCGAATTCACCCTCACCTAGCGCCATAAATTCCCTAATAAAGGGCTTCGCGGAATGAGCGAGAAAAAAAATAACCGGAAGTGCAATTTTCAAACTAAAATTTACGAAAAAAAAAACGTAATAATGCCGGACTGAAAATTCAGTGATTTTGCCAGCGTCCGAGGCGTTTTGAAATTACGTGCACCGAGGACGAATTTATGCGCGTCAGGTCGCGAGCCCCCGGCAGACCCGATTGATCGATCGGCCATACGGAACTTTAATTTATATATCTGGATTGATGTATCGCCCGGGAATGGCTGGCAGGATCCGTGCAAATGTAGAGGGAGGAAATGAACAAAAAAAATACAGGAGCAGAAAAAAACACAAATGGCTTTGAAATAAAGTTAAATTGTCGAAGATATCGAGAACTCTATCAATTTCAATTGCTGAGAGAAAATACAACGCCCGAGACTTTGTTATTCATTTCATTTTTGCCCCCCCCCCCCCTCCCCCTCGCCCCCTATTCGAACCAGCGACAATGATTGATGAAGAAAAACAATTGCTCTTTTTCGCCTCCGACCAAAAAGACAAAACTTCTATTGCGTTATTAACGAACCTCGATTGGCTGTTCGACCCAGCGGTTTCATAAAGTTCAGATTTTTTTTACGACCAGCAGCGAAATTTTTAAGAATAGTCGTGAAATGAGAAAAAAAAATTATTTATGAAAATATAATATATTTTTTTTAGTAATAAAAATACAATATATATTTTTAGTAATAACAATGAAATATATTTTTTGAGTAATAAAAATACAAATTATGTTTTTTAGGAATAAAAATATAATAAATTTTTTTTTGGAATAAAAATATAATATATTTTAGAGGTGAAATTTCGAAGTCGGAAAATTCCGGAAGCGGAACTTGCAAGGAGGCGAAGAAGGCTAGGAAATCTTTTTCTCGCGTTCTCGCCACGCCTCCAGTCGGGAATGGAAAAAATTCTTTTCTAATCTCGTTTCATCCTGGCGCGAAGTCTCGTGCTTAGAATGGACGCTCCTCGAGCGAGGAAATTACGCTCTCCCGTTATTTCCATATTTAATTTCGCCACCAGCTTCTCTCCTTACTGAGAAGTTGCCGCAAGCACCTATTTCCCCTCTCTCTCTCTCTCTCTCTCTCTCTCTCTCTCTCTCTCTCTCTCTCTCTCTCTCTCTCTCTCTCTCTCTCTCTCTGGACAGCCAAGAAAAAATTATTCAAAAATGAGGCAGAGGAAAAAGTTGCTTCGAGTGATAGTGGATCGAGTGATAGTGAATCTTCAAAACTAACAAAATTCATCTATCCCAAATTTCCTCATGATTTTTAATAGAAAAAATGTTTCCCCTTACTTATATTAAAAATATGATAAAAATTGGAATACTTGTAAATTATAATATTCAAAATCATTATATATTTGATTAAAAAATAAATTATACAAATTCAATAATATTTTTTATAATAATGAATAATACAAATTCAACAATATTTTATTCAATAATAAATTATAAAAATTGAATAACCTTTTATCCAACAATAAATTATACAATTTTAACAATGATTTATTTACCAATGAATTATAAAAAAATGTACATAAATTCCAAGGACCGGGAAACGAATGGGGCTGCTCGTTCGAAAAGTGGGCCCATGCAAATGCAACGAATTCCATTACTCGCCTAGTCAAGGTGGGCTCTCGAGAACGTAGTATGTCTTGCTTCCGCGCGACGCCTCGCAAATTTCCGTTGCTTCGTCCGACGAGGCAACAAATTTCGGCCTCTCTTTGGCGACTAATGTGGCAACGTTAATGTTATTCCGGCGTCGGTAGTAGCATCGTCGTACGTCGAATCGATCCATTGCCTGACCAACCGAGCAAATTTCCCTTCCATCCACGACAACTTTGTACTCCCTCACTGGCGCGTTTTCTCCCTTTCTCTCGAACTTCACCCTCCTCGTATTTTCTCTCATTCGCCCTTAATTTTCCAGCCGGATTTTTTTTGCCCTCTCGATGTCCACAACACGAAGAAACTTTCACTCAGCCTGTCGTGCACGATTTTCAAAATTCACTCGAGGCATCACCGGCTGCGACGAAGAAGAGAAAGAGAGAGAGAGAGAGAGAAAGTCTTAAGTCCACTTGACTGAGATCGAGCCCAGTCGTGGCTTTATTGTAAAGGAAACTTGGCTCTTTGCCCGTCGATTATATCGAGTCCTTATCGCGCTTCCCTTTCTATCTTATCTCAAGATTTTTATCCCGCTGAAAGCGAAGCCGATCAGCTTACGATCACTTCCGTCGGCCAGCGATACAACTTCTGCCACCCCCGGTCCCTCCCCCGCGAGAAACTTTTTCCCTCGTCGCGGGTTTCATTCATGAAAATAATCGACAACTGCCAGCGCTGAAAGCCCTCGTGGACGCCAGTTTTCCAACTCGCGCGATTTCATCCCCCTATTTGTTTCCTACATCCGCTTTGCGACCCGAAATATTTTTTTTTCTGCCACTCTTTCCGAAAGTTGACACCTTGATGATTGTCGATGATCATCGGAGGCTCTGGAGAACAGGGGGAGGCAAGCTCTGGAGAACCAACCCTTGCTTCACAAAGGGTTGAACGAAAGGCTCGTCATTATCGCGATAAAAATTCTAGGACCCCCAAACATTGATTCAAGCTAGTCTTTCCGGACGCTGACGCGTTGATGATTGTCGATGATCATCGGAGCCTCTGGAGAACCAACCCTCACTTCACAAGGGGATGAATCAGAGGCTCGTCATCGTCGCGGTAGAGATCCAGGATCTCCAAAAAAATTATGCAAGCTAGTTTTTCCGAAAGCTGACGCGTTGATGATTGTCGATGATCATCGGAGAATCTGGAGAACCAACCCTCACTTCACAAGGGGATGAATCAGAGGCTCGTCATCGTCGCAAAATCCAGGACCCCAAAGAAAAATGCTTCGAGCTAGTCTATTTAGAAGCTGGACACGTTGATGATTGTCGATTATCATCGGAGGATCTGGAGAACCTACCCTTCCTTCACAAGGGGATGAATCAAAGGCCACGTCGCGATAAAAATCCTGGACCCCTCAAAAAATTATTCGAGCTAGTTTTTCCGGAAGCTGACGCGTTGATGATTGTCGATGATCATCGGAGGATCTTGAGAACCAACCCTCACTTCACAAGGGATTGAATGAAAGGCTTGTCATCGTCGCGATGAAAATGCAGGACCCCCAAAAGATGATGCGAGCTTGTCTTTGCGAAAGCGTCGATGATTGTTGATGATCATCGGAGGCTCTGAAGAGTAGGAAGACAAGCTCTCGAGAACCAACCCTCACTTCACAAGGGGATGAATCAAAGGTTCGTCATCGTCGCGTTAAAAATTCGTGACCACCCAAACAATGAATCAAGCTAGTCTTTTCTGAAGCTGACGCGTTGATAATTGTCGATTATCATCGGAGGATCTTGAGAACCAACCCTCACTTCACAAGAGGATGAATGAAAGGCTTGTCATCGTCGCGATGAAAATGCAGGACCCCCAAAAGATGATGCGAGCTTGTCTTTGCGAAAGCGTCGATGATTGTTGATGATCATCGGAGGCTCTGAAGAGTAGGAAGACAAGCTCTCGAGAACCAACCCTCACTTCACAAGAGGATGAATCAAAGGTTCGTCATCGTCGCGTTAAAAATCCGTGACCCCCCAAACAATGAATCAAGCTAGTCTTCCCTGAAGCTGACGCGTTGATGATTGTCGATTATCATCGGAGGCTCTGGAGAACCAACCCTTACTTCACAAGGCTTCCCATCGTTGCAAAATCCAAAGAAAGAACGCTTGTCAAATGGAGAAAAAATCCAAGTAACCCCACCCCCTTCCGATCCAAAGATCATCTTCCAATGTGCTTGCACACCTGTAACCTATTCCGCGAAGTAAATCGTACCGCGAGAGATCCTCCGATCTCCCATCACTCTCTCTCTTTCCCTTTCGCACACGTGACTACCTCCAGGGGGTTGTAACTATGCGTGATGGAGTTCCCAATCACCAAGGACCGTCGTATCACACACGTGATTCTCGCCTGTCAAGTTTTCGGGCTCGTCCATCATCACGAGGTCTTGGCATCAACGAGGAGCGTGACGAGTGTCATTCGTCCAGGGGTGAAGATCCACCGCTCCCTCGAGATAACAACCCCCTCGTTGAATATTAGCGGGTGGCTTTTTTTTGGTCTCCGTCCAAATCACTGCTCGTATTAATCGCCACACCTGCACTCACGTCGGCGGGGGAGTAGGACTCGAGTTCCCGAGGGGGGGTGTGGGGACGAGGGGGTTACAATGCCGCTCGGAGGGTTGCTCTGTTCATCGGCGAACGACGAACGACGAGCGACTGGCTGTCTGCTCGCGTTTCCAGCGTCGGATCCCGCGCTGTGGAAGGGAACTCGCAGGAGAGAGAGAGAAAGAGAGAGAGAGAGAGAGAGAGGAGGATAGAGGGGTTGGCTAGGACAGAGTGTGGAGGGTGGAAACGTCGGTGTGCCTTTTCCCACCCCGCTCCCTTTCTTCCTCCACCCCCACCTAACAGTGCCTCAATTCTCGACTCGCTTAGCCCTCTCACCCTCCTACCCTCCCTCCCTGCCTCTCTCTCTCTCTCTTGAACAATCCTGATGCCACGCACCCCCAACCAACTAGCCGAAGACAGAGAGAGCCAGACGGGAAACGAACCTTTCCCTTATTCGTAGCGCTCACCGCCACCAACACCATCCACCACTCCACCAACACCATTATAACCTTGTTTCGCCGCTCCTCTTTCGGTCCTGTGCCGAGAGGACTCGCCGTCCCTCTGCTCGCGTCCGAGCATTGCCGCGACAGCCGCCCAGAGCCACATGTCAGACCAACCTCCTCCACTATTTTCTCCCGTCCCGTCCTCGGCTACGTCAAAATAGTAAAACAAAATGCGAAAACATGAGAAAACAATACTATGGCGGAGAAACAGACGTGTATGAGGAACCCTTGACTGACAAGGAACATCCCTTGAGTGGCTGTCGTCGATTTTGTTGAAATTCATATATGTGATGAAGCATTGAAAACTATTAGACACGTGTTTTTTTTTATCTGCGGGAACACGGTTTCAAGGGGGGAAACCACCCGTTGAAGATAGGCGCGTCGGGGGGTGGTTTTGCAGTTTCACCCACAAGCAGTCCACCGATTTGAATGAAACAAAAATCAAAGTCTTTGTAACGTCAAGTGATGAAAAATCCACTGCAGAATAATTGAACGAAAATTAAATTAAGGGGTGACACACCTTCTCGTTGAGGGGTCGTTCCCTTCAAAAACGTTTGTCCGCAGATAAAAAACATACGTGTCTAATGATTTTCGATGCTTTTTCACATATGTGAGTTTCAACAAAATCGGAGGCGGACACTTAAGGGGTATTCCTTGTGAGTCGACGAGCTTTGCCCTCGTCGAATAACGACGCGTTACTTTTTTTCATGTCTATGAAAATAGAATTCAGAGTCCCTGTAGATAATTTGTTGTTGATTTTATCATGTGACAGTTATTTTTCATTCAATAGCGCCGCAAGGGATGGAAAAAGGTTTTTCGCGTTCAATCGATTTGGGATTGAACTTTTGATGAAAAGCCTGGTATTTTCGTTATCAGCAGAAAAATTCCACATTGCATAGGCAGTCGAAATGTGGGAGAAGGGGGAAAAAAATGTTTCGACTCTTTTGGCAAACTTTTCGGAATCGCCGAAATTGCGAAATTTCAAACACCCTTAGCGTCGGTTTTATATGAGCAAGGAACATTTATCGGGAGGGTTTGGAAAAGCATTTTGGTAGACTTAGATAATGCCGTCGGATTCATCGCGATATCTCAATGAGTTCTTCCGAAATGTCTACTTGAAAAATGGACAAAGAGAGTCAAGATTCCAAGAATATGGACAAATTTCGCAAAAATCGATGATCGGTCTTTGAAATTCTGCCAAAAATTGAAAAATCATCGGAGCTCGATGAACCGAGGAGCATTTTAAAGAAAAAATTATAACAAAGAGAACATCACAAAGTGGAGCTGCAAATCAGAACATATATATAAAATAATATCAAATAAATGGCCAACGAATTAGCGAAGAAACTTTTTTTGGCCGAGATGCGAATAAAAGTTGGATTTTTAATATTTATTTTTTATAACTCTATTTCGATGTATGTTTACTCTCTGAATACGATTTCACCATTCATTTCCCCCAAAACCTAAATTTCTATTTTAAAAAACGTCAAAAGTTTTTTGAAACTCGTTTTTTGCGTTTTGCCGGTGTAATTTTGAGCTTTCGACAAAAACTTCGTGATATTCGTGGTCGGCAGAAAATTCCCGTTGGATAGAACGTTAAAATGTCTTAAAAGTCGATAACATTTTTTTCGATCCTTTTGGCCACTTTCACAAAATCGCCAAAATGCGGAAATTTCAACCAGCCGTAGCATCAGTTCTATTTGAGCGATGGAGGCTTATTGGGGGAGTTTTGAACAGGATTTTGGTAGACTTAGAAAATTCCGCTGGATCCATCTCGATATCTCGATTAATTTTTCCGGAATGTTCCAGAAAGGAGGCAAAGGGGTGGAAAAATTAGCAAAAAAAACGATGTCAGTCTTTGAAATTCTGCCAAAAATCGAAAAATCATCGGACCTCGATGAATGAATCGGCATTTCAAGCAGAAAACGATAACGAAGAGAACGAGCACAGAGTGGGGTTCCAAATCCAAACAGAAAATAAATGACCGCCGATTCAATAAAAAAAAACTTTTTTTTTGCTGAAATGCAAAATAATTGGATTTCAAAAATTTGATTACAAGTCCATTTCGACGTATGTTTGTCTCCTAAATACGAATTCGCAATTAATTTCCCGCAAAACCCTCAACTTTTACCAAAAATCCACAAAAGTCTTCAGAAACGCGATTTAAAAAAATCCCCATTCGGTACATCCTGAAAAAAATTGGACAAGTAAAAAAAATCCACCTTAAGATCAGATATCTAAGATCGAAATCTGGCCAAAAAAATGTGTCTACAAATTACGCTCCTGTTTCCGTCGTACATGGAAATGGCTCACTAAGGGCTCAGCCGGAAGTGCGGGGGTGGCAAAAGAATCGAGCCCCTTCGCTTTCAACTGGTGAAATATAGTATTTCGGTTCAAGGGTCTCGCTTCGCCTTGGCTCGTTGCGATCGCATAGCGCAATGGCAATGTGATAATTGGAGAATAATTGCAAGCTCGAAACCGCGCGAGCGCTCGTTAATGTTCCAGGAAGGCAAAATCTCGCGTGATATCCTTCATGCAAATACGTCAAATATTCACTCGTACCGGACGCGGTAAGCCGCAGAAAAGAGCAACGAGGGCGAAATGCGCATTCGCATCGTCGACGAGAATTTTTTATCCACGCGAGGGGTGCCGTTTTTTCATAAGGCGATTTTTTTTCGCAATCAACAATTGAAAAATCTCGTCAAAATATCTTGATAGATTTTCACTGGGGTGGTCATTTTTTTAAGGGTGGTTTTTTTAATTTTCCTGAGGGGTGTTACGATTCGCTGAACATTATTGTTTTACTTTTGAGCACAGTACCTTTCAAATAAAAGCTCGTTTTTTTATGTTTCATTTTTCCCTTTTATTTCATTTGACTATATCTAGAAAAAGCCCGGAAAATTTTTGAAATTTGATGCAGTAATTTTTAAGATATTTTGCTCACCGACTTTGAAAGCGTACTTGCTCGAAAAAAAGCTTTTGAAGTTGCAAACGACGTTCCAGCGTAACAGCCTATAAATCTGTCAATTTTGAGCCGATCGGCTTGAAATTTTCATGAAACATTTATAAGGTGATATGCTGTGAAAATATATTGGTTTTGAAAAAAGTGATTTTTTGACTTTTTCAACTAGGCATAACCCCTTAAGGCGCTCAAGTATTTGAATGTTTAATAAATTTGATCAACTCAGTTTCGTTAACCGTATTTAATTTGGCACGATAGTAATTAGAGAAATTATTACCACTCGTTCATACTCAGTTTCAGGATTTTTATTTAATAAATCGAAGGTTGCGTTACAGTAAATTAACAGTTGATATGTTAGGGTGGGATGTACATTTAGACAGGAAAAAAAATAAGCAATATTGAGAGATTTTTTTTAACTAAGAAATAATTATTCTACAATTATGAAACTTTAGGTCTACTTTAATAGTATATTTAGGTATACAAAACAATTTTTGTTAATTAATTCATCTATCATAAATAATAATTTGTTAGTTAATTAGTTCATTTGTTATTAACAATTATCTGACGACATTTTTCACTTTCCAAAAATTTGCCTAAAAAATCGTCAGATAATTGTCAATAGCAAATGAACTGTGCAATATTTAAAAAAAATCCAACGTACTTCCATAGACAATGTATTTCTCAAGATATATTCAACATTTCAAGTGAATCGGTTGAAAATTGTCTGAGCTACGTTTTCGGCCAACTTAAAAAATGCAGTTTTGAGAAAATCGCTGCACAGCCGCCAAATTAAAATGAATCGCTTCAAAAAAATTATTGTATACAGTCACTGATATGTATGATAAACACCCTTTTTGTAATCTCGATTTATTTTGTAGTTCTTCTGAAAAAAAAATCCCCAAAGAGCCTATTTTTTCGTCCTTCAGATTGGCCTAAGGACCTAATAGTTTTTGAGTAATCCTGCACGTCAATTTCGATAATGCACTTTTGAGAAAAACGCGTTTGAAGTTCACGCCCGCTCCGAATCCGAGCGGTGAGGCACACCGTTCACAGGCTGTAACGTTTGAAGTTTTTCGAATTTCGCTTCGAAAGTTTAGGAAAATATTGTACATATATAGTTCTGTCGTTTAAAGAAAAGAAAAAATCGATTTTTTGGTCGTTGTAAATGTATATTCCGCATTAAGTATCAGCGCAGACAATTGCTAACCTCCTCACCTGCTCTCTGTCTCACTCGATTTCGTTGAGAATATACAACGTCGGTTAATCTAAGATTATCCTCCTGGCTCGCCAAGGACTGCGAGTGGGGGGATGAGGTGAGGGAGAGAGAGAGAGAGAGAGAGAGAGAGAGAGAGGAGGGTGGACGGCGCAAGCCTCGTCGTGGTTTAACCACCGTGGTAACCAACGTACAAGGACGCGAACGATCGGTGTCGACTTAAACTCTCGTTTAAATGCGCCGGTATTATATCCTCGAGAATCGCCAACGAACGTCCAGGAACGGGGCCAATTTTATCCTGAACGATTCTCCAGAGGATTATTACTCGTGTACAATCCCCCCCTCTCGCTCCCCCCTCTCGCTCTCTCTCTCTCTCTCTCTCTCTCTCTCTCTCTCTCTCTCTCTCTCTCTCATCTCTCTCTCTCTCTCTCTCTCTCTCTCTCTCTCTCTCTCTCTCTCTCTTCTCTCTCTCTCTCTCTCTCTCTCTCTTCTCTCTCTCTCTCTCTCTCTCTCTCTCTCTCTCTCTCTCTCTCTCTCTCTCTCTCTCTCTCTC
>OZ023324.1:2203915-2224769 GCA_964007375.1 Ophion obscuratus
CTCGGAAAATCAATCATCCCTCTCCTCGATCAAAGAGTAATCAAGGGATTCGTTCAAAGCAACGAAATTAGCCAGACCTGGAGGAACCGGAAGTAGATGCTGAAGAACCAAAAAAGGGATGAAGAAAAGTGGGCAAGCGATCGAGTGAATTTGGCGGTAGGGCAGCTCGCGGTACGATGGACGGTGAACATGGAAAAAAAAGAAGGTTCGAACGTGCTCTTTTCGTTGGACTTATCGGCTGGTTTGCGAGTCCCAGGGGTATCAAAGTGGCAAAAGCCGAGGTGCAAGAGAGAGAGAGGGGGGGATATTGGGAGAGCAAAGTCGTAGAATTTTTCGTTCGTCGAGGGTTTATCGTGCCTCTAAATACCATTGGCATTGCTCATATATAAGACGCGAAACTCTTTCGTAAATCGTCTTGGCAAAGTTTATCGCTCCGAGCGTTATAAAACCCTGTCGGTCGTGAAAGACGTGGGGGAGGAGAGTGGCGAGGAGAACGAGAAAGAGAGAGAGAAAGGGGATCATGAATATTGATGACGTTTCACTCGGCCATGTCGTTCAATCCTCTTCTCGGGCGACGATCACCAAAAATGTTTCAAGGCGTGGATATGTCATCCACGCCGCCAAAAAAAACCTGCATAAATTATCTATACGTCAAGATAGAGAATCCAAGTTGACCCAAATAAATTAATAGTGGATCGACATGGTTAAAAAATTTGGTCGAAAGTGAAAAATAAACTCAAACAAATTAATAGCCTATCGCCATGCTTGAAAAATTGGGTCGAAAGTAAAAAAAAGCCCTAAACAGGCCCAAACGCATGAATAACCAGTTGTTTTGCTTGAAAAAATGGACCAAACGTAAAAAATAAACCCAAGCAAATGAATAGCCCATCGTCATGCTTGAAAAATTGGGTGAAAAGTAAAAAACAAACCGCAACATATTACTAGCCAGTCATCATACTTCAAAAATTAAATCAATAGTATAAAATAGCCCTAAACAAACCCAAACGCATGAATAACCAATAGTCATGCTTAAAAAATGGGTCAAAAGTGAAAAATAAACCCAAAATTGGATTGCCAGCCGACATGCTTAAAGGGTTGGCCCAAAAGTAAAGAAAAATAAGCCCAAACAAATTTATGATAGCCACTGATCATGCTTAGAAAATCAATTGACCTGAGGTTTTTGATGAGAGGTAAAAAAAAAATATCTGAAAATAACGTCGGAAAGATAAGATTAAAATAAGAAAGGAAAATTTAATTAGCTAGTAGAGCAAGCTAGTTATGTACGTACACATAAAGTACCTTATTACTGCAGTCATCCATGGACATTTAACAAGTTCCTTGCTCAATGGAACTCCGGCAAAGAAGAGGAAAAAAAAGAGAACAATGAGTCAAAGTCCTCGTAGTGGTGATGACAGAAAAGTTCCGTCTGAAGTGTGCGTCCCAGAGGCTGGGAATGGAAAGCTGGAAAGAAGAGAAATCGTTTCCGGTGCTGCATTCTCGAGTCGCCCTTTGTCAAGGGTCCGGTGGCTGGCCGCGTCGATGATCAAACTTCTGCCTGGTTGGACTCCAACTGAAAGGCAAGTGAAAAGAAGAGGAATAAAGGAAGATCTTTGACTGATGGGCAGGCAGCCTACCGTTCGCGAAGAAACGTACAGATGTCATTGAAAAATCGCTAAATTCTTCGGGCCCTTTTTCCTGGACCCAATTCACCTTCAGGCCCCAATCGAATGGTAAATTCAATTCGTCATATCCGGGCCCGCTTTATACGAGGCTATATGTAAATGTAATCATTTTTCCTCCCCGGAGCCCTTTCCCTTTGCCGCCCTTCGCTCATCGCTCCACGAATGAATTCAAGGCTTTTCCCCGGGGGCTTCTTTAATCCGGAATTAGGATTGAAGTGGCGAGGATGAAGCATGGGTATTCTCCGCTGTCCGTCATCCTGCCCACGTGGAACTTCAGGAAAAAGACGATCACGGGATTTGATCAATTTTCAATTTCCGCCCTTCTCGGCCACCAATTTGTGGCCGTGACTCTTTTGTTTCATGATTGAATCGCGCAGAAGGGCCTCTGATTTTTTTTTTCAAGAAAATCTTCAACGTCTCTCTCGAATCGTTTTTTTTACTTCGCTATCGCGAGCTGAAAGCTTTTAACTTGATCTCGATCTCTCATCAAAGTCTCGTTTCCACGAGCTATTTGCTCATCGCACTCGGAGATGTTTGTTGTAGTTTCCCCATCCGAGGGTGCCAACCGTCCTTCCAACCCTCGAACCCTAATTTATATACGTGGATATACAGGGTGTCCTATCATGAATGGATAAGCCTGCAACTGTCAGTAGGTCAGACCATGTTGGAATTTCATTTTAGTAAAAGTCTCACGGTTTCGAGATTTTGGGCTTGTTAGTTTTTTTTTTAATCATCTGCTTTTGGTTTTTCGCATGCCATTTCTACAAATGATATGAATCGACAATAACCAAGTAACTTTTTAAGGCCTTAGGCCCCTCTGGAGGCCGAAAAAATAAGTTTTTTTGGGGATTTTTTTTCAGCAAAAGTACAAAATAAATCGAGATTACCAAAAAGGGTGTTTATTATACATATCAGTGACTGTATACAATAATTTTCTTGAAGCGATTAATTTCAAAATGGCGGCTGTGCAGCGTTTATCTCAAAACTGCATTTTTTAAGTTGACCGGAAATAGAACTCAGACCATTTTCAACCGATTCACTTGAAATATTGAATATATCTTGAAAAATACATTGTCTATGGAAGTACGTAGGATTTTTTTTATATTGCATAGTTCATTTGTTATTAACAATTATCCGACGATTTTTTAGGCAAATTTTTCACTTTCCAAAAATTTGCCTAAAAAATCATCAGATAATTGTTAATAACAAATGAACTATGCAATATAAAAAAAATTCTTCGTACTTCCATAGACAATGTATTTTTCAAGATATGTTCAACATTTCAAGTGAATCGGTTGAAAATTGTCTCAGTTATGTTACCGGCCAACTTTAAAAATGCAGTTTTGAGATAAACGCTGCACAGCCGCCATTTTGAAATTAATCGCTTCAAAAAAATTATCGTATACAGTCACTGATATATATGATAAACACCCTTTTTTGTAATCGTGATTTATTTTGTAGTTTTTCCGAAAAAAAATCCCCAAAAAGCATTTTTTTCGGCTTCTAGAGTGGCCTAACCACTTAAAGCAATTGGCACCACATGTACAGTACATTTGTTTTTTACACCGCAAGCTATCAAATTCAGATGTTCAAATTAGTTTGTATGAAAATTCTGCATAAGATCTTTTTTTCATAAAGTTTCCTCAACATTCAAGGTTACAAAGAAGACTTTTCTAGACAAAACAAATAACCAAGAGTATTTATTTTAAAAAAACAGTGTAAAAAAGTAATCATTTGCAGGATTATCCATACATAACAGGGCACCCTGTATACAGGGTGTCCCTCTTATCTCTGAGACCCGAAATAACTCGGTAATTATTGGGGTCACAAAAAAATGTTCTAGACAAAAGTTGCACGGTGTGAAGGGGACCATCAAATGTGACCAATTTTTTTATTTCGGTGGAGGCGGTGATGCACAGTGAAGGTCACCTCCACTCTTTTAAATGGAATGGTAAACTTTTTAAACTATCTTCTGGAGGACCTCAAGTCGCATTAAAAACATGAGTGGGTCAACGTCGTTCAAGGTCATTGACGGTCAGTATTGATGATACAAATCTAAATATCTCTTTCCTAGACATATTTAGATTTGTTTTCATTTGAATAGGTGACCTTGAATGACCTTGAACGACTTTGACCTCCGGATGTTTTTATGCGGCTTGAGGTGGTCCACAAGATGGTTGGAAAAAAATGTACCATTCCATTTAAAAAGGTGGAGGTGACCTTCACTGTGCATCACCGCCTCCACCGAAATAAAAAAATTGGTCACATTTGATGGTCCCCTTCACACCGTACAACTTTTGTCTGGAACATTTTTTTGTGACGTCGATAATTACCGAGTTATTTCGGGTGGCAGCGATAAGACGGACACCCTGTATATGTTTGTGTGTATGGGAGGAATACGATTGGTAGCGATCGCGCCAGCATTGCTCCATAGGAGGAGTGCTCGGGTGTAAGTATGGCCGGGGACCAGAAGAGGGACGTTTTCATGAATATGCTGATTATTTTACCATCTCTGACGCTCAGTGTGTTGCAATATGCTAATGGCAGCAGAAGTAGAAGCTCGTCTCTCCCGCTTATTGGCTCGAAGAAAACTCCGAATGACTCGCAAAAATATCATCGCGTTTCCATTAGCAGTTGATGCAATTTTAAAAGTTGCAAACTCCCGTCTTTTGCTCTGCACGAAAAAAAAAATTGTCGTAAGTACCAAGGATGCAATTTTCAAACATTTATTTACCAATTATCGACCTTAATTTTGTTCGTGCTTTTCACGTGCCGAAAATCGTTTTGCCACGTATCGAAAGAATTCGCAAGTGATCGAAACATTTTTCAAAATGTATTCCCTATAAATCGTGCCGTTTTTGTTGTTATCTGACTAATCGTCAGTCGGCAACGATGCCAAAATACCTACTGTAGATACACTTCGAAGTTTTCTCTTCGCCTATCTCTGCGAAGATTCAATTCTGCATCGACAGCTGGAATGTATGATGGGCTGGCTCCCAGCCCTCTTGTACCATCGGTCGATGCGTTACCGTCTCCCGGTAATCCGAAACCCTCCCTTACCAGCGGTCGGCACCTTATCGACGACCGAGGACGTAGACGCTGATCAGCTGATGGTTAGTCAGGGATTTTTATAAACTGTCTCCGATCTGTTACCATCAGCCTTCGAAAAATTATCATCCAATATACCGCATATTATATATGATATAAAATTTAAAAAAATACCAAATAATAAATAATAAAAATATAATATACATTAAAAAATATGTGATACCTCACGTATCGTAATATAAAGTATATATTACAAGTCTTCATTGTTCGCTCCGCCTATACAATTATTCATAATTATTCTATCAATGAAACACAAGGGTGCGATAATTACTCTCGTTAATAATTTCAATGGAACTTCTTTTGCTCAAACCCTATCACAATAATCAACTATCTCGTAATACTTTTCGAGCTTTTTTCCCCAAGTCCTGCCAGGCGAAAGGGGGGCCATCGAGGCTCAATTATTATCTGGTAATCCAGCCTCCCTCAATTCTATGCAGGTATATTAATTTACTGAAACAGAGGAGAGCGAGAGAGAGAGGGGAGAGAGAGAGAGAGAGAGAGAGAGAGAGAGAGAGAGAGAGAGAGAGAGAGAGAGAGAGCGTTGAGTCTGGAATTGGGAACGTTGTGGGAGCATAATTTGAGGATTATACCCAAGCTCGTATATTACCCTATCCAGAACAATGGCAGTCATGTCATCCTCCCCCGTTTCTCCTCCGGACGATTCAGGCAACTTGGATGGAGAACACGAAAATACTGTCCTACAACAATCACGTACGTAATCTGCAAAGGATCTACTGACGTTTCCGTTCCCCCTTTCCCCTTAAGCTTTCCAAGGGCTTTCCCTTCACAACGCACTGAATCCCCTGCCAGATCGTCTCTTAAATAACAAATACATTTTCCGTCACATTATTGATCTTCGAGACGAAAAAAGAACCCTCGCGATCTAGGAAGTTTTTCCAGATAAAAAATGGTGACTTATGGGACTGCGTGTATTTGAATTCATACATAGATATATATGTCCATAGGCGTATAGGTCTATAGGCGTATAGGTACGAGGTCTTTACTGCATGATCCTCGAGGATTAACTCTGCCTCGCTATCCACCGTATTTGTATCGAGGATCGTCCACGATCGTTGAGTCTGCCAGAGCAGGCTAACTACCCCCGGATAAACTTGCCCTCTCGTCATTACCCACGTATACGACTCCGTTCCCTCGATTCTCGACAGTTTTTTTTCCTCCATCCTCCGCAATAAAGTTGCCGCGATTGCAATTTATTTCCGGGCAGGAGCTATCGCCTGATGGTACATCTGTTGCGTAATTCGGTTGATACTTTTAAGGTGTCACACTACCTCGATACTCGGAAAATTAGGTATTAAAATAAATAAAATGTTTGACGTGACTATTTAGTATATAAAATCATTGTTATTTTTCACAAATTCATTATTATTTTGTGAACAAATTTTGAAGAAAAAAAAGCGCATATTTTTTGTTATGTCGGAGATATAATTCGTTCGGGACACTGTTTGAAAAAGCTCGCCGATGGTGGAATTTTTTTCTGTCATTCGTGGCTAAAGTGCAGCATAGCGAAAAAAAAAATGTTGGCAGAAATTACAGCTCTTTGAAAAAGGAAACTCCGATTTCTACAAAATGTTGAAAATTTAAGATTGATTTTAAAAAATGAATTCAGCACTCTGCCACGCTTTAAATTGCTATAACTCTGCTAATAATTGGAATTTTGGCATGTTTTTAAATGCTTACCATGTTTTTAAAAGTGTAAATAATAAATTCATCTAAAGAAATTGATTTTTCGAAAATCCGAAGCTGGTGTAATCCTTTAAGGGGAGAGTAGGGGTTTCAGCGTGAAAAAAACACTTTTTTGCGATTTTTTGTCACCTATATGGATAGAGTAAATTTATTGAAACCTTTTGTACATTATTAAGTGTCATTTCAAGAACATCCCGTGAAATTTGTACGCGAAAATATCCACAAACAAGCCGGTGCCGCGTTTTTTCTCGAAACCACTTTTTCAAAGTCCGTGTTCACTGCCATTTGAAAACTACATGACCGATTTATTTCAAACTTGGTACACACTTTCTACATATAAAATACCTCCCCCCAACGGTTAGTTTGAGATTTTTTTACATTAAGGGGTCTTTCCACCCCCAAAATGGTGGAATTTTTCGTGAAAAGTAGCACTTTTCACTTTACATGACCACCAAAAATTTAGAAATGAACAAAAAAATTATCAAAGACCGTTGGGGGGAGGATTTGATGATACTTTGACTCAATTTCAATGGTACTTGATTTCAGATAATTTCTAGCTAAGATACAGTGACCACCGCAAATCGTGTTTTTCCAAAGGCGTTCTTGGAAAAGCTTTGTCACCGGCTTGTTTGTGGATATTTCCGCGTACAAATTTCACGGAATGTTCTTGAAATTACACTTAACAATGTACAAAAGGTTTCAATAAATTTACTCCATCCATATAGATGAAAAAAAATCTTGAAAAAGTGTTTTTTTTCACGCTGAAACCCCTACCCTTCCTTCAATAGCTATCGAGTCTCGATTTGAAAGAAAATAAATTGTCGTACGTCGAAGTATTATTGCAATTTTATTTTACAGGACTACAGTGGGGAAACGAGTCGATAGAAATTATCCTCGATCTCTCGGGGCATAAACGATCAATATTCCGCTCGTTTTCACTTCAATTAATCGACATTCAATCCGTCGCTACACTCATACGTTCGAAACGATCGAGACTTTTTTTTTATTCCCCGAAGCAAATGTGGCGAAGAGGAAAAGCACCTGATACGTTTCCGGTTGTAACGGAGGATATATATACATATATATATATATATATATATATATATATATATATATATATATATATATATATATATATATATATATATATATATAGAGGGAGTGAGAGAGAGAGAGAGATTGAAAAATTCTTCCACCCGCACACACAGCTAGCTAGACTTTTATTTTCTCGTTTACAGCGTAGAACTCGAGAAATCGGAAAATGCCAGCCTAGCATTTTGCTCAACAGTATTTTCGAGTATCGAGGCAGGCGTTTCGAGTTGTTCGAAGCAAAAATTCCAAACAATTCGATCATTGATTGGTAAAAAAAAACCGTACGTTTTTTTTGCTTAGCTTCTCCCCCCCTGCTTCCTCAATGAGAATTCCCTTGGGCATCGATGATATTGAAGGTGAGAGCGCGCTGTATCGGAAAAAGGAGAGCGAGGCACCCTGGGAAAAAATAAAAATGGAAGATAACACTTGAAATTGGAAGAGCGCGAAGTGTAAAGTTCGATTTTCCCTCGTCTGATTTGTGAAACGGGTGTGTGTGTGTGTGTGTGTGTGTGTGTGTGTGTGTGTGTGTGTGTGTGTGTGTGTGTGTGTGTGTGTGTGTGTGTGTCTGTGTCTGTCTGTCTGTCTGTGTGTGTGTGTGTGTGTGTGTGTGTGTGTGTGTGTGTGTGTGTGTGTGCGCGCGCGCGCGCGCGCGTGTGTGTGTGTGGGTGTAGAGGAAGGCAGGAAGGATCTCGAACTAACGAACCTCTCATCTCTTGCACCTATATACGAGATGGCGCAGACTGCGTCAGGTTTCGAGTACAGCGCCGATGAAATTTCTTTTCAAGAGCCGCACGGACCTCTCGGTCGTACAGAGGCGCGATACTTGACACAATTTGAACGTTCTCCTCCCCCTCTGCACCCTCCCCACCTCTCTATTTCGCGGTATTTGTCTACGAACTCAATCGCGCCGGGAAGTCACTCGAAAATCAATTGGATCCGATAATTAATTGAGTCCAATGTAGGACCGTTGGATACGGTTTTTTTTTTCAAGGGGAAGATTTAGGCGAGGAAAGAATTGCTGATTTTCATGATTTTGTTTCAAGGGAAAAATTACTTCGCCGTTTTTGAGTCTTTGGGTATGGTTTAGACTTGTGTCGAATGCTCCTTAATGAAATGTGCTCCTGAAATGTTTAATCTGGGAATAGGTAGAATTGTGTTGAAGAGCATTAATACTAAGTTTTAAGTAAATCTGAACAGACATTTATTTTAACATGCAAACATTGCTACCCCCCTTTCCCCTTAAAAGATTGAATTTCCAAAAACGCTGAAATTTTATTAATTGTATTTAGGAGCAGTAATACAAAGTTTTAACTTAATTTGTTTAGATTTTTTTAATTTTCCGTACAAAATTTGCCACCCCGTTTGGTTTAGGGGTTGAATTTTGAAAAACTTTTGAATATGTGTTTTGTTAATTCTGTTGAAGAGCTTTAATACTAAGTTTCAAGTAAATCTTCTGATCAGATTTTTTTGTGTTACATACAAACTTTGCCACCCTTTTTCACCACTTAAGGGTTGAATTTAAAAAAAAGTCTTTTTAGTGGGTGCTTACGTCACAGAAGCAACCAACTATCCAAATTTCACGTAATTAGCTTCAGCGGTTTTTGCTCGGCGTTGATGCGTCAGTCAGGACATGTTCTTTTATATGTATAGATTACTACTTTTGGTTATTAAATGGTGTTCTCATATTTTTTTCATCTTAAAAATTGGCAAAGGTATGGCACGGTCTTATGAACGGGCTGCGGCGGACGTTTTCAGACGGCGTGACACGTAGCGTCTGCGCGATTAATCTGATAAAAAACCGACAAAGATTTTTCTTTCATTAACACTCAGACGCAGAATATGAACCACGAAAAAGTTAGAAATGTTGAAAATCCATGAAATGGTACGCTTTGAAACAAAAAATTTGAATTTTCCGAAAAAAATGGCTACATTTTGGAATAAACTTTTGCTTTCAACAACACTAAGGTTCATGTTTTAGTGAATAAGGTTAGAAATATTTATGCCAAATTTCATCAGAATTGGTCGATTAGTTTTTTAGCTATAAGTCACGCCAGTATTGAGAAGAAAAAAAATTCCGTGGAACAGGCAAAAGTAGTCCGAAAAAATACCGAAATCTTAAAAATGGTGAAGAAATTTTACCTCGAAAAAAAAAACATGAAACTCAGCGAATTTTTCCCTCGCCTAACGGTATCTCACCCCTAAACCGATTGTAAGAAAAGGAATCCCCCCGCGCCACTTTCGAAGGCGAAAACAGTCTTCTCGCATTTGGGAGAACAAATGGCGAGGCATAATTTGAAAAGATAATGTTTCGAGTATTGTTCGTGGGGCTATTAACGCCGCTCACGTTTAGGTCGCGTGGTGAACTTTCGTTAAACTTTAAGGGCAGTTAAAGACTGCGCGTCGTGCAATGAGTTGAGGATGGAGGCGGGGGCAGAGCGACGTTTCGCTAACCAAGGACAATAAAGCACAATTACCATTTCACAACGTTCGCGGATGAGGGGAAAAGTGGAGAAAAGATGCCCGGGTTTTGTTCTCCGGACTCGCCTAAGGGCTGCACATTGGACCACTGAATAATCATGAATGTTAAAACGAATGAAACCCAATTGTCCCTACTTCCACGAGCATCTTGTCGCGCCAAAGCTTCCATTCCACTCCCGCGCATTGTCGAGGGATGAAAACTTTTGGAACGTCGTGAAAAAAGAAGCGTCACTCGTCAAAGGCAGATAAAGATTGTTGGGGTGCGGAGTTGAAGTTTGGGTTACAGCCAGTTTGGAAAATGAAGATCATCGATAAGTTGCGGTAATTGTTGACGTTGAAAGCTGTGCCCCAAAAAGTTGAAGACACATTTTCTTCATCGTCTTCATTGACAGTCAATGAATCTTGACGAAAGCCACTGGCTGGGGATTTTATCAAGTCCGGATGAACGCCAGGGACACAAATGAAAAGGATCATGAGCTGGGGAGATAAAAAGCGTCAGGGGGTTGTCGAGGGGGAGGGGAGGGTGCATGGAGTTTTGTTCTCATAGCTGGAGAACTCTATCCAATTCGGTCATTCTAGCCTCGAAATTGTCGAATTAGAGATTCCCGTCACGTAGTGCACTCCACCGGGAGGGCTATAAGACCCTCTGCTACATAGGAAAAGCCGAGACTCGACTTTCTCTCCCTCTCTCGTGACTCTTTAGCTCTTGGAGATCGTCTGCAAATGTTTCCTGTCTGCCTCTCACTCACTCTTCACTCAAGTTATCTTGCGTTCTTCGTCTTCCAACTCGTGCTTTTTTCCTTCCCGGAGGAGATAGAGATAGATAGACATAGAGAGAAAGAGAGGGAGGGTGGGAGGGAGACAGGGAGAGAGAGAGGGAGACGAAAGTGTACAAAAGCTTTGGGGTAGGCAACCACTTTTCTGGCCGGTAATTAAATAAAAAGATAGCAGAAACGAGAGGGTAAAGCTGCTCGAAAGCTCGGGCAGAGCGAGAGAGAGGTCGTCTTGGTTCCTGCCAATCTTCGCAGGCATACGAAGCCACCCCTCACTCCGTACGAGCGTCAAGTACCACGTGAGGTTAAGTAGGATGCTCCAAGGAGAAAAATACACGGAGGAACTCTGCGAGTAACATCATTGTCAAGGGAGGCGAAGGGAGGGAGAGCCGGTCTCGGTTCAAAGGATCTACTGAAGTTTGCCCCGGAAGTTTTCCCGATCGGAGATAGATGGACAATTTATTAAGGTCAGGAAGCGCAAGTCCCTTTGAGATTTCAGCCCTTTTACCTCCTTTTTCTTGCTGTAAAATTAATTTCCTTCTTTCGAACGAACCATTGCCCCCGGTACTTAAAGCTTTAAGGGATTCTTCTTGCTCTTCCTTCTTCGTCTCGTCTTCAGCGAGTTCGGGATCGCGAACGTTCGTGTCTAAGCTCCAGTTCGTCTTGGACAAGCAGAGAGAAATTTCCGCCCTGTCCGTACCTCGCAACCCCTACCTCCTTACATCTTGATTTTTTTTTTCTCAACCCTTTCCGCCAAGTTTGCCAGGCCTTGCCAAAGTACTCGGATCTATGTGCCGCTTGCTTTCTCTCTCGCACGTAGACACCCGCCGGCTATTCTTCGCTCGCCCTGTTCCCAAACCCATGACCCCCCCCCCCCCGCCCCCACGCCCTCTCTCTCCCTCTCGGAACGTAGAATCGTCTCTTCATTCCCTGCCACTCTCTCACTCTCTCTCTTTCAAAGCTCCGAGCGTTCGACTCGTACTCTATACATTACGTCGGGGGGGGGGGGGGGGCGCGTTAGCGAGTTGCCTTCGTGCCTCGCAACTACATGAAAATCCCCGGAGGCCATCTACTTCGAGTAACTTGCTTTTGACTTGGCTCTTAAATGGTACCGAGAAGTGTGCACCCTCAACCCCCCCCCCCCCCCCCGTCCACGTGCCCTTCGTTCCTTCTCACCTCGCGGGCCTTCCTGCACAACCCAAGCAACGGATCTCCGCCCCGGGGGTGCCTTGTACTCGAGTACGAAATGGGGGGAGGGGGGGGGGGTAAAAATGGAAAATGGAGAAGCGGAGGAAAAGTTAGGTAGCCATCAGGGTGCGACGAGTGCCACGCGTCTGGAATTCTCTTGAAAAGCTTCTTGCTCCTACTCCGAGTTCACTACAAGTGAACTCCAAAGTACAGCCCAACGGCCACCCAAATCACTCTTTTTTTCCACTCATTTTTCCACCCCCCAGCCCCCGGGGTATTTCCACATAAAAAGCCGGAGCGAAAATTGCCTGCAGCTTGATTCAACATTTTTGCGCTAGCCGTGAATATGCGAATTTTGAAAAATAAATCCACACGAAGGGGACAGGCGAGCCGTAGAATTTTGCCGCGCCCAATGTTGTTTCCTCTCGTTGTAATTCCCTTTGCGGAATCAAACGCAGTTTCATATTTGAACGGGGAATTACATCGTATTTGCTCACTCGGTTCGTGCCAACTGCAAAATTTACAAATACATACACACTCACGTTCATATGTGAGCAGCATGTATGCAGGTGCCGAAATTTAAGTAGTACAGATATGGTGCCGGCAGACATATGAATAATTCTACGTACAGAAATATACTGCACGTTCGTATTTATTTGTATCCATGTTTTACCAGGACATATGATGGCGCAAATATATAACTATGCCGGAAATAATGGTTTTGCAAAGATAAGTATTCCCGACATATTTTATAAATTATAAATATATCGGGTTTGTTTAAGGCCTTAGACCACTCTAGAGGGCGGCAAAATAGGCATTTTGGGGATTTCTTTTCAGAAAAAAATACAAAATAAATTGGGATTACAAAAAAGGGTCTTTATCATACATATCAGTGACTGTATACAGTAACTTTTTTGAAGCGATTAATTTCAAAATGGCGGCTGTGCAGCGTTTATCTCAAAATAGCACGTTTTAAGTTGGCCAGAAACATAACTCACAAGGAACATCCCTCAGGTGACACCCTTCGATTTTGTTGAAATTTGGAAATGTTATAAAGCACCGAAAAGTAAGCGATACGTATTTTTTTATCGGCCGAAAAACAGTTTAAATGGTGAAACCCCCCTTTATATAGGGGTGGTTCACCCCTTAATTTTTTTTGCAATGTCACTATACTGGATTTTTCATTGCTTCAGATTAGAAGAATTTTTGTTTTAGTTTCATTAAAATCGGTGAACTGTACGTGAACCTGCTATAGTACCCCTAGAGATGCCTTTTTTCGAGGGGTGGTCTCGACCCTTAGAACCGTTTTTCCGCCGATGAAAAAATTAGTATCGCTTACTTTTCGGTGCGTCATAAAATATTCAAATTTCCACAAAATCGAATGGTGTCACCTGAGGGATGTTCCTTGTCAGCCAATTATCAACCGATTCACTTGAAACGTTAAATATATCTTGAAAAACACATTATCTATGGAAGTACGTAGGATTTTTTTTTTTACATCGCGTAGTTCATTTGTTATTAACGATTTTTTAGGCAAATTTTTGTAAAGGGAAAAATTTGCCTAAAAAATCGTCAGATAATTGTTAATAACACATGAACTATGCAACATGAAAAAAGTCCTCCGTACTTCCATGGACAATGTATTTTTCAAGATATATTCAACATTTCAAGTGAGTCGGTTGATAATTGTCTGAGTTATGTTTCCGGTCAACTTAAACAATGCAGTTTTGAGATAAACGCTGCACAGCCGCCATGTTTAAATTATGCGCCTCAAAAAAATTATTTTATACAGTCACTGATATGTATGATAAACACCTTTTTTGTCATCTCGATTTATTTTGTAGTTTTTCTGCAAAAAATATCCCCAAAAACCTGTTTTGGCCTCTAGAGTGGTCTAACCCCTTAAGGATGCGGGGATGAACGAACCGGCAAGATGTAAATGTGTGTGCAAGCTGAATAGCTCTCGTAACAAAGTGAATAAGACGTGGAAAACATACACCTGCGAGCCTGAAAATTATTACTATCCTCCTCTAGCCCTTTTCCCTTCTCTCTTCCTCTCTTTCCCTTTCTCTGTCACCCTCTCCTCCTCTCTCTTTACTCTTCGTTCCTCTACTCGTGCTCGCCGACTGCAGCTTCCTCATCATTCGTCACTCAAACACACGAGCCTGCGTCGAGCTTGACGTTTCCCTTTTTTCGCGGTCATGTACACAAAGTAGTTTCGAGAAACGAAAAAAAAAAGAAACTATTTCACAAAATGCGTCAGCACTACTCGCGACATTTTTTTCACCTCGAGGGTTTCATCGCTCGGAAGGCATTTTTTATTTTTACAAAGCGGGCAACCACCCAGCCAAGGGATTGTGGACAAAGGGTGTCCCTTGGGGGTTGCGGCTTGGTCCACGACGAGAGCTTAATTGGGCCCGAGAGAAGGCCATCAAGAGAATAATAGAGCGCAAAAAATCAACGCCGTCGCGCGAGTCTGACCAATTACGGCTCGTTCCACTAGCACGGTCCTGCCCCTCGTGTCTGACCAATTACGACTCGTACTACTTGGAGCGATCTTCTAGCGCTCGTTGCGTGTATACGCGTATATATCGAGGATCGGGGCTCTTTGAGGCTTCCAAAAGGTATTCGTCAACCCCCAAAGAGTCCCATCAATTAACCCTGGAGCGTTCTTAAGGCAGCTAAACAAGAAACAAACGAATGAAGCACGTGGGAATCGAAGGGGAAACGGTGCCCTTCGGCCATTAGAGACAATACGAGGGAGTTTAATTGCCCGAATGGAAAGCGAAAGTCTCGTCGTAGAAGACTTTGAGAGTAGAAAAAAAAGCTCGTTCTACTCCCTCTTGACTGTAAATATAGGTTCGAACAACATTACACGCGTGTGCTATGAGCAATATTTCCTCGGTAAACCGGGTTTGCCTTTCGAAGCTCGGTATACATACCTTCCCCACTTTCGTAATACGTAGCATCTTTCACATTGCGAAAGCTTCGTGGATAGAAATTCCCTCTCTCTCTCATGCTGTTTCTCTTGCTCGACTTCCCTCCACCTCTCTTGCTGTCTCTCTCGCTCTTTCTCTCCACTGCTACTCTCGGGACAAATATGTCTGCAGATTCGGGCCAAGCTCCAATTCCCTTCTGCAAGCTCGACGCGCGGTGCATGCCATGCACATCGAAGCTATTTATACCAGAAGCTCCCCCCCTCTCTCTCTCTCTCTCTCTGTCTTTTTGGCTCTCGCTGCTATACTGGATGCTGCTATCCTAGAACGTTTCCACCCCTTCCTCTTCATCCCTCTCTCACTCTCGCCCAACCCTCACTTTGGAAATATCGCCTTTGGGACCGCAATACTCGCGCACCAGTCGCGGCCTGCAACATCTTGTACGTAATTATTTATTTACCAAACGGAGCTAAAGTTATTAGACACGGAGTCCGAGAGGAAAATAAAACGTCCAGTGTGGGCAATCAAAAGGGCAGAAAGACCCTAAAAAACATTCAATTTCTCCAAAAACTTGCGCGAGCTCAGTGCTTGCGCAAGTTTTTGGAGAAATTGAGTGCTTTTTTGTCTTTTCCTGTCCAAATGGACAAAAAAGACGAAAAAAAGTACTCCATGTCTCCAAAAACTTGTGCAAGCACTGAGCTTGCGCTAGTTTTTGGAGAAATTGAGTTTCTCATCGAGCCCTTTCTTTACCAACCCTGTCCAAATGGACAAAAAAGACGAAAAAAGCACTCAATGTCTCCAAAAACTTGCGCAAGCTCCGTGCTTGCGCAAGTTTTTGGATAAATTGAGTGCTTTTTCCGTCTTTTCCTGTCCAAATGGACAAAAAAGACGAAAAAAGTTCTCCATTTCTCCAAAAACTTGTGCAAGCACTGAGCTTGCGCTAGTTTTTGGAGAAATTGAGTTTTCCATCGAGCCCATTCTTCACCAACCCTGTCCAAATGGACAAAAAAGACGAAAAAAGCACTCAATGTCTCCAAAAACTTGCGCAAGCTCCGTGCTTGCGCAAGTTTTTGGATAAATTGAGTGCTTTTTCCGTCTTTTCCTGTCCAAATGGACAAAAAAGACGAAAAAAGTTCTCCATTTCTCCAAAAACTTGTGCAAGCACTGAGCTTGCGCTAGTTTTTGGAGAAATTGAGTTTCTCATCGAGCCCTTTCTTTACCAACCCTGTCCAAATGGACAAAAAAGACGAAAAAAGCACTCAATGTCTCCAAAAACTTGCGCAAGCTCCGTGCTTGCGCAAGTTTTTGGATAAATTGAGTGCTTTTTCCGTCTTTTCCTGTCCAAATGGACAAAAAAGACGAAAAAAGTTCTCCATTTCTCCAAAAACTTGTGCAAGCACTGAGCTTGCGCTAGTTTTTGGAGAAATTGAGTTTTCCATCGAGCCCATTCTTCACCAACCCTGTCCAAATGGACAAAAAAGACGAAAAAAGCACTCAATGTCTCAAAAAACTTGCGCAAGCTCCGTGCTTGCGCAAGTTTTTGGATAAATTGAGTGCTTTTTCCGTCTTTTCCTGTCCAAATGGACAAAAAAGACGAAAAAAGTTCTCCATTTCTCCAAAAACTTGTGCAAGCACTGAGCTTGCGCTAGTTTTTGGAGAAATTGAGTTTTCCATCGAGCCCATTCTTCACCAACCCTGTCCAAATCGACAAAAAAGACGAAAAAAGCACTCAATTTCTCAAAAAATTTGCGCAAGCACTGAGCTTGTGCAAATTTTTGGGCAAATTGAGTGCTTTTTTCGTCTTTTTTGTCTTTTCTCTCTCTCTGTCCCCAAAAACTTGCGCAAGCTCAGTACTTGCGCAAGTTTTTGGAGAAATTGAGCGTCTTTTTTGTTCATTTGGACAGGGTTGGTGAAGACAGGGCTCGATGGGAAACTCAATTTCTCCAAAAACTAGCGCAAGCTCAGTGCTTGCACAAGTTTTTGGAGAAATCGAGTAATTTTTTCCTCTTTTTTGGTCCATTTGGACAGGTTTGGTGAAGAAAGGGCTCGATGGGACGGTCGGGAATGCTAAGGATCGCAAAACTTGCGCAAGCACTGAGCTTGCGCAAGTTTTTGGGGAAATTGAATGTTTTTAGGGTCTCCGGGCCCTTTTGTTTGCCAACTTTTTGTTGCCTGGTTGGTTGCCAAAAAAGCACTGAATTTCTCCAAAAGCTTGCGCAAGTTCAGTGCTTGCGCAAGTTTTTGGAGAAATCGAGTGCTTTTTTCATCTTATTTGTCCATTTGAACAGGGTTGGTGAATAAAGGGCTCGATGGGACGGTCGGGAATGTTAAGGATCGATCCTCGAAGGGACGAGACAAAGGACCTGGATTATCCCATCGCTGATCCTCGGCATGTCCGAATCCCTCCGAGTTATTATTATCATACCTATCATTACGATTATTATTATTGTCTTCGCGATAAATCACCTGAGACTGGAGAAATCCCAATGGGCAGCGCCGTACACCGGCGAGACATGAAATATTTCGCGGCAAAAAAGTTCATTGAACGACGAGATTGAATTCGAAGATAAAAAAAAAGTAATCCGAGCTCTGCCAGCGAGAGAGCCCTGCCAATAATTCTTGGATATATCGTGAACTGTTATTACGTCCATGCCGACAGAGACGAGGAAAAACAGCCATTTCTACATCCTTTATTACAAAAAAAAAGCAAGCCTATAAAAGGAAAAGCTCTGGCAAGAAACGAGCTACGAAATATCTAGCTCTACAATGTTTTTTTTCATCCCTCGGGCCTGTACGTTGTTTGTAAAATCGCGAGAACAAAAAAGCCTCGTTTCGCGAAAAACCCTCGAGATTTTTACGACTCGTGTAAATAAAATAACGATACGAATGCCGTAAAGAATAAAATAACCGAAGGCATGAAAAAAAAAGAACGCCCAACTACGAGTATCTCGTAAAATTGATTGAAAATCCATAACTTTTTTTTTCGCCGAAATAAAGGGATGAGAAGAGGGGTGGATTTTTTTTACAACTATTCAGCTGCTTTGCTCGTGGCGTCGAACGATTGTCCCGAGTTCGCACGAGCCGTCACGCGTTACGAGGGTGCACAAAGTGCGACGAAGGTGCACCCCCGATGAGACCTCTGACGACGCGTCATCAAGGGCGATGACGTATATATGCGCGCGCGAAGCCAAATCGGGTTTGCCTCAATTTGAACGGAAGGCTCTCGGGTAACTTCGAGACTCGGCGGTGTCCTTAACACCCTCTTCTCCCTCCTCCATTCTCTTCAACCCTCACTCGCAACCCTTCGTACACTGCCGTCGCTCTGACATTATTATTTCCACGCCCCTCTATCGCAGTCACGAAAATAATGTCGATAATGATAATAAAGAATCGTAAAAAAATAACAACACTCCTTTATATTTATTCGTCAAGGGCTTATGACTCGTTGTCATAGTCGAAAGATCACTTTTTTTCAAAACCCATATATTTTGGCCGTATGTCAAGATATATTGATATAAATGATTCCTAAAAATTTCGAGGTGATGGAAAATATGTCGAAAACTACTGCGTCGATATTTCGTAAATTTGTAGGGCTTTTTCTAGATGTAAAAATATAGGATTTGATCGAAGGTTTTTTTTTTTAATGTATGATTTCGATCTGATGAACGAAAAATGCCCGTTTTTTCGCCAAAATCGAGACTTTCAATTTGAACACGCGGCATTTTTTTGTTGTTAATTTGATATTTCGGAAATTCCTTCGATCAATCTATCTATAGATATAAAGGAACATGGCCGATTCATCAACACCGCAGCTAATTACGTGAAATTTGGACAGTAGGTTGCTTTTGTAACGTAAGCACCCACTAACAAGGAACATCACTTCGGTGTCCTCCTCCGATTTTGTTGGAACTTTTTTGTGTGAAAGAGTATCAAAAACTAAGGGAACTTTTTTTTATCGACGCAAAAACGGTTTTAAGGGTTGAAACGCACCCTCGAAAATAGGGGTGTTTTTCGTTTTTCGTCGATAACGTTATCGTTCTGATATCCAATGTGTAGTACCCAAAAATTAAACATTGTTGCAATTTGAAATTTTTTATATCTCGTATCGTTAAAACGTTATCGACAAAAAACGAAAAACATCCCCGTTTTTGAGGGTGCGTTTCATCCCCGAAAACCGTTTTTCCGCCGATAAAAAAAACGTGTCTCTTGGTTTTTGATGCTCTACGACATAAAAAAGTTTCAATAAAATCGGAGGAGGACACTAAAGTGATATTCCTTGTAAGAAGGGCTTTTTTTCGAAATTCAAGCCTTGCGGGGAGAAAAGGGGTGGCAATGTTTGTATGGAAATGTAAAAAAATCTGGTCGGATTCCCTCGAAATTTCGTATTCGTGCTTTTTGACACAATTAATGAGCCCGTATTTCAGTATTTTTAGAAATTCAACCCCTAACGGAAGAAAGAGGGTGGCAAAGTTTATATGTAAAATTTAAAAAAACTGGTCAGAAGATTTACTTGAAACTTAGTATTCAAGCTCTTTAACAGAATTTAAAAAACACATATTGAAGCGTCTTTCCAAATTCAACCCCTAAACGAAAGGGGGTAGCAAATCTTGTACGTCAAATTTAAAAAACCTAAACAAATTGACTTGAAACTTCGTATTACTGCTCCTAAACACAATTAATGAAATTTCAGAGTTTTTGGAAACTCAATCTTTAAGGGGAAAAGGGGGCAGCAAAGTTTGTATGGTAAAAAAAAGGTCTATTCAGATTTGCTTGAAACGTAGTAATAATGGTCTCTCACCGCAAAAGACGTTTTCGAGAGGTGCCTCCCAGACATTGGCTGTAAATCGATTACGATTAAATATTTTTACACAAAAAAAATTACAGGGTGGTCTTCAGATGACATTTTTTCAAATACCTGATATTTATGGAAATGAATCGTTACGGTTTTCTACAAAATAAATCCCAAAAATGCGTTATTTTCGACTGTTGCAACTACGCATAAACCGTCAGAGTAATTCATACTTACCTTTGCATTATTGTGAATGCCGGATCCCTGAGGGAAGGGTAAGGACGAAAAAAAGCTCACCAAACTTACGGATCGATTATGACTTTATTGGAATGATTCTCAAACATGTTTTTTTTCCCTTAAACATAATTATTCGCAAGTGTCGTGTATTTACAATTATTCAATTTCTTCTCGCAATACAATTTCTTCTCGCAATCGGTCGAGGGAGATTTTCGTGTTCGGGAGCTTCAACACCGAGGTGCGATCAAGAGACGCCATTTATGTATTTTTTTGCCTTTTTTTTCGTTTTTTTAAGAAACTTTATTTACATGCATTGTTTTTCATATTCCGTCGTTGACACTGCCACCTCTTTCTTTTTTTCCTTCGAAATAAAGTGTAAATGACGAAAGGTCGCGAGTTCTTCGTCGTTGTCTCTCGGGCGTCTCACAGCGGAGATTTCATAATTGCGCGAACGAGACGGAATCGCGGATTAGATTCGCCGAGAGTGAAGTCGTATCGGAATACGCGGCCCTCACCGATTGAGCCGCCAAGAGGTTAGGGAGGTTGCTAGAGAGAGAGAAGAGGGAGGGAGAGAGTAAGGGATCGAACGAACGTCGTCGAGTGTCTGGCTATTTTATCCAGTGCGGAATTACAGACTCCTTTGGAGGGCTTCCCTTCGCCGCGCGGTTAATTATACGCTAGACGAGCCCTACCCGATGCTGGTGCCCGATATCCACCGACAAGATAAGCCGAGACAAACGTATAAAGCGAAATTCTCTCTCTCTCTCTCTCTCTCTCTCTCTCTCTCTCTCTCTCTCTCTCTCTCTCATCTCTCTCTCTCTCTTCTCTCTCCTCTCTCTCTCTCTCTCTCTCTCTCTCTCTCTCTCT
>OZ023324.1:2224969-2278915 GCA_964007375.1 Ophion obscuratus
CCCCTCTTCTCCTGCGAGATATCAATGGGAGCTTTTCATCATGTCACCCGCCCCCTCATTAATACACACTCGATTGTATCATTGAAATTCAGACTCAAGAGCAATTCGAACGGAAAGAAACCCGAAAAAGGTCAATGGCTGATGAAAAAAAAGCACAATGAAAAAATGAGCTTTTTCCCCCAACCTCGACAAGACGACATATTCCATCGAGCTTTCGATGCCTCAAGAGCTTTCGATGCCTTCAATAACATAAGAGGCTGACGGTTGAAAATGAACTCGGTGAGGAGCTGAGGGACCACTTAGTGGCCTTGAAATCGCAGATCAATCGGTAGGTCGTTGAGTCGCAAAGTTTTGAGTCTCAAAACTTTAGACGCAATCTCCTAAAAACCACTTGGTCGTGAACCTCGTACCTGATAACTCCAAAACTATCCCATCGATTATTTCGAAAATTTTCACACTTTTAGATAACGGAATTACCGTCTAGGTGAACCTAAAGATTTTCGAAATTTATTGGAATAAAAACTACTTTTTTACTGACAAATACTATAGTACAAATTTTCATGTAAAATAGAAGATTTTTTCAAACACGTGCCATTTTTCGAATTTTCACTTTTCTTTGATTTCTTTAGGTTCACACAGAGCGTGCGTATCTCAGGAATCTGAATCTTTTTAGCTCTGATGTTTCAGATCAACTCACTGGACGCTAGGCTGCACGCCGTGGAACAATTCAGGCGGCAGCCGTCTCGAAAGCAGCTGTTATTTTTGAATGTTAAACAAAAAAAATCGGAAAATTAAAAGGTGTACGTAATATGTACGTAAAATTCAAATTGTGAGGAGTCAACGGTTTCGACACAAGCAAATCTTGAAGATTCGCTGATTTTTGGCTGCCCGAAGGGATCTCCCCCCTCAATCCCGACAGGTCGATCACAATGCACGCGCACACAGACTTAATTTTTAAGAAAAGTTTCGTCCTGTCCAACGAGACATTGGTCTGGTTGCTTTTTTATTTTTATTTTTATTATTAATATTCGTTATCATTGTAGATTAAAACCTTGTCTCGTATCGCGCGTTTTGTTTGTTCGTTTGTTCTTTTTTTTTTTTTTTTAATATTTCGTGCACCCACAAGGCTTTCTCGAGACGATGATTTTCCGAGAGAGACAGAGAGACACGTTTCAGGAGCAGGGGGAAGGGCCGAGGGGTGACTCGTCGCGGACGTCGGAGAGCATTCACGTGGGATAGAGGCTCGTGAAACTCGGTATCCTCCAACTAACCGCGGCGAGAAGAGACGCGAGAAAGTTACTCGCGAGTATCGCCGGGCTTGGATTCCGTCGGTCACCCCCGTGCATCGCCGCTGGTTTTTCCTCCTCTGAAAAAAAAAAAAAAAACACGAAAATAAAAACATCGTGAGGCAATCGAGGGACACTCAATTTACATGAATATGTATTATATGTTTATAGAATATTCGTGTTTATTAATTTTTTTCATCAATGACGTATAAGCAGCTTCGCATTGGTCCTTTGACCATCTGCATTTTGGAGAATCCTTCCTATCATGTATTAAAAGACTTATTAATGTACAAATAAGTTCTCGGCCTGAGAATAAAAACAGCTGTGTTGAATATTTGAAGGGAAAAATGTTCCCTCCAGGTCCGGGTCATATGATACCAATCTAGTTACGGGGAGTGATTCAGGGGAGGAAAAAATTTGCTGATCTTCAGGATTTTTCATGAAAAGGAAAAATATCTTCATCTTTTTTTGAGAAAATTTCTTTACCATTTTTGAGAAAATGTTAACTTTTCTTCATTATTGTTGAGAAAATTTGAAAATTTCTTCGCTATTTTTGAGAAAACTTGAAAAATGGAAAATTTCTTCACTAGTTTTGAGAAAACTTGAAAATTGGAAAATTTCTTCACCATTCCTAAGGGGTTAGGCCACTCTAGATGCCGAAAAATAGGCTTTTTGGATTTTTTTTTCAGAAAAAGTACAAAATAAATCGAGATTACAATAATTTTTTTGAAGCAATTAATTTCAAAATGGCGGCTGTGCAGCGTTTATCTCAAAATGTTGAATTCATCTCGAAAGATACATTGTCTATGGAAGTACGTAGGATTTTTATTCTATATTACATAGTTCATTTGTTATTAACAATTATCTGACGATTTTTAGGCGAATTTTTCGCTTTCCAAAAATTTCCAAGATACTCCAAGAATTTTACACGAAAGACCAAAACTCCGAAAATCTTAACAACGTTAGAAGAATTCGACTACGGGAGTTTTTAAATTTTCAAAATTTTCAATAAATCGACGAATTAATTCAAGATTTTATTTATTTATTGACAAGTGATTTTACGTGAATTTTAAAATTTGTCTAGACGGTCTTATACGTTCTAAATGATTTACAGTCAACTGTGTAGACTTTCGCTGGCATAATCTTGACGAACCTTGTAATTTCGAAACATTAAAATTAGGCATTTCAAACCGTCGGCGCATTCAATCGGAATTTCAACCCAGCAAAATTTTGAAACTTCAAAAACTTTCGTCCCCGAATTATTTTGACTTCGTTAAGATTTTCACAGTTTTGGTCTTTCGTGAAAAAATTCTTTCGGAGTTTTGATCTTTCGAGGTACTATTCTTTCGGAGTTTTGAGCGTTCTGATCATTCAAAGTTCGGAATTTCAACCCGGTCCCGGCAAAGAATTGACTGTACCCATTTAAATCAAATTGTCAACTGGTTTGAATCAATTGTCTTGAAACCCCGTAAGGGCGAGGTAAAGTATTAAATTTTTTTTCATTTAAATTTTTTTTTTTTAAATGAATGCATAATATATCAAGAATATTGTGTTAAAATTTCAAGTCGATCGGAGTAAAATTGACGAAGTTATGAGTATTTGAGCGTCTATTGCTCCATGCCGACCAAACTCTTCTGCGTTTTTCAAACCGTTTTTCTGAGACTTGTCATATTTGAAGTCCGTGTGCACGATAACTCAAAATCTACTGGACCAGTCGCTTTGAAATTTTGCACAGTACTTCTTCACATAATTCACCAGGTATTGTCGAGAGCTTTTTTGTTTTTTTTTTAATAATTACTAATTTTTCAACAACAAATTAGCCGATTTTTTTTAGCGAAAATCGGGTTTTTGGCTCCCAAGTGCTACGAAAAATCGAAAAATCGAAAAAAAAAAATCCTCCCGTCATTACCTCGAGAAACCTCTCCTTTAACAAATGCATTTTGATTTTTTTGTTTCAGATGATTCTGCTGCGAGTTATGGTGCACACCGCGAACCAACTTTTTTTCGAGACGCCTCCGGGGTTTAATTTTCACTCGCTCAATTTTGAATATTTTGCAATGCAAATTTAGGAGAATGTTGTTCAAATGTTACTTTATTATATGTAAATTTTTCAACAAACGAACACTATTCGTTACGCCAAAAAAAAATCGTAAAAACATGCCTTTTTTTCGCCGAATTAACTTTACCCCGCCGTTAAGGGGTAAGGCCACTGTAAATTTTTTGAAAAATCGATTTTTTTTATTGGCTTAAAAAATAGTTTAAACCCTCTAGTTTAAAAATAGTTTAAATCCTTTTAACTTCTTTTTTAAATTTTTTCCAATAAAAAACTATTCGCAAAACTTTAAACGCGTTTTTCTCGAAACATGGTTTTTCAAAATGGCACGCAGCATAACTCGAACAATTTTCATTTTTTTTACTTGAAATTTTAACCAGATGTGAACATTTACATTATCTTGAGAATGTCGATCGGAATTTTCAAGAACTTTATTTATTGATTTTTTATTAACAAAAAACTTGCCGTTTTTTTCGTCAAAAATCAATTTTTTTTTTCAAACGCACGCCAAATCCACAAAAATTGATACTTTTTAAAATCCGATCGACATTCTCTAGCTATAGCCCTCTAGATTAATGGTTTTTTTTTTGTTCTAGATTCAAAAGTGCACCAGTGGTGCTGCGTGCCGCGGAGCCCTGGAAGCAAAACATGTCCCGGGAAGATAGCTGTGGAACCGCCATTTTGTTTTTTTTTTACTGTACAAAAATTTTATAATAAAGTTTAATGTATGCCCGATAACACCATTAAAAGTTTTTTTTCAAATACCTTCAATTTCGGGAGCAAAAAATTAGTGAAAAAACCTTTTTTTTTGGGCCGTTACAGTGGCCTTACCCCTTAAGTAAATAAATCATTATATTCCTTCAAAAAAGCCGAAAACTTATTGGTACACTTTTTACGTATATTACAATGTAAAGTCAGCGGCACTTTCGCGATTCGAGTAACTTCACAGATCGAATATTAACAGTCACCGAACCCTGCAAAGTACCGATCTTCATCAATCGATGAAAAATTAATTCGCGAGCTTTCCAAGAATAATAAATGGAAATTTCAATACTCCAATGAAAAACCTGTGGAGCGAGAATAAAAAATGTTGCTCTTCAATTTAATTCACTCTGGAGTGATAAATTTTTAAACCTCTTCAATCGAGTTCCATCAGCCCGAGAAAGAAAGAAGCCAAATGGCGAGTGAACGCGTGCGAATTGAAAAAGAGAAATATTTAATTGCCGAATTCCCGACGATTTCGAACGCGGTGAATTTTGCATGCGCGGTGTGTCGTTCGTATAATTGTCACTGGACGAATATCGCTCGCGGAATAACCCCTCCCCCCCCCCCCCCGCCCCCGCCCCCGCCGGACACGAATTGCCCCGAATTATCGCGGGAAACTCGCGGGTGCGATCAATCGCGCGTATTATCTTCACCGACGAACGTATGAAAAATTGCTACCCACCCGTGCGATTGCCTCGCAGGAACTCGAATATTTCATTAAACCGGTGTACGAGGAATGACCGAAAAAAAAACGCGAATTAGGTACGAGGTAAAAAAAAAATTGGGTAGGAAAAAAATGTAGTCGGGAAAGCGACGGCAAGCTCAATTTGCATTAATGAGGATACGGTCGCGAGGACGAGACGAAACGTCGCGTTAGTTAAAGAGGGCGAAGAAAAATTACGATGCTTTCTGGAGCGACGTGTAGACTTTTGCAGGGGTGGGGGTGGGGGGGATGAGACGCCCGCCCGATGTGAGTTTTCGCTTCATGACGCTGATTCAATATTTGTTAAACGTGGAGCTTGACTATCCGGCTCGGAATATTTTATACAGGACTTTTCCCGTCTGGTAAATCTCGTCTTCATTATTATTATTTTTCGTCTTTTTTTTATTGTTCTTTTTCTAATTTTTGAGTATTATTTTAAAAATGTATTATTATTTTTAATTAATTACTATTAATTTTAATCTATTATTTTTATTTATTATTATTTATTGATGATTTTTATTTATTATTATTATTCTAGTTTCATTTCTCTTGTTTTTCTTATTTTTTCCCTATTTTGATTATTATTTTTCTATTCAATTTTTTTATTGCCATTTTTATCATTATTGGTTTGCGATTTTTTATTATTGTTGTTTTAATTATCATTATTTTTCTAATTTTTTAATTATTATCTCTCCAATTTTTTTATTATTATTTTTTGTTAAAATTCTAGACGATTATCGTAACTATTATTATTATTCTATTTTTTATACTATCCATATGATTACTGCTTTTCTATTTTCCAATAATTTATTCAATTATAATTATTCGTCTATTTTTTGCTATTATTTTTTCCAATTTTTTTGCTCCAATCATCCCCAACCTCGTCAAATCGATTTTTTCCATTCAACTAAATTACAAACTATTTTTCAATCAACCCCTATCAAGCTTCGAATCGCCACTCGTAAATTTCTCCCATTAATTAATGCCCTTTCCCGCATATGTAAAATTCCCACAAATTCACAAAAAATCCCCAGAGCTCCAAAGACGAAAATTCCCAGCGAAGAACGCGGGCCGTTACGTCCAGAGGGTTGCTACCCCTAAAAAAAAGCTGCACCGACCAGGACCACGTTCGAGGGCAGCTCACGCGCGCATAGGGGTAGTTTCGGTCGCGCGGGGCGATTCGTTGCAAAAGTGCCTCGGGTCCGGGTGCGAAATTTTCCCTTATTTATTTTTATTTACAATGTTATTTTCGTTTTTTTTTTCGCTTGACGCGTTTCGCGTACTTCGTTAAAGCGCGGCTGCATTTGGATGCCCGGCGGGCGTGTGTAGTAACTCCCTAACGAACGTAACGGCAAAGTTAAACAAGCTCGAACTGCGTATGAATAATTCACGTACGGGCGCGCGTATGTAATTTCGGAAAATGGCCCCCGGGGGCCGATGGCTTGTATAGCTCGCGTTTAAAGCCTTATCGGGCTAATTCCCCGCTATACTCGTTTCCACAATGGGGACTGAAAAAAATCTGAGGGCGGCACGAGAAGAGTGCGAGTCGCGAAACAAAAAAGTGCCCCCCCCCGCCCCCCCCAGGTGCGCCGCCCATCCTCAACCCCCGATCGTTCTCTTACCCCGGGGGCGGGGGGTTGAGGCCGGGAAAGTGGCGATTTTTTGGTTTCGCGACTTCTCTACCCGCCCCCCCCCCCCGTGGCGGGTGGGGGGGGGGCGGGGGCAAAGGACACCCCGGAGTTTTCTCGCGGCGATAAAACCTTGCTTCAAACATCTCAACGTGGCACTCGCATTCTCGTTCTTTCTATTTCAACCCCTTTCTCGAGAGCCCCCCCTTTTTATTTCTCTTTCTCCTGCACCGGAAGTGACGCCATTTTCAGATTCGGGTCACGTTTCCCACGATCGCTCAGTAAAAGCGGAGCCGTTCGCGGCTCTTTTTTTTCCGTCACTGTCTCTGGTCAAGTCGAGGATCAAAGAAAAGAGACCCGAAAAAAAAACAATTTTCCGGGTTGATTGGCCAATAAATATTTGCTTCCGGTGCTCCGTTAAGGCACCACACCACGGTAAAAAAATGTTGTCATATTTTTTTCCCCTCATTTTCTGGAAGATGCATTTGCTAAGAATGCTCTCACTAAATTTTTTAAAGAAATTTGTAAAATTTGCGGAGTTAGAGCATTTTATGTGAAACTGTTCGAAGGGCACGACCGCTTTTCGGATTTTTTAAAATAAAGGGCCCCCTTCTATTTTTTTTTATGAACGATGAAAATTTTCCATGAAAATCGGAAATAAAATTCGCTGGTGCCCCATTTTTTTTTTTTAGATATCGAAATTCCCCTACGTGATGCTGTAAACCTATATGTCTAATTTCTAAATATATTTTTATTTTATTTTTCAGATGAACGGTATGCCTCAATCGCTGTCAACCGCCGAGCAGCAATTTCATCAGAGTGTCCTCTTGGACGCGGCGTACACCGCAAACTTTACTTTAGATTCGAGTACAAAAATTTGTATACAGTCTTGTATATGTATGTATTGACTATGAGTGTTAATAAAAAAAAATTCCATTCATCGATTGCTTGAAAATAATTACGAAAAATACACCCTCGTAGCGCGCACGAACCTTGGCGCGGTGCCTTAAGGGGGGAGATACCTTTAGGCGAGGAAAAAATTTGCCGATTTTCATAATTTTTTTTTTTTAAAGGAAAGATTTCTTCACCATTTTTAAAACTTAGTGTTTTTTTTTCTGCATTTTCAACACGGGCGTGACGTGTTGCTAAAAAACTAATCAACCGATTCTGATGAAATTTTGTATAAATCTTTTTAACCTCATTGTATAAAACATGACCCTTGATGTTTTTGAAAAGTTAAAAAATGCATTTTTTATTGCGGAATGTAGACATTTTTTTCCGGAAAATTCAATCTTTTTGTTCCAAAGCGTGCCATTTCATCGATTTTCAACATTTCTCACATTTTCTTGGTTCATATTCTGCGTATGAGTGTTAACGAAGTAAAAATCATTGTTGACTTTTTTTCAGATTAATCCCGCCGACGCTACGTGTCACGCCGTCTGACGACATCAGCGGCAACCCGTTTAAAAGACCGTGCCATGTCTCCACTATTTTCAAAGATTAATAAAATAGAAGAATACCATGTAACAGCCAAAAGCAGTAATGTACCATACCCTAAGTAAAAAAAATGGTGAATACATTTTTTTTCAATTCTTACAAAATTAAATTAAATTAAATCGTAAAAAAAACATTTAATTTAAAAAATGAAAATTTAAAAATTCAAAAATTTTTTAAAAATAACAAAAATTAAAAATTAAAATGAAACAAATCATGAATACATTTTTTTTAATCAATAAATTTTAAAAAATGGTGAATGAACTAAAAAAATAATAAAAATCAGCCATTTTTTTCCTTGCCTAAAGGTACCTCCCCCCGCAATTATCAGGATCCAAAGGGAAAAGCTTCACGCACGTGGATGCATCGACGAGTCTTCGTACGTTTTGTTCGCGGTTGAAAGAATTTCCCTGATAAACTAAAAAGGACTGTGGAATGGGGGAAAAAAGGGCTGGCGTTTTTTTGGCTCACCTTCGATAACGTGTATGATAACGGAGGATGGTTTAGCGTTGCTGGGCACGCACGTGTAATTACCACCGTGGCTCGTCTTCGTTTTGTCGACCTTGAGGATGGAACCCCTCGTGGTTAATTCGATCTTCACCCCGGGCTCCTCGTCGTAGTTGATCATGTGACCCTGCTGGTACCAAAAAACGTAATAGGGCGTCTCGGTGGCGGCTATCAGTTGACACTCGAGGCGCAGACTCGAGCCCTGCTTAACGTGAAGATCAGGACCCCCCGGTATCATCGAGTAAGCCTCCGTTACCGCCAGACGCACAAAGTTCTGCTGTATCGTTGGATAACTCGCCACCTTAAACCCCATCACAAATATTGTTCCAGACGTTGGCGGGGGCGGGGAGGGGGGAGAAAAATAAATTTTCTCATTAAAATCCACCGGGATCCATTCGTCAGACTTTTCAAGTTTACACCATCTGTACTTTCATCTCTCTTGCAATTTTTCTCGAGCGATAATTGCCCGATGTCCTTTTAAGGGCGGGGTAAAGTATTAAAAATTTTTTTTTCATTTTTTTTTTTTAATTTTTAAATGAATGCATAATATATCAAGAATATTGTGTTAAAATTTCAAGTCGATCGGAGCAAAATTGACGAAGTTATGAGTATTTGAGCGTCTATTGCTCCATGCCGTTCTCTTCTCTTCTTCGTTTTTCAAACCGTTTTTCTGAGACTTGTCATATTTGAAGTCCATTTGCACGATAACTCAAAATCTACTGGACCAATCGCTTTGAAATTTTGCACAGTACTTCTTCACATAATTCACCAGGTATTGTCGAGAGCTTTTTTGTTTTTTTTAAATAATTACTAATTTTTCAACAACAAATTAGCCGATTTTTTTAGCGAAAATCGGGTTTTTGGCTCCCAAGTGCTACGAAAAATCGAAAAATCGAAAAAAAAAAAAAATCCTCCCGTCATTACCTCGAGAAACATCTCCTTTAACAAATGCATTTCGATTTTTTCGTTTCAAATAATTCTGTTGCGAGTTATGGTGCACACCGCAAACCAACTTTTTTTCGAGGCGCCTCCGGGGTTTAATTTTCACTCGCTCAATTTTGAATATTTTGCAATGCAAATTTAGGAGAATGTTGTTCAAAAGTTACTTTATTATATGTAAATTTTTCAATAAACTAACACTATTCATTACGCCAAAAAAAAATCTTAAAAACATGCCTTTTTTTCGCCGAATTAACTTTACCCCGCCGTTAAAATGAGATAATTCCATTGAAAATATATTTAATGCGGGCGTATTAGTATTACATATGAGGCACTCCATGTCACTTCAGCCAGTAAAAAAAATCTACAAATAATTTTGAAAAATCGAGTTAGTTTATTGAAAAATATTCACCGAGTGTCGATATTTTTTTTTAATTTCTGACTTTTTTCTCGTTGATTACCATTTATAAATATTTTTCCATTCAAATGGCCGTATCTTTGGCAGGATTTGACGTATTTGCATTCGTAAAAAACGAAAAAGTGCATTTTTTTCTAGCCTTCCAGAAAAAAATTAATTCAAATTTTATTGAGCAAGTCGAACGTCCGTTTCAAGGCAAAGTAGGCAAAATTTTTTTTTTTATCGAGGAAAAACACTCGTTATTTTATTTTTAAGAATTTCTCCGAATTGTGAATACGAAAAACAGATTTTTGGTATTTTTTATATTATGGGATTCCTAAACACCGTGAAGTAACGGCTATTATTATTTTTTTGTTTTTTTGTTTTTTTGTTTTTTTTTTAATATTCGATTGAAGAGTGTGGAGCACGCGCTGTATGTTTACCAGGTTCTTAAAATACATATGCCACATATGTCATATGTATTGGACCCTTGGAGTGCTCCACACTCTTCAATCGAATATTAATTTTTAAAAATTAAAAATAGCTGTTATTTCACAGTGTTTAGGAATCCCATAATATAAAAAATACCAAATATCCTTTTTTCTATTCATAATTCGGGGAAATTAAAAAAAAATAAACTAACGAGTGTCTTTCGTTGAAAAAAAAAATGTTTTTGCATATTTTGCCATGAAACGGACGTTTGACTTGCTCAAAAAAATCTAAATTATTTAACTTTTTATTGAAATCTTTTTAAATCTAAACTTTTTGTTCTGGGAGGCTATAAAAAAACGTACATTTCCATTTTTTTACGAATCTAAATACGTCTAATCCTGCCAAAGATACAGCCATTTGAATGGAAAAATGTTAAAAAATGGTAATCAACGAGAAAAAACGTCAATTTTTTTTTAAATGTCGACTCCCGGTGAATATTTTTCAATAAAGTAACTCGATTTTTCAAAATAAATTGTGGATTTTTTTCAACTGACTGAAGTAACGTGGAATGCCCCATATATTATTATTATTATATATATAAATTATTATATATACATGAATTTTATATTTATATATATTATATATGTATTATTATTGTTGTTTATGATTTTATTCATTTAAAAAAATTCTAACACTTGTGTTTCATTTATTTAAATTTATTTTAATGATTTCTATTGTTTTTGTTTTTATTTATTTTATTTACTTTAATTTGAGCTGTTTATCGATTACTAGCTTTCCGCCCGCGGCGTCGCTAGCGTAGATTTGTGTTGAATGTTCCTTAATGAAATGTCTTCCTAAAATGTTTCAATGAGGAACACGTAGAACTGCGTTGAAGAGCATTAATATTAAGTTTTATGTAAATTTGTACAAATATTTATTTTACCATTCAAACTTTGCTACCCCCTTTTCCCCTTAAGGATTAAATTTTAAAAAACGCTGCAATTTTATTAATTGTGTCTAGGAGTAGTAATACAAAGTTTCAAGTAAATTTTACCCGATTTTTTTTACTTTCCGAACAAACTTCGCATCCCCTTTCGTTTAGGGGTTGAATTTCGAAAAACGCTGTAACACGTGTTTTATCGATTATGTTGAACAGCTTTAATACTAAGTTTCAAGTAAATCTTCTGACGAGATGTTTTTGATTTTACGTACAAAATTTGACACCCTCTCTCTCCCCTTAGGGGTTGGATTTCTAAAAAACGCTGAAATACGTGTTTCATTGATTGTGTCAAGAAGCACGAATACCAAATTTCCAGTAAATCTGACCAGATTTTTTTTAATTTCCATACAAACTGTGCCACCCCTTTTCTCATCTTAAGGGTTGAATTTCGAAAAATCCCGTCTTAGTAGGTGCTTACGTCACAACAGCAACCGTCTAAATTTTATGTAATTAGCTTTAGCGTTTTTGGCTCGGCGTTGATAAATCCGTCAGGACATGTTCTTTTATTTATTGTTCATTATTTGATACGTATGACTATTGTTCTTTATGAATTTATTCGATTAAAAAAATTCTAAAAATTTGACTTTATTCATTTCTTAATTTCTATCGATTGTATTTGATTTTATTTATTTTTATTTACTTTATTTACTTTAATCTGGTCTATTTCGTCTCTTTTGCAATTTATCTCGAGCAATAATGGTCCGACGTCCTCTTCAAATGAGATGATTCGATTGAAAAAATATTCAATGTGGTCTGCTTATTGCTTATTATTTGATATGTACTGTTATTGTTGTTTGTTATTGTATTGATTTATTTATTTATTCACTTCCAACACTTCCTTTCTATTTTATTTAGCTTCATTTATTTCTATTGACTTTATTTATTTTCACTTATGTCATTTATTTTATTTGTTTCCATTTATTTGTATCTCTTTTATTTGTTTCTGCTTACTTTTATTTATTTTTTCTTCCAACACTTGGGGTTTATTTCTACCACCCTCCATTGAGTGTTTCCACGCTCGAATCCTAAAATATGTATATGTATAATCCATACAGGATATGGGTCATCCTATACATATTATTTAATAATAAAACGAGTATATATTTAGAATTAAACTGTCATATTGATAAAGTCGAGAAAGAGAGAGATAGATAGATAGATAGAGAGAGAGAGAGAGAGAAAGAGAGAGAGAGAGAGAGAGAGAAAGGTAACCTGTCTGCAAAAATCGTAGTCACTTATCGTAAAACGTGTTCTCTCGAAATTTTCAAAATTTGCGATAATTCTTGAGAGAAGTGAATTGTCCGAAAAAAAAGCCCAAATTTTTTTACTGCGTTTTTCTCATTTATTGGGTTTGTTTGGGTTGATATTTAATCGGGGCAATCGATGATATTCAATCCCCCCCAATAAAAAATTATGGATTTTTGAAGTTCGCGGCAACACGTGATAAGTTAGGACATTTTTGAACATTTTAACGCCTACATTGGTTTAGTTTAGGTTTTTGAAAAATTCGCCATTATTTTTAACGATTTTTTGCTCGTAAAAAATTTGGTAATGAAAAATTTCAGCTTCCTCCGACTGAATATCATCATTGGGGATATTACGATATCTGTGGCCCCAAGTTTTGGCCATGCAGTCTTTATATTTGGCCCAAAATAAGACTTTTTTCAAGAATACAAAAAATCGAAATTCGGCTTTTAAGGGGGTGAAACAGAGGTTTTAAATTTTTAATGAGGCGGAGTATTTTTTGGGTAGATTTCTTTAGAATTCGGCGTAAACCGAGATGCTAAACACCCGCCCCACTGTTTCCACGAGTCCAACTATTCCGCCCACACATCCCGAGATGCTAAACACCCGCCCCACTATTTCCACGAGTCCAACTATTCCGCCCACACATCCCGAGTTGCTAAACACCCGCCCCACTATTTCCACGAGTCCAACTAATCCGCCCACACATCCCGAGATGCTAAACACCCGCCCCACTATTTCCACGAGTCCAACTATTCTGCCCACACACCCGAGATGCCAAATACCCGCCCCACTATTTCCACGAGTCCACCTATTCCGCCCACACATCCCGAGATGCCAAACACCCGCCCCACTATTTCCACGAGTCCAACTATTCCGCCCACACATCCCGAGATGCCAAACACCCGCCCCACTATTTCTACGAGTCCAACTATTCCGCCCACACATCCCGAGATGCCAAATACCCGCCCCACTATTTCCACGAGTCCAACTATTCTGCCCACACATCCCGAGATGCCAAACACCCGCCCCACTATTTCCATGAGTCCAACTATTCCGTCCACACATCCCGAGATGCCAAACACCCGCCCCACTATTTCCACGAGTCCAACTATTCCGCCCACACATCCCGAGATGCCAAACACCCACCCCACTATTTCCACGAATCCAACTATTCCGCCCACACATCCCGAGATGCCAAGTATGGGCCAAAGTATGGGCTAAACGGAAGTTTATTCCTATAATGTGTCAAATTTCAGAGCTCGGTTTCACCCCCGTAAAAGCCGAATTTCGATTTTTTGTATTCCTGAAAAAAGTCTTATTTTGGGCCAAATATGAAGACTGCATGACCAAAACTTGGGGCCACAGATATCGTAATACTGCCTCATCATTTATGACCCAACAAATGAGAAAATAGCAAAAAAATTATTTCGGAAAATTCACTCATCTAAAGAATTACGTTTTTTTTTGCTTTCGTCAGTGTATATATGTATAGGGCGGTATAGATAAATTTATAACAATCGAACAAACCTGGCACTCGTAGAGTCCCGCGTCCTCGAGGGTGACCCGCCTTATGACGAGGGTGAAATCGGGGCTCGATTGTTTAATGACGAAACGATTGTCGACGGAGTGTGTGGTCTTACCAACGGTCAGTAACTGCCTGTCCCTTCGTCGCAGCCAAGTGACCTGCGAACGAGAAATAATATCCAATCGAAATTCTTCACGGCGAATAGAGACATTATCGGCATTAAAAGTATAGGCCCATCGTTTTCCATTCTCGCTTTGCCACAATCTGGAGCGCCACGATCTTCATGAATTATTCAATTCATCTAATGCACATCGATGTGGGCACTCGCAACTTCTCTAGACTCTTCGCTTATTCCGTGCTAACATTATTGGGCCGTCTACGTCGACGTCGAGCATGAATTATTTGAATTCACGTAAGTATTCTCGGAGCCTTCGTTTCTTGCGTGAAAATTTCACAACATTATGTCGCTACATGTTTAAAAAAATAATCAAGAATAAAGCTTCGTTTCTTCAAGGATGAAGCTTTAGGAATAAAGTATCAAGAATAAAGCTTTAAGAATAAAGCTTCAAAAATAAAGCTTTAAGAATAAAGCTTCAGGAATAAAGCTTCAAGAATAAAGCTTCAAGAATAAAGCTTCAAGCATAAAGCTCTGTTTCGAGGTATCCTCAAGTTCTCGAAGTGATTGAAATTTACATCCGAGACGAAGAAATTACGACGTTATTTTTACACGAGAATTTACATTAAATCGTCTCGTTATTCTTGGATATCTCGCGAACATCATTTTCGGAACAATTACAATCACGATCTGAGATCTTAATTTGAATATTTGATCAAATGATTAACGATAATGATATTATCGAATAGTATTATTAAATGAACGAAGATGTATCAGTTCACCACCTTAATTGAATAATTACCAGCGTAATCGAATGAAAAACGAGAATTGAAATATTGAATAATTTAAGGCGAGAAACCACTGTGAGGGGTAAAGAAAAATCCATTTTTTGCATTTTCTCTAAGTATGCATATTCAAGAATATGGGGAAAAATTTCAAGTTGAAATATTGAAAAGTGACCAAGTTTCCGATCATTTGCAGTATCACGTTTTTGTCGAAACGACTTTTTTCGACCTGCCCGGAACGATAAATCTAGCCCTGATTTTCCAATTTTCAATTTGAAAAAAACCAACATTTCCGTAATTGTAGTACCTATCGTTGTGGGTAGCCGTTTTCTTTTTCTGAAATTTAGTCTTGTTTTAAGACCCCGAATATAAATTAAAATATAGCCAAAAATAAGTTTTTTTTTTAACCCTCCTCATTTTGTAAAAATTTTTGTTTTCGAAAAACGACTGCGTACAAAGAGAACTATATTTATATAGATTTAAAAACGTTGATATTTTTTTATTGAATATTATTTTATATTATTGTAAAAGAATAGTTAAATATTATTGAATATTACTGAATAAAAAACGATAATGAAATGATTGACTAAATATCAAAATTACCAAAAAAAAATATAATAAAAACTATGCTGATTAATATTCTTATTGACATAGTTATTCTTGACTTTTCATTTATCACAATCTCAGCACGGTTTCAATTTCCATCGACGCGAAGATTGCGCGGCGGAAAAAAAAATTCATTAGGATATCGCGCAATCATCGTTTAAAAAAAATGTACAAAGGAATATCTCGTAACGTATAAATTCACGATTAGCAAAAGGATACTTTTCGCAAATCCATTTGCACGAGAACGGGAGACAACGAGGAACACGAGAACACAAAGCTTCGTGCGTGTTAAATCCGAGCGACGAAAAAAAAAAAAAGAAAAAAAAGCCTGACGCAACAAAACGTGACGGATCTGCCGGCATGAGCGATTAGCCTTACACAATCGTCACGAAAACGACCACGCGCGAAACCCCTTCACTCGTTTCACGTAGCCGGCTTTGTATTTTATTTTTGCGTTTTTTTCCCCTTTGATCCTGGCATTTTTCATCCCCAAGCCCTTTGACCCTCGCTCCCTGTTTTTTTTTTTTTTTTTTTTCATCTCAAACAAATACCCTCGTTTTAACGACGATGCGTAAACAATTTGAAAATCGAATGACGAAAATAATCCGAGAGTTCCCGGAAATTGTTCGTGGAAAAACCTGAAAAATTCCACCGCACAAATTTAACACAGAATCCGAAGGAACGAGCCGTGGAAAAAAAAGGCAAAAAACGTCGGGATGTGACGGGAGAAAAAAAGCAGCGGAAAATAAATGTTCCAAAGGCTCGAGGGTGATTTTTCCTGCCGAAGTGCCAACCGTATAAAACATTACTAGCGAAGTTACTAGCCGAGTTTGCCGCGTGTGCATTTCGTCCTGTCTCGTTACGCCGTACTTCGGGACGGGGCTACATTTATTACCTCGTACACACGTACACGTACGCCCGCACACAAACGGCGAAAAAAATAGAAACAGATTTTCCACAGTTAACCTCCTCGCGAAAGTTGCAAGATAAACGCTGAATAAAGAACCGCGTCGACGGGCCCAGCGTTAAGGGGTGGCTTTAAAATCGATTTTATCGCGGTTGCACGCGATCGACGACACAAAAAAAGACGAGAGAGAGGGGGGGGGGAGAGAGAGAGAGAGAGAGAGAAAGCTCGACTCCTACATTCGATGACGATGCAACGTAGGACGGGTTGGGGGGTGGGTCGTATATACGCACTCGTAAAACACGCGATGCCTGACTTTTCGGTGCATGAAATCTACCCCTCCGCCAGTCACCCTCCCCCAAACGGAGTTCAGTTATTTCGGCGTTTCCAAAGTTATTCCACTTATGGACTTTTCGTGCCAGTGGTATTTGCCAGCAGTGGGTACATCAAACTTCCTCCCAACGGCACGCCAAAAATGCCTTTGCCAGCGAAACTTCGATTTTTTTCCTCGCATTTTTCAAACCCTTCTGTCGCCGCTCCCACCCCCGGTGCTTTTTTTTTATTGCAGAGCGTCAAAGCGACGAGTCGCATAATACAACTCGCGGATAAACGGCTAATTGCGTGCAGAAATCACCCTGCCCTTTTTTCCGATCGAGCGAGGAAAATAGTACGATCGCGTGGCTGTCGCTGAAAAAGCACAGCTTTCGCATACCCTCGGCAGCTTTTTCCCACCAGAAAATACCGGGCACTCCCAGTGGGAATAAAAACAGAGAGAGAGCAGAAGGTGCAGAATCCTCGAGATGTGGCGTATTCGAATGTTTCAGTGATATAGCTCAAGATGCGGTCGTCCGGGGGTGAAGCCCCCACTCAACAGAGATCGGTAGCTCACGGAAGCCCATCGCTGCATCATAACCGCGCCATGACGTAATTAGAACGTTTCATATGAGTTTCGTGACTGTGAGATTCAAGGACCCAACCCTGCCACTGAAAAAAGCACAGCTTTCACATACCGTCGGAGCTTTTTCTCACCAGAAAATACCGGGCACTTCCAGTGGGAATAAAAACGAGAGAGCGCATAAGGTGCAGAATACTCGAGATGTGGCATATTCGAATGTTCCAGTGATATAGCTCAAGATGCCGTCGTCCGGGGGTGAAGCCCCCACTCGATAGGGATTATTTGCTCATGGAAGCCCATCACTGCGTTTTAAACGCGCCACAACGCAACTAGAACATTTCACGTGAGTTTCGTGACTGCGAGATTCAAGGACCCGGCCCTGCCACTGAAAAAAGCACAGCTTTCGCATACCCTCGGAGCTTTTTCCTACCAGAAAATACCGGCTACTTCCAGTGGGAATGAAAAACAGAAAAAGCAGAAGGTGCAGAATTTTCGAGATGTGACATATTCGAATGTTTCAGGGATATAGCTCAAGATGCGGTCGTCCGGGGGTGAAGCCCCCACTCGATAGGGATCAGTAGCTCACGGAAGCCCATCACTGCATCATAACTGCACCACGACGCAATTAGAGCGTTTCACATGAGTCTCGTGACTGTGAGATTCAAGGACTCGGCGCTGCCACTGAAAAAAGCACAGCTTTCGCGCACCCTCGGCAGCTTCTTCCCACCAGAAAATACCGGGTACTTCCAGTGGGAATGAAAAAACGGAGAGAGCAGAAGGTGCAGAATTTTCGAGATGTGGCATATTCGAATGTTTCAGTGATATAGCTCAAGATCCGGTCGTCCGGGGGTGAAGCCCCCACTCGATAGGGATCAGTAGCTCACGGAAGCTCATCACGGCGTCTTAACCGCGCCACGATGAAACTAGAACGTTTCACATGAGTCTCATGACTGTGAGATTCAAGGACCCGGGTCTGCCACTGAAAAAGCACAGCTTTCGCACACCCTCGGTAGCTTTTTCCCACCAGAAAATACCGGGTACTTCCAGTGGGAATGAAAAAACGGAGAGAGCAGAAGGTGCAGAATTTTCGAGATGTGACATATTCGAATGTTTCCGGGATATAGCTCAAGATGCGGTCGTCCGGGGGTGAAGCCCGCACTCGATAGGGATCAGTAGCTCACGGAAGCCCATCACTGCGTCTTAAACGCACCACGATGAAACTAGAACGTTTCACATGAGTCTCGTGACTGTGAGATTCGAGGACCCGGCGCTGCCACTGAAAAAAGCACAGCTTTCGCACACCCTCGGCAGCTTTTTCCCACTAGAAAATACCGGGCACTCCAGGTGGAAATAAAAACAAAGAGAGAGCGGAAGGTGCAGAATCCTCGCGATGTGGCGTTTTCGAATGTTTCAGTGAAATAGCTCAAGACGTGGTCGTCCACAGGGGCGAAGCCCCCACTCGATAGGGATCAGTAGCTCACGGAAGCCCATCACTGCGTCTTAACCGCGTCACGATGAAACTAGAACGTTTCACATGAGTCTCGTGACTGTGAGATTCAAGGACCCGGCGCTGCCACTGAAAAAAGCACAGCTTTCGCGCACCCTCGGCAGCTTCTTCCCACCAGAAAATACCGGGTACTTCCAGTGGGAATGAAAAAACGGAGAGAGCAGAAGGTGCAGAATTTTCGAGATGTGACATATTCGAATGTTTCAGGGATATAGCTCAAGATGCGGTGGTCCGGGGGTGAAGCCTACTCGACAGAGATCGGTAGCTCACGGAAGCCCATCGCTGCATCATAACCGCGCCATGACGTAAATAGAACGTTTCACATGAGTCTCGTGACTGTGAGATTCAAGGACCCGGCCCTGCCACTGAAAAAAAAACCAGTTTTCGCATACCCTCGGCGGCTTTTTCCCACCAGAAAATACCGGCTACTTCCAGTGGGAATGAAAAACACAAAGAGCAGAAGGTGCAGAATTTTCGAGATGTGACATATTCGAATGTTTCAGTGATATAGCTCAAGATGCGGTCGTCCGGGGGTGAAGCCCCCACTCGATAGGGATCAGCAGCTCACGGAAGCCCATCACCGCGTCTTAACCGCGCCACGACGCAACTAGAATGTTTCACATGAGTCTCGTGAATGTGAGATTCAAGGACCCGGCGCTGCCACTGAAAGAAGCACAGCTTTCGCATACCCTCGGCAGCTTTGTCCTACCAGAAAATACCAGGCACTTTCGGTGGGAATAAACAACAGAGAGAGTAGAAGGTGCAGAATTTTCGAGATGTGGCATATTCGAATGTTTCAGTGATACAGCTCAAGATGCGGTCGTCCGGGGGTGAAGCCCCCACTCGATAGAGATCTGTAGCTCACGGAAGCCCGTCACTGTATCATAACCGTGCCACTATGCAATTAGAACGTTTCACATGAGTCTCGTGACTGAGATTCAAGGACCCGGCCCGTTGTCCCCATACTCAACCTTAGCCCCGTCTCAATGGCTTCCAAATGACCATTGGATAGGTGGAAGGATTTTTGTATGGAGGGTCGCCCTGCGAGCTCATACAAAAGGGCTAAGGTCCTCGAGGCAGGATGTCTCGATAGCCAACATTGCCTAGACATCGAGCTTTGGGAACACGATATCCCCATGTATATTTGCAAGGACTTGTACCAATGTATACAACGAGGCAACGGCTTGGTATTCGTGAGTCGAGGTCCTGGCTCGTCCGGGCTGTAGATATTGGAAGCGAAGGTGGAGGATCTTCTGTAATACGGAATGTACCTCCTATAATCCTGCTGGAAGTCCTATCCCGAGGAGCGAATCATACCAATACTGTGGGGCTTGCTCTCCTATCTCTCGTAGTGTTCGTCCTCGAGGAGACTGAAGTCACCTAATGGTGAATCCAATATGGCGGGGGGGGGGGGGCATTGGGATCTCCAGCTCTCTATCTTTCGTGCTGCATCCCGTCGGGTATGGAGAAAGGGTGTGTATGTAAGATGGAGAGAGAGATAGGAGGATGAGAAGGAGGAAGGATTCCCTGACCCTTAAAGTTACCAGGTCCTCACGAGTTTACCTCAATCAACGGCAAAGTTACGTGAGCCACTCTCAACGAATCTCTCCAAGGATATCCCTCCCTCGTTTCTAAACTCTCCAGTATTTCCAGCAACCCTCACTCTGGAACTTTCCTCCCTCCAGGTCCCTCGTCGTCCTGGGCTTTTGTCCCCTGCGTTTTCCGAGCTCGAGCACGTACCTCGCCAGGCTCTGGTCAACTTTTGGGCCCGCGATACGTCGGGATCCAAATCCGCGAGACACACTTTCCGCCAGTCGCGAGCTTTATTGAGAACTCGCGGATTGCTCCAAGGGTTGATTCCGCCCTGCCTCGTTACACTCTAACCATACGAGTCCCCGATAAATATCCACACTTGTCAGTCTACAATTTTCATGAATTACACGCTCGATCGACCGTTATCGCACGAATATTTTCCGATAAGAAAAAAAATCAAAGCGACGTTTTTACCAACCCTCAGCGCTATTTCACCCTGGGGAGGGAAAAAAGTTCGTCTCGCAAGCCACCGGGGAGACGAGGCTTTCGATCGAATCTCGGGCAAGTAAGGAATCAAGAGTCTGTGTACAGATATATTTTTATGGGCAAAGGAGATTCGACGACATTGGACTCCGGGGACCGTCCTCGCAGTAAGCAATTGTCGTCATAGTCACTGTTGTAAAAATTCCGCGTACTCCAAATCACATTTGAATAAATCCAAGCATATTTGTACGAAGATAACTTCAAACAAACCAATATAAACGTAAACTAACCCAAGGTAACCTAAGCAAAGTCTAAGTAAACCCAAACAAAACACGAATAAACGTAAATAGACCCGAGAAAACGCAAAAAAACGAGTAAAACGCAAATAAACGTAAATAAACACAAGCAAAAACTTAAAAACCCAAACAAATTGTAAAGAAACTGAAGTAAAACACCAAGCAAAGCGAAACGCCAAGCGAAATCTCAATAAGTCCAAACGAAGCGCCAATAAACGTAAATAAACCCAAGTAAATGCAAAAAAAACAATTAAGGGGTTAGGACACTCTAGAGGCCGAAAAAATAGACTTTTTGCGTTTTTTTTTCAGAAAAACTACAAAATAAATCGAAATTACGAAAAAGCGTGTTTATCGTACATATCAGTGACTGTATGCAATAATTTTTTTGAAGCGATTAATTTCAAAATGGCGGCTGTGCAGCGTTTATCTCAAAACTGCGTTTTTTAAGTTGGCCGGAAACATAAGTCAATTTTCAACCGATTCACTTGAAATATGGAATATATCTTGAAAAATCCATTGTCTATGGAAGTACGTACAATTTTTTTTTTATACTGCACAGTTCATTTGTTATTAACAATTATCTGACGATGTTTAGGCGAATTTTCTGGAAAGTTATTGGAACGTTTTGCAAACACAAAAAACCCCAGTAAAACACAAATAAACGTGAACAAACCCAAACCCCAGTAAAACGCAAATGAAGGTAAGCAAACCCACCCAATATCTAAATAAATATCTAAATAAACGTAAACAAACCGAAGCAAAATCTAAAAAACCCAAAATAAAACCAAACGAATCCAATCAAAACGCACGAGATTCTTCTCGGCTCTCTGCGCGTTGTGTCCTCGTTTGAGAGACACAGTGTCGTTTTCCGCTCAAGTGTTATCTCCTGGCTCGTTTTCTCGCGGTATCGCGGGAACGTGATCTTAACAAACCACTCGAGGGCACCATGCCTAAGTACATCCGGGACCTGTTCATCGCCGATCTTCAATGGAGTTACTCCCGAGCCTTAACGGTTATTGCGTATGTCCGGATTCTTCTTTCTTGTGGTTCTTGGGGTTTTTTCTTTTTCTCTTTTCAATCCCCCTTTACCGGGAGCGCGGTAACCAAGTTTCCGGGAGAATAACGGGCTCGGGCGGGCTGCGGCTTAATATCCTTGATAAGGGAAGCCGGAGATCGCATTCGAAAATCCAGAAAGATCGGAGAACTAATACGGAAACCTCGGGATAGCTTCCAGAGTGGGTTTATTTTTTTTTTAAGGTTTCACTGCTTTTTATTCGTCATTCGGTTATATCTTTTTTCAACGATACTGATATTTATGTCCTTCTGATCCTTGTTTTTCGCTCTTTCTCCATCTCTCTTCAGCCCTTTCTCTTGATAGTACAGTCGTGCTGTATATTGGAATCGGAAAAAATTAGAAGAAGGCTAGTTTTTTGACAGGTGATTTTGTAGGTGCCACGGGTGCTAAAACCAGGATTGCCTAAAAATCGGGGGCTAGGGTTTTTTTTTAGGGGATGGGAGTAGATTAATGCCAAAATACAACCCCCACGAGGTCGGCGCCGGGAGACAAAATATTCAGAAAAGTCCGGGTTTTATTTTTGTCCATAGCGCCAAAGTCGTGGAAGTTCAATTTGGGGGTGAAAAAGTGGGGTGAAATTTTGAAAAATCAGTTTTCATTCGATAACTCTTTAGGACAAATTCATACAATTTTTGTTCAAATGGAAAAGTTGTAGCCCTTTAAAAGACGCGTCGATCGAATATTCGATCAACTCTCTCCAATAATATCTTCACGCCCAAAATAATTGTTGAAGAATTGACAAAAAAATTGTTTATTGAATAACTAAAAAACAATCGATTTTTCGGGGATGGATCAAATGTACGAAATGTAGAGAATAATTTTCTCTATATTTTCGTTCCTATGCACAACTTTTGAATTTTGCTTTTTCGAACCCCTCTCAGGAGTTGAAAATTCAAAATGAAATTCTGGGAAAACTACTGACCGAAGGTAAAGAGATACGAGTTTGGCGCTGTGGACAAAAATGTAGATGAGGGTTCAAGCTACAAATTTTTCCACGGCGGCGAATTCGTGCCGTCAATAGTTTTCCCAGAATTTCATTTTGAATGTTCAACCCCCGAGAGGGGTTGGAAAATCAAAAATCAAGGGTGGTCCACAGCAACGAAGATATGGAGAAAATTATTCTCTACATTTCGTACATTTGAACCATACGCGAAGAACCGATTGTTTTTGAGTTATTCAATAAACTATTTTTTTTTGTTTTTTAACCATTTTTTGGGGGTGAAGATATTATCGGAGAGTGTTGATCGAATATTCGATGGACGCGTCTTTTCAAGGGCTACAACGTTCCCATTTGAACAAAAAAACGTACGATTTTTTTCTAAAGAGTTATTGAATTAAAACCGATTTTTCAAAATTTCACCCCACTTTTTCACCCTCAAAATGAACTTCTCCAACTTCGGCGCTGTGGAAAAAACTAAAGCCCGGATTTTTCTGAACATTTTAGGGTAGTAGGGGTTGTAGTTTGGCATTAATCCACCCCCATCTCCTTTCATCCCCTAAAAAAGAATCCTACACGCCGATTTTTAGGCAAGCTTGGATTTAGCACCCGCGGCACCTACAAAATCACCTGTCAAAAAACTAGCCTTCTTCTAATTTTCTCCGATTTCGGGTTTTTTCAGCGACAGCACGACTGTACTATGGGGCGAAAATGTGACGGATGAAATAAAATTGATTTTTTTTGCATTTTCTCAAAGTATACATATTCGAGAATATATGAAAAAAAGTTCAAGTAAAAATATTGAATATTGACCAATTTGCAGATGATTTGGTGAGAGCAGGTAGCGCAACGATTCGTGTATATTCAAATTGGATGAACAGATATTTTTATATTGCCATACAAACTTTAATATCCACTTTTCCCCTTAAGGATTAAATATCCAAAAACGCTGACATTTCATTAAGGTGAGAAATCCATTTAGAATTTCCAAAAGTTGACCTTTTTACATATTTCGAAAGTATGATACCCAACGAATATACTGACCAAAGGAAAACTCGAAATATTGAATATTTGCGGAGTTATCGCATATAGTCTAGTGCGCGGGGACAGCATGCGGTCAGCTAGCGAGTCACATGTTGAAACTTTAAAGGCGATTATCTCGAAACTACTTTTTCAAAAAGTGCTCGTGTTGTAGCTGAAAAAGTTATCGACCGATTTGGATGAAATTTTGGGAGGTTACTCTCAGTAATATTATCGGAAGGATATACCCAAAGTTTGAAAGGTAGCGTGTAAATAAATAATTTTTTTGGGGTCAAATATGTCGAAAAATGGTCGAAAATTCGAACTTTGGAGTAAAAAGGCTCCCAAATTTCCAATTTTGCACTTTTTCATTATTTTTTAGGTATATCCTTCCCCTTAATATGCCAGTAAACAAATGACACTCATGAAATCTTTTTCAGATCAACAGAAAAAGAGTGACAACCGCAGCACTTTTCGATGTCGCGGAAAACAGGCGTCCGAAGACCCTTAATAACACGCCGCCATTTTGTTGGACATCCCAAAATGTTTTTTTTTATATCTCGATAGTTATAATAAACTCATGTCCAAATTTGGAATTGATCGGATTATTTTATCCCCTCTAAAAAAATTCTTGAAAAATACCTATTTTTCACGCTCCTAGAGGGATTGCTCGCCTTAATTGTGTCTAGGAGCAGTAATACAAAGTTTCAAATAAATTTCGCCTGATATTTTTTATTTTCCGTACAAACTTTGCCACCCCTTTCGTTTCGGGGTTGAATTTCGGAAAACGCTAAAATACGTATTTTGTTAATTGTACAGACGAGCTGTAATAATAAGTTTCGAGTAAATCGTCTGAGCGGATTTTTGTTCTTTAACATACAAACTTTGCTGCCGTCTTAGCCGTTTCCCTTAAGGGTTGAATTTCTCAAAACGCTGAAATATGTGTTTCATTAATTGCGTCAAGAAGCACGATTACCAAGTATCAAGTCAATCCGACCAGATTTTTTAAATTCCCATACAAAATTTGCCACCCCTTATCTTCTTTTAAGTGTTTATAAACAAAGTTTTCGAGAAATCATTTTTTTTTTTTCTCGTAATGTACATATATTTAAGTGCACAAACAGAACATTTCTCGTCAATCCGGCGAATATTCTCGAAGTTACAAGCACATTTGTAATTATTTTTTTACTATATGTAAAGTGCTTTTGAAACTTGAAACGCGTTTTTCTGGAAACTGTGTTTTTAAAGTCCGTGAGCAAAATTTCTCGGAAACGGCTGAACCGATCAGTCTCAAATTTTGACACAATCTTTTCAAGTATATTTTTTAATAATTGATCGAAGGTTTTTTCTCACCGTTAAATATTTTCCATTTTATAAACAATTTGAGGCCTAATTTTTTGTGAAAAATCGATTTTATTTTTGAGAAGCCGCCATTTTGTCAAAAATTATTATTTTGCTTATTCCTTCGATCAATTACATGATAATCCATTATATTGACGAAATATTTTTGGTTTTATCATTTCAGATGATCCAGTCCAGAGATATCGTGCTCACCGCAAGACGCCTTTTTTTAGAGGTGCTCCCGGAGATCAGCTATAGCAACTTTCAAAATAATTATTTTTACAAATAAAAAATGTTAAAATACAGTGAAAAGTTACCATCATGTGTGTACAAATTTTTACGTTAATAGATTTAAGGCCTTAGGCCACTATAGAGGCCGAAAAAATAGACTTTTTGGGGATTTTTTTTCTTCAGAAAAACTACAAAATAAATCGAGATTGCATACAAGGGTGTTTAACATAAATATCAGTGACTGTATACAATAAGTTTTTTGAAGCGATTAATTTCAAAATCACAGCTGTGCAGAGTTTATCTCAAAACTGCATTTTTCAAGTTGGCCGGAAATACAACTCACAAGGAACACCCCTCAGGTGACACCCTTCGATTTTGTTGAAATTTGGATATGTTATAAAGCACCGAAAAGTAAGCAATACGTATTTTTTTTATTGACGGAAAATCGGTTTTAAAGGCTGTAACGCACCCTTCAAAAATGGGGATGTTTTTCGTTTTTCGTCGATAACGTTATAACGGTACGAAATATTAAAAAATTTCTAATTGCGACAATGTTTATTTTTTTGTGCACTATACATTGGAGATGAGAACGATAACGTTATCGACGAAAAACGAAAAACACCCCTATTTTCGAGGGTTCGTTTCACCCCTTAAAATCGTTTTTCCGCCGATAAAAAAAAACACGTATCGCTTACTTTTCGGTGCTTTATAACATATCCAAATTTCAACAAAATCAAAGGGTGTCACCTGAGGGATGTTCCTTGTCAGACAATTTTCAACCGTTTCACTTGAAATATTGAATATATCTTGAAAAATACATTGTCTATGGAAGTACGTAGGATTTTTTTTGTATTGCATAGTTCATTTGTTATTAACAATTATCTGACGATTTTTTAGGCAAATTTTTCACTTTCCAAAAATTTGCCTAAAAAATCTGCCGATAATTGTTAATAACAAATGAAATATGCAATATAAAAAAAAAATCCTACGTACTTCCATAGACAATGTATTTTTCAAGATATTTTCCACATTTCAAGTGAATCGGTTGAAAATTGTCTGAGGTGTGTTTCCGGCCAAATTAAAAAATGCAGTATTGAGATAAACGCCGCACAGTCGCCATTTTGAAATCAATCGCTTCAAAAAAATTATTGCATAAAGTAACTGATATGTATAATGAACACCCTTTTTGTAATCTCGATTCATTTTGTAGTTTTTCTGAAAAAAAAAAAGAAATCCCCAAAAAGCCTATTTTTTCGGCCTCTAGAGTGGCCTAACCCCTTAAAGGTCTTCTCAAAAAAAATTCTCCAAAAATCGATCTTTTTGGGCCTCCTGACTGTATACAACCCCTTAACGCTCATCGAAAAATCCCTTTTTACTGTGCGCCCACGTCACAAAAGTAACCCACTGTCCAAATGTCATGTAACCAACTTCAGAAATTTTGCCTCGGCGTTCACGAATCAGTCGTATTATATGTCCAGATAAAACTTTTTCCAAAATTCAAACCAACGCCTGTCAATTTATCAAGCCGGCCGTCGTTAGACCACATTCTCGAGCCTCCATTATACCTCAATAACGTTGTTAATTTTTAATTCTCATTCATAAAAATGTACACGAAAAAAAGTTCAATGCATGCTTGGTAACCTCTTTTTTCCAAATCCCAAATAAATCATCTAATAGACGAAAAAAAAATCGGAAAAAAGCGAGCTTTTTTCGAGCCGTCACAGTAGTGTCCTCTCTTAATCTGCCCGGTTTCTCTACTTAAACGACGCAACGTTTCGTTGCCGCGAGCACAATGAGCCGGGTTAACTGGCCGGAATCGTCAAGAATCGTAAAGAATTGCCCGTGGTGGTAACGATGAATAGAAAGCTCTCGACAATGCCGTTTGAATTCGACGTTCGCTGAGCCGGGCTTTAATAATAAAAGCGCCCACTTTGTCACGCCCATGTACTGATATACTCGCGCAATGCAAGAAACGCGAATTTCGACATATATATATATATATATATACATACATACATATATATACATATATGTGTATGTGTGTGTGTGTGTGTGTGTGTGTGTATATATATATATATATATATATATATATATATATATATATATATATATATATATATATATATATACACACATATATGTAAATACACTCGCATTGCGAAATCCACAAAGAATGAGGGGGATCAAAGACAACGCGAGATGGACAGGGTGCGAGTGTAAGAGACAAAGAGAGCGCTAGAGAGAAAGAAACGAAGATGAAAAAAAAAATCACTTCTGAAAATACTGCTTAGTCCGCGAAGGTACACAGTAATGCCGGGCTCCCTTTGACACTGACTCTTCAAAAATTGCTCTCCGCGGCCTCGCGCCAACACAAAAAGAAGAAGGTCCTCAACCCTCGTAATATCCTCGTTGCGAGGCAGGATCGCGGCCTCCAAAAAAAAAAAAAAAGTACAACAGCGCCGTTCTGCCCAGCGTCAAAGATAAATCGGCAAGTCTCGTGGAAAAAAAATTATACCTCCGGAACATTTTTTTTTTTTTTTGCAAAATGGACTTTACTTTTTTTGTTTTTTTTTTACGCGTTACGGGACTCGGGAAATTAAAAATTTCCGTTCGTTGCGGAGCTGCTTTCCGAACCCAAACAAACCTGAACAAATAAGAATGTAAATGTTACGTGACATTTACATATTTATTTGTTTATTTATTTTTCTCGTTCACGTTGAACGTAAACCGTGGATGTTTTTTTTTTATCTGTTCGAGGTGTCGAGCATTATTGGAAAAGGGCGAAAAATATTGGAGGGAGGGTGAGAAATTGCACGATCGGGCGAATTAACTGGTATCGACGCCGATTTAAATCGATCGTTAAATTGTCGGTACGATTCGCCTTGGCTAATACGAATCGTGCGTTTGTTATTATTATCACGAGGTAAAGGCACCGGAAAGGAAGGCCTCTCCTCTCTCTCTCTCTCTCTCTCTCTCTCTCTCTCTCTCTCTCTCTTGGCTCCTCTCTTTTACGCCCCCAGCGTGGGTCGATCGGGGGCGAATTCTCGGGGCCAGAGAACAGCCCTTATCTGTATGCACGAAAGCTTGAAATGGAGAGAGGCAAATAACAAGCGAGAGAGAGAGCTACGACTTTTGCGTGGTTCACACGTTCGATCCAACGTTTTACGACATATATATATATATATATATATATATATATATATATATATATATATATATATATATATTTATATATATATATACATATGAGGCATTCCACGTCAATTCAGCCAGTAAAAAAAAATCCACAAATAATTTTGAGAAATCGAGTTATTTTATTGAAAAATATTGACAGAGTGTCGACATTTTTTCAAAAATTCTGAGGTTTTTTCTCGTTGATTACGATTGTTTAACATTTTTCCATTTTAATGGCTGGATCTTTGGCAGGATTCGACGTATTTACATTCGTAAAAAACGAAAATGTACGTCTTTTTATAGCCTTCCAGAAAACAATTAATTTACCATTTATTGAGCTATTGAGATATTTTTTTCTCAAGGAAAAACACTCGTTAATTTTTGTTTTTTAATTTCCCCGAATTGTGAATACGAAAAACGGATTTTTGGTATTTTTTATATTGAGGGATTCCTAAACACCGTGAAGTAACAGCTATTTTTATTGTTTTTTATTTTTTAATTAATATTCGATTGAAGAGTGTGGAGCACTCCAAGGCTACAATATGTATACAATATGGCTACAAATGTATTTCAAAAACCTGGTAAACATACAGCGAGTGCTCCACACTCTTCAATTGAATATTAATAAATAAAAAAATTAAAAAAATTAAAATCGCTATTACTTCACGGTGTTTAGAAATCCCATAATATAAAAAATACCAAAAATCCGTTTTTCGTATTCAAAATTCGGGGAAATTCTTTGAAATAAAATAACGAGTGTCTTTCCTTCAGAAAAAAAATATTTTTGCATATTTTGCCCTGAAACGGACCTTCGACTTGCTCAATAAAATCTAAAATAATTTTTATCTGGAAGCCTAGAAAAAGGCGCACATTTTCGTTCTTTATGAATGTAAATGCGTTAAATGCTGCCAAAGATACAGCCATTTGAATGGAAAAATATTAAAAAATGGTAATCAACGAGAAAAAAACGTTAGAATTTTTTTTTAAATGTCGACAGTCGGTGAATATTTTTCAATAAAGTAACTCGATTTTTTCAAAATTATTTGTGGATTTTTTTTTACTGGCTGACGTGACGTGGGATGCCTCATATATATATATATATATATATATATCGCGAGCAGAGAAAATACGACAAGAATGAAGGAAGCGAGGGCGAAATATAAACGAAAAGGGCCGGGGTAGGGGCACGAGGTTGATGGCCCTCGAGCCACTTTGTAATACAAATTATAAACTGGATCTCCCTACGACCAGGGCTCCGTGCAATGATGACCAATCTTTCAGCTTTTACGACCCTCTCGACCATAAACCTATACCAGATCCCGTCTACATAGCTTTATATCGCGACGTGTATTGGGCCGAAGTCAAAATGTAGAAAAAAATATTTTAAAAAGCACGCACGCTCGTGCCCTCATATTATAAAATGCCATTTCACGAAATGACAAAATTTAATTTAAAAAATTGAGCCATCGATCGAAATAAATTTGTTTTAAAGTGAGTTAATTGACAAATATTTTTTGATAATTCATGGTTCGTTCGATCCTCGGGGATGAAGTATTGTAAAATGCCATTTCACGGGCTCGCAGAATTTTATAAAGATAATTGAGTCATCGTTCGAAATAAATGTTAAAAAACAGAGGTATCCGAGGCTTTATCTTTCGATTCGGGTTTTATTGGATCCTCGGGGGTGAAAAAAATTCTGTCAAAATTTACAGCGAACGAGAAGTAACTGGAAAAATGAATTTGCTTTTTCACTAAAGAATTGCTCGATTTTTGTGACGACGATAAATGTAATAAAAACGTACTTTATAAAAATAAAATAAAAACCTGTCCTCGTGGACGAACATTATAGAATTTTTCTCAAAAGAATTCATCGAATTGGCTTTGAAACGCAAAACATTTCAACGTGATCTTGAGCATGCTCGATGTTTCGGAATTTTCCTCCAAGTTTTTTTTTCATAAAAACGAATTAAAGTTTTTGTCAACGTGATATACTGAAATTTAATCATAATGGTCTTTGAAAAAAAAAAGCATTTTAACGTGATTTCGTGTTTGTACGATGTTTTAAAATTTCCTTCAAATTTTTTTTTTTTTTTATCAAAATCGACTTACAGACATTTAAAAAGTTAAAAAAATGTTTTGTTTAAAAATGTTGCCACCTCGTGGCCGTCAATTCGTCACTTGGGGCACGAATTCCCCCGCGGCTTTCTCACGTATCGGACGAGGCGACAAGAACAAAAGTAAAAACAAGAGCTTTCGCAATACAATTCGTGAAAGTGCGGAAGGTCACACGAAAGAGCTCCGATCGACTTTGAAAAATTGAATTTAATCTCTTTTCTCTCTCTTCCGTACGAGCAGCTACCAAAAAGCAAGCAGTCCCTCTAAGGCCACGTGGCGATTTTTCACGCGTCGCGAAGCGTGAAAAATTCGACGAGAAACTACATACGAATATCCGGCGAAAAGTCGAAACGGAACTTGAAAAATTGTGGCCCAGATTTGTGAATGCGGTGAAACGAATTTTATACAAAAAATTTCGTTGACACCGGTAGCCCCCCCCCCCCCCCCCACGCGGGGGCGCCTCCCCCCATCGAACCAAATTTCCGTCGATCTTTTCGCAAGCAACCAACAAATTTTTGCCTCCTCCGCCATACTCCAACTTTTTATTCCTTCTCTCGTGTATCCCGAGATCCTGCTTTTTATTCCAACCCCCCCCCCCCCCCCACTTCCCCCAGTACTCCTTTTACTCCCTCGTATCTCGTGGCGCATTCTTTCTCTGACGCGTCCCGCTCTCGCTCGTTTTTTTTCCATCTCGTTCTCCCCGTGCGCGATACATTTTTCTTCGCACCCACGAGAGCCCGTGGGGCGATCCCCCCACCCCCTTGACTCGCGATTCTTTATTCACAGCGAGCCCTGCAGTCGGTCCTCGCTGTCATAAGGTCGCAACTGTCGTGACGAGCTCCCTTGAGGTGTCAGGACACAGTAACGGGTATAAAATCACGTGCGAATCTAACCATTTTTTTTTCGTACGAAAAAGTGATTCACTCATAAAATTAATTACACATCTGTTTAGTACGAAGGTCAAGCTGTTGGAAAATATATACATATTTTTTTTTTCGATGTACAAAGTGTCCTAAACACATTCTTCTCGCGACGAAGAAATACAGAATTTTTATCTTTTAGCCACGTTCCGTTGGATATCGTGGAAACGGGAGCGAGATAGAGAGAGAGGAAAAGGGAATAAAAAATGTCTGACTGGAAAAGGGACCCTCCACCCCCCTCTCACTTTGTGTCTCTCCCTATCCAGCATCCGGACAAAAGCTCACGAAAAAATTTCCAATTACCAGTATCTTAGATCGAGCTTTTGGGGCGAGGGGGGGGTGCCCCCCCCCCCCCCGTGGGGCGATACGTTATCGCGGAGCCTGGAAATCTTCCGAGTCCACTGGTACACCCCAGAACACATACACCCACCCCGGAGATCCCAAATCCCGGCGAATCTTAACGCTCGTCTCGTTTCTATTTTTTTTTGTTCGCCTCCCCTTTTCTTTTTGCTCTTTATCTGTCCTGCCTCCTCGCGCCGCACCCCATCATCCTTCGTTCGCGATCGAAGTATCGTCGGGCGGAATATTCCGCCGCATTCGGATCCCCGTGATTGTGTATTTCAGGACGGTTTGGGCGCGCGAGCGAGTCGGAGAGATCGGCTCGTTGATTGCGAATTTATCGTGCCTAGGGAGACATCCCGAGGGGCTCTTACTGCATGATTATTTTTACCATTTTTTTACGATTATTATTATTATTATTATTGTTCGTTATTATAGCTACTGAATTGAGATAATTATTGTCATCATATTATTTCAAATTTTCAAATTTCATATTCAAATGTAAAAAAAAAACTACAAAGGGATGTAAACAAAAGGATGGTTCCGCCCATACGCTAGAGGGAGCACATTTTCCATAATTTACGAACAAGTGTGCGCTACGCTCCGCAGCCGCGAACCCGTCTCCGCGGAATTAACCGCTATACAATATCAGTTGAATTGTTCGTTTTGGACGAGCAAAAAAAAAACAAATGTGTCTATACGTATTCAGCTTTCTTCGTAGGCCTTTTCAGAATATACCCGGACGTGTTCCACCCCTCGTGCTTACTCGAGCGAGATTTACCTCCTTCTTTTCTCAGTACAGTCGTGCTGTATATTGGAATCGGGAAAAATTAGAAGAAGGCTAGTTTTTTGTGGGGTTTTTAGGGGATGAAAGGGGATGGGGGTGGTTAAATGGCAAAATACAGCCCCCGCGAGGTCGGCGCCGGGAGACAAAATGTTCAGAAAAATCCGGGCTTTATTTTTGTCCACAGCGCCGAAGTCGTGGAAGTTCATTTTGGGGGTGAAACGGTGGGGTGATATTTTGAAAAATCAGTTTTCATTCGATAACTCTTTAGGAAAAATTCATACAATTTTTGTTCAAATGGGAACATTGTAGCCCTTGAAAAGACGCGTCGATCGAGTATTTGATCATCCCGCTCCAATAACATCTTCACCCCCAAAGGAATTATTGAAGTATTTGAAAAAAAATTGTTTATCGAATAACTCAAAAACAATCGATTTTTCGGGGATGGTTCAAAAGTACGAAATGTAGAAAATAATTTTCTCTATATTTTCGATCCTATGGACCACCCTTGAATTTAGCTCTTTCGACCCCCTCTCAGGGGTTGAAAATTCAAAATGAAATTCCGGGAAAACTATTGACCGTAAATAAAGAGATACGAGTTTGGCGCTGTGGACAAAAATGTAGCCGAGTGTTCGAGCTACAAATTCTTCCATGGCGGCGAATTCGTGCGGTCAATCGTTTTCCCAGAATTTCATTTTGAATTTTCAACCCCCAACAGGGGTTGAAAAATCAAAATTCAAGGGTAGTCCATAGAAACGAAAATATAGAGAAAATTATTCTCTACATTTCGTACATTTGAACCATACCCGAAAAATCAATTGTTTTTTAGTTATTCAATAAACAATTTTTTGTTGAATTTTAACCTTTTTTTTGGGGGCTGAAGATATCATCGGAGAATGATGATCAAATACTCGATCGATGCATGTTTTCAAGCGCTACAAAGTTCCCATTTGAAAAAAAATTGTATAAATTTTTCCTAAAGAGTTATCGAATGAAAACTGATTTTTCAAAATTTCACCCCCAAAATGAACTTCCACGACTTCGGCGCTGTGGACAAAAATAAAGCCCGGATTTTCCTGCACATTTCTCTCACGGCGCCGACCTCGTAGGGATTGTAGTTTGGCATTAATCCACCCCCATCCCCTTTCATCCCCTAAAAAAAACCCTACACCCATTACATTTTATTATATATTAGTTACATGTTTTATTAATTTTTTTCCCAATTATTATCACGCGGCATAATGTTGACATTTAAAGCTTGATCGTAAAAATAATTTTGAAGAATCAAAAAAAAAATGTTTTATCAAAAATGGATCAAGGGCGAAAGAGTAAAGGAAAGTAGGAGGCAAATATCGCTCGAGTAAGCACGAAGGGCAGGTGAACACGTCCGGGCTATCGGTTTAACGCTGTATTGCCTCTCAAGGGTACAGCGGCATACAATATTCGCAAACATACGCGAGATTTCCAAGCGTTTTTGTTTGTTTGTTTTTTTTTTGTTCAGTACACGATTGGAGAGGCGAATCAATCGTATATGTGAAGAGATATCGACGAATCGGAGCGATGCGCCGCGGCCTATCTCCATTCAGACTGGACTCGCCCTCTCTCGACGAGGGGGTCAAAAAAGTCAGAAATTTGAATTCCAAAGCCCCGGTGTCTGTTCGTTCTCTCGTATCGATGTCCCGTATACGCCCCGTAGATGTACAAAACAATTTCTCTTTCACAGCAACGCCATTTATACATTTTTTTCGACCCTAAAATGCCTTACGTTAGGCGGAACATCAGTTTAGATTACTAAAAAAAAATGATTTTTTAACTCCATGTGTAAATAATTTATTACTGCGTTGAGTTTTTTGTTTTCGGTAATTTTTTTCAAACACGCTTTTCTCGAAACGACTTTTTTCGATTTGTGTACCCTCTAGCTCTAAAAGTTTCTAACCTATAATTTTATAAAGCGAGAGTTAGTTTCTTTATACAATTAGGCTCTATATGAACCTAAATTTAGGATAATATCATTGTTTAAAGTATATTTTTTATCGCTAAAAGTTTATAAAATGGTGGCAAAACTTATGTTTATGTTTAAAAACCTCTTAAAAGAATGCAATTTTCAATTTTTCATCAGAGTTAGGTTCACATAGAAGGAAAACATGTTCTTAGAGTAATCTTGAAACCGTATTGATTTCCGATGAAATCTGTGGCCTCCAGAGTGCACACAAACAGCAAAGTCTGACGGCGACCTTCGATAGGTGGCAGGTTCCATATTTACAGAGGAAATGTTTCGAAAAAATTTAGAAATTTGTTAAAAAATATATATAAAATAATCCCAAAGTTTGAATAAATTCTATTCATTCATTCCTTGAAAAAAAAATCACGAGTGACTAAAAAAAAATGTACTCGTAAAGCGGTTTCCCGCCTTTATAAAATATTCAAAATAAATAACAATGGAAAGCCAGAATGGTCGTCGACGTGTCGAGTCAATTTGGGCAAATCGACATCGTTGCGCGATTATGTGTACTTAGAGACTACGATGACTGTGCACGTCGAAAGTGCGTTTAATACTGGGAAGGAACAAGACTCACTATGGCACCTCCGGCGTCGGCAAACTTGCAAGGCAAATTGGCATTTCCCCCGGTCTGGGCTGTGACCTCCTTCGCCCGGCCGACCAACGCAGCTTCGTCGTCCACGTCCTCGTCCCCTCGGGCTTTCGTACCCAGAACGGCGCTGTTCGGGCTCTGATCCTTTTCCTGTTTCGCATAGCTCTCTGAAAACATACGCCCGGCCGGTTGAACATATCTCACATTTAACTAGGTGGACAGAATTTGATCGTATGATATTCCATATGTATATTTAATATTATATGCATGACTAAGCATTAATATTCATTCATTCAACTATATGTATATATTTATTTAAAATTGATATATCAAATGTTTATTTCATATTTATGTATAATTGTCGAATTGAATAAAATAATACGTATTTTCGGTTCATTTTTTATCAATTGTTTCATTCGAGCGATATTTCATATTTATTTTTAACGTTATATATATATATAAGTTCACAAACACATATTTATTTATTATATATTTATGTATATCATAATAGAATATTAAATTTTTATTTAATAATTTATAATCATGTTTAGAAAAACTATTGGAGGTAATATATTTCCTATTAATTAAAAAAAAATGATAATTCATAAAAAATTGATATTTTCTATTTTCTCAGGTATATATATACACGTAAATTTTATATAGAATATATATAGATATACTCGTACATATATTCCTTTTTCCAAGTAGAAAAAAAATAATTGAACCGAGACAAATAAAATCCTACAATTGTGTTCTCTCACTTCCGGATATGGCAAAATTATGCGGACGCGAATGAGAATGCGGTGGCCGTATCGGTGATTTCGCAATCGCAGAAACTTCGAGTTACGTGTATCGTTGGCGCATTTCGCTCTTTGTGCCTAATTTTCGAGGGTGCGGAAGGCAGGTACATAATCGATGCGCTACGGGTGTGCTGCGGGTAATTGAACGAATTGATGAATAATTGAGCCGTAACCAAGGGAGGGCTGGCTCAAGAGAGAGACACAGAGAGAGAGAGAGAGAGAGAGAGAGAGCGAGAGAGATGGGACACAATGGCCCGTGGTGTATCGCTACAAAGCGACGAGGGCGCAGCATTTGGATGCTCGAGCATGCACTCCTGGTGAAATTCTCGCGACCATATACGTATAGCCGACAAAGGGAACAAAGGGCGACAGGGCGGTACATTACGCGATTGCCCCACACGCGAATCGTAACCTCGGTCAAGTTGATAAGTTCGCGAAAGCCACTGCACAAGGAGGGTGAGCGAGAGGGCGGAGTTGGTCGGGCGCGAAGGGGGTGTGGTTCACCCTCGAAGGGTTACTCGACGGAGTTTCGCGGTTGAAAATTGTTTACCCGATACGTAATAACGGTCCCTCGTGATCGGTATATACCTGTGCATGACCAGTAATGCGCTCCCTCTCCCTTAACGAGACTCTCTCCCAATGTTCACCCATATACACATTAGGCATTAAATTCTACGGGCTCTCTAATTGGTCCTTCTTCCGCGCTTCGACAAACCCACGAATTATTACGTTCTCCCGCAGCTCTCTCTCTCTCTCTCTCTCTCTCTCTCTCTCTCTCTCAGTCTCTCCCTCTGTCTTTCTCGCTCTCTAGCCTCGCTCGCCACTTTCGACCATTAGGAATTGCATTGAATTATCGCTTGTTGTTGCAACAACGCGACTGTTCCGAGTGCTCGTTCCACTCTGCCGCTTCCGCGAGCCACCCCCGCTTTTTCGGGTCCTCCCTGGCCGCGAAACCGCCGGCAACGCTAGGGGAGAACTCGCCACATTTTCCATAATTTACGAACAAGAGTGTGCCGGGCAGCGCGCACAGCAACCGCCGCGGAATGAACCGCTATTCAATATCAGCCGAATTGTTCGTTTCCGACGACCAAAAAAAAAAAAAACAAATGCATCCGTGCGTATTCAGCTTTTTTCGTACGTCTTTTCAGTATATTTTTCGAAAATAACGAACGTTTCGTTCTGCCATTTATCGCATAAAGACCGTTATTAGTTTTGTCCTGTTTTCCATTCGATCTCTTTCAATGTTGATTTTTCCCCATTCGTCTGTTTCAGTTGCGACTTTCAATTCGTCGTACACGAGTAAAATGGAATAAACGAGTGATTACGATGATTTTGAGGCTGTCCAGTGCACTCTCGATTCTTTCTTTTGACACACGCGTGACAAAGCTCTGCCAATTGGAAATTCGACGCTTTTCGAGGGGATCACGTGTGTGCGTGTGTTTTTCATTCGGTTTTTTTTTACGCTGGGTATAGACATTGAAATCGAGGGTATACGAGGGAGCCAGCACGATGAGTTGGCAAGCGTCGTGTTTAACCGGAGAACCAAAGTTTGTTCTTCACCATGCAGCAAACCCTCTCTATCATTCTCTCTCTCTCTCTCTCTCTCTCTTTCTCTCTCTCCATCCCCGATGAATGTCGGGCAAGTACACGATGAGCGGAAATTAGCAGCCTACCATGGAACAAAGGAGAGAGGGGGTGATAAAGAGAGCGAGAACGAGGAAGGGAAAGCACGATGAATTCGCTTGTGCAAGTAGAATTAAGTGTTTTAGTGGCGGACGTAAGATTGACGTAAACTACAAAGCCCAACGGTCTATAAACTCACTCTCGAAAATGTAACTCCCTTCGACGAGTATATGCCCACAAGCAATGGATATTTCGAGCTCGTAACGTTCCCTTTCAGCTGACGGTTTTTCGAAACCGATTTTATTTTATTTTGCACACTGGGCAATCTCCGAAACGACCTTTGTATAAATTCACTCACGTTTGTCCGACGATGGGTTTGAAGAGGTTGGAATTTACATGATTTTAACTACCAATTGGCTACTACGGGGACGCTCCTCGAAGTTTTAAAAATCACCTTTTTCGCGTCTACGTGTAAGGTATGCCACCGTCGACGCTTTCAGCCAGTCCGGATGAAAGCTGAAGCGAGAATGAAGGAATAATAACAGAAGGAGCGAGAGTGAGAAACGAACGTGACCACTGGAATGGCTCTTCTGGATCCGTTCCAGAGTTTCCACGCCGGGTAATGGCTCTGCGTGGGCGAATAATTTATTTGACGCAGCGAAGCTCTCGGCGTTTCGGAAGAAGGAGCGAAAAAAAGGAAAAAGCAAAGACGGGAGGGGGGTATCCCATGGCGCCTCCGTCAACGGGGCGAACGAGGGTTGATAGAAAAAAAAAGAGAGCGAGGACCCAAAGAAACGTGGGGTGGGGGAGAAAAGAACGCCGAACAACCAAAAGATTCTTGGAGAAAAGCCATCCGCGTCGTATCATCCCCCGATAAATAAGACTCGTCCTCCGGCCTTACCAGCTGTAGGCAAAAATTAATGGGTCTATACAGGAGATGAGAATCCCGCGTGTCTTTTTTTATTCTTTCCTGCGATTTTTTTTCTCTCTTTTTCACGATGCTCGGGAGGTAGGTGTGCGAAGGGAGGAAAAAATGTGGCGATCGATATTGTTCTCACCTGTCAGATGGAGCTGCGTCTCGAAAAGTATAACGAGAAAAATGAGCGGCAATCTCATGACGAACACTCTCATCGCGCGAGGATCCTCTTCGCAGTCTGAAAAATTCAGATCATCGTCCTCCCAAAATGTTCAGTCCAGCTTCGGTCTGTTTCTGGAAGGAAGAAACAAAAATACATCAATTTCACCAGCCGAAAGAACGCATTTTTTCGTTCCCATTCAATTACACGTGTACACGTGCTTCTTATTTTTCCGCGACCCTATTGCGGAAGTATACGTAGATGTTTTTTTCTCGCAACATTCGCACGTATACCGTCGGAAGTCAGGGGCAAAAAAAAATGTCGACTTCTTCGGTTGAAGTGTTGAAAATAGTGAAACGTGGAAATACAGAGGGGAAAAAAAGAGGGCGTTCTGGCTCCATGCCACTTGATGAATCAGGATGGAACTTGGCACGCAGCGCGAACCAATTCTATATATTCGCGCTCGATTCTTGGGATATTCAGCAATGTGCAAAAAGTGTCCGCTGGCGCGCTGCAAATTGAATTATTCAACGGGAATTCGCCGCACCCCCCTGTGGATGCGAGAGGAACGAGAATAAACAATCGCCAACGGCACGAGAGTCACGGTCTAGGGAGGTGTAAAATTAGTTTTTTTTTTACACCTACTCCGAGCACTGTAGATCGAAAAATATTTCGTTACGAATTTCATCCGCGAATTTGTATTAATTACGAAATCAATTTATCATTCTCGGCAAATTTCAATTAAAATTCATCCTGGTCGTTTAAATTTGGGGAATAATATTTTCAGCAGTAATCCAGTGATCAATAATCCAGAAGTTTATTCCCCATTTGGACGGGAAATTTAATTTTCCATTTCGAATTTTAATTCGAGCCCTCTCTTGCTCTCCTGCTCTCTACTCGTTTCACTCGCGTCCTCTGTGAATTCACCCCGGTGACATAAACCAAGGATCGTCATGCAGATCACGTATCGGCCCCACACACCAAACGGTACAACCCTCTGGTGGATCCAAAGAGACCGAGAGAGAGAGAGGGAGAGAGAGAGAAAGAGAGAGAGAGAGAGAGAGAGAGAGTATGCTCGAGGTATAAAAGAAAATGTGTATTCGCGTCCACCCGGTACTGCGAACACGGCTTCGTTCGTTGGCGATAAATAAATTTGAAAGACCATCACGACGTGTGTGGATGAGAACAAGAAGCACGGAGCGTCATGTCGTCGCTGCAACCGGAAAGCAGAAAAACTCGACCAAATACGAGTCGGGCCTCGCTCTATTAGATATCCGTCCACATGACCAAAGAAGTTTTTCTCAAAACTAAATATTTAACTAGGCAATGCTTTTTTCATTCTTACAAGGAAAGGTTGCTAGGTGGATCTCTGCGATTTCGATGAAATTTGGCATGATTGTAGAATGGATAAAAATAGGCGACACGTATTTTTTTATTTCTGCGGAACCCGATTTTTAAGGGGTGAAACACATCCTCGAAAATAGGGGTGTTCTTCGTTTTTCGTCGGTACCGTTATCGTTCTCATCTCCAATGTACAGTATACGAAAAAACAAACATTGTTGCAATTTGACATTTTTTCATATCTCGTACCGTTAAAAAGTTATCGACGGAAAACGAAAACAACCCCAATTTTCGAAGTTGCGTTTCATCCCGTAAAACTCGGGTCTCGTAGATATAGAAAAATACGTGTCGCTTATTTGTATCCATTCTGCGAGCATGCCGATTTTTAAGAGGTGAAACACACCCTCGAAAATAGGGGTGTTGTTCGTTTTTCGTCGGTACCGTTATCGTTCTCATCTCTAATGTACAGTATACGAAAAAACAAACATTGTTGCAATTTGACATTTTTTCATATCTCGTACCGTTAAAAAGTTATCGACGGAAAACGAAAACCACCCCAATTTTCGAAGTTGCGTTTCATCCCTTAAAAATCGGGTTCCGCAGATATAGAAAAATACGTGTCGCTTATTTGTATCCATTCTGCGAGCATGCCGATTTTTAAGAGGTGAAACACACCCCCGAAAATAGGGGTGTTTTTCGTCGGTACCGTTATCGTTCTCATCTCCAATGTATAGTACACGAGAAAACAAAGATTGTTGCAATTTGACATTTTTTCATATCTCGTACCGTTAAAACGTTATCGACGAAAAATGAAAACCACCCCATTTTTCGAAGTTGCGTTTCATTCCTTAAAAATCGGGTTTCGCAGATATAAAAAAATAGGTGTCGCTTATTTGTATCCATTCTACAAGTATGCCAATCTTTAAGGGGTGAAACACACCCTCGAAAATAGGGGTGTTTTACGTTTTTCGTCGGTACCGTTAGCGTTCTCATCTCCAATGTATAGTACACGAGAAAACAAACATTATTGCAATTTGACATTTTTTCATATCTCGTACCGTTAAAACGTTATCGACGAAAAACGAAAACCACCCCATTTTTCGAAGTTGCGTTTGAACCCTTAAAAATCGAGTTCCGCGGTATAAAAAAATACGTTTCGCCTATTACTACCCATTCTACCAGCATGCCGATTTTTAAGGACGGAAACGCACCCTCGAAAATAAGGGTGTTTTTCGTCGGTAACGTTATCGTTCTCATCTCCAATGTATAGTACACGAGAAAACAAACATTGTTGCAATTTGAAATTTTTTCATATCTCGTACCGTTAAAACGATGTTGACGAAAAACGAAAACCACCCCAATTTTCGAGGGTTCGTTTCAACCCTTAAAAATCGGGGTCCGCAGATATAAAAAAATACAGGTCGCCTATTTTTACCCATTCTGCAAGCATGTAAAATTTCATCGAAATCGAAGAGATCGACCTCGCAACCTTTCCGTGTTAGTTCTTAGGTAGTACTAAACTGAAACCATATGGGGTGATCATGAATATTCTCGCTTTTTTCGCAGAAAACGAGGAAACGAAGAAAAACTAATGAAATATACGATCTACAGTCTTTTTTTAGTTTGCAATCTCGTTTCGTTCGCGACGTCAATCTCTCGTTCTTCGGCTGGCACCGATTCTAAAAATAAGTCATTTGGTATTGTAAATATTTAAATAACAATGATTTTAAATATCTTCATCATAAAGTTATTGTATTATGTAGATAATCAATTATGGTATATACTACATTGTGAATCGGCGTTTTCAGTATTGGTTGTTTATTCAAAAAACCAATATTGTACCATATACTGCAATGTATTCACATGCAGCATACGGTCCATAATATAAAGAAATTCGAAATAAGATCAATTTTTTAAATAGACCCCGTAACAAAAGTAGTCTAAAGCCGACAACTTTGGCGGCCCTCCATTTCTTTATTTACGAAGATAAAAATAGGTTGAAAAATATTTGAACTCTACTCAACGAGCTTTAAAAAATGACAGCCCACACGTCAGGGTAGGAAAAAAAATTCTGCTCCTTTTTCATGTATGGGTTCCTCATGAAAAACGATTTAATTGATTTCAATATTCGGTTTTGGGTCGACGTTCTACAAATAATATCCAAATTTCAGGCCTGTAACTCATTCCGTTTACGAGCTAGAGAACCGTGACGTACGGACGGACAGACAGCAGAGTGACAGCGATAGTCTTTTTGCCCTTTGGGTACGGAACCCTAAAAAGGGAACCGGTGCACTGACCGCCGAATTTACAGAAAGAAAACTAAGGCCCAAAGACCGGAGAATAATGCGGCTCGTCGATGTTCTGCGAGCGTCTGACCATCCCTTGACTCGAACTCCTTTGTGCACAAATATAACGGAAGACACAGGGGCGGGGGGTGCGGAAGGGATAAGGTGGCAGGCGGAGGTCAAGAGAGAGGGTTGTTTAGTGGCAAACAAAGAGACTTCCGGAAAAAGGGAACAATGCACGAGAGATCTGAGAAAGTGCTCTACTTCGTGGTCTCTCGCTCCCTCTTTATTCGCACACACTTCAAAGGGAATTCACTATCTGTCCTCGCACGTATATCTATACGTGTTTCGAAGAGCCGGAATAAGGGTATGAATGAATTCCCTCGCGTATCTCGCGAACGTGTGATACTGGCGAGTGCAAGCATGTAAATAAAAAAGAAAGAGAGAGACTGAAGAAAAAGCGAGGTCACAGGTGTCCAGAGCGGAAAAGCTCCGAGAGCCGTGCTGACGTTGTCGCCCGTCGAACAACTCGGGCAAAATAATCCTTTCGAGATTTCTTCGACCGAAATATCAGCGACGACTCTGCCAGCCGATACATGGGCACTTTCAGGCCACTTTTTCCCCTTTTTGCAGCCCTACAAGGGCTGCAAAGCCCTCAGGGACCTACGAATTTTTCCGCTTTTCTGAGCTTTCGAAACAGAAAAATCCATATAATTGTTTTTTTTTTAATACGGGCAGAGAGGCAGGAAGAAATGTGCCGTTTTGAACGGGCACTTTCGAGCCACTTTTTCCTTTTGCGCAGCCCTCAGGAGTGTCTACAAAATTTGCTGGATTTTTTGAGCTTCCGAAACAGAAAAAGCCACGCATTTTTTTTTTTTTATACGGGGAGGCAGGCAACAAAGAATGGACAAAATGGCACTTTTATCTTTTTGGGCAGTTCTTAGGAGTGTCTAGGAATTTATCCAGATTTTGTGAGCTTCCGAAAGCCCGTGAACTTTCGGACTCGTGAAATTCCGAAAAAAGTCCATATACAAAAGTTTTTTTATACGGGAAGAGAGGCGAAAAACGAAAAAAATGTACCACTTTGTACGGGCACTTTCAGGCCACTTTTTTCCTTCTCGGCAGCGCTCAGGACTGTCTTTTGAGCTTTCGAAACAGAAAAAACAATATGAAAATGTTTTTTTTTTACATCGGAAGACAGGGAAAAAAGGACAAAAATGTGCCACTTTGAACGGGCACTTCCCAGCCACTTTTAAAATTCTGGGCAGCCTTCAAGAATGTCTACCAATTTTTCAAGATCTTTTGAGCTTTCGAAACAAAAAAATTGACATGAAAAAGTTTCTTTATCCACGAACGGAGGCAAGAAAGAACGGACAAAATGCCACTTTTGTCTTTTCGAGCAACCCTTAACAGTGTCTACGAATTTTTCCAATTTTTTTAAGCTTCCGAAACAAAAAAATTCATATAAAAAAAAAAACTTTTTTTTTCAACCGGAAGGAAGGCAAGGAAAAAGGAGAAAAATGTGCCGCTTTGAGCTGTAATACTCGAGTATACAGTCACGACGTTTTCACAGAGCGGAACACTTCGATGCTTTTTCGTCCAAATGTGCAACCATCTATACCTATCGCTCTCTCTTTTCCTTTTTCCCCGATGGCTCCGGAGGAAGTAAAAAAAAAAGCGAAAGAAAGGAATACGTAAGAACAACTTCGGAAAACATCGAAACGAGAAGGAACTGCTCACTCGCGCTTCTCCCCGAGTGATCGTAAAAAAAAACCGAAACTTTTCCGTCCCTTTTCTTTGGCTCTTTTTTGTTCCGTTTCTCCCGAGGCACCAAGGGCGCGGGAAGGAGCCCTCCCGATACACTTTTCTCATATATCGGCTGTGCATCGAAAAGGCTATGGATAAGGAGAAGAAAAAAAATTTTGTAGCCTGAGACGAACGAGGATGTATACGCGCGTTTATGCGACTTCCGGGGCCGCAAAGCGACGCGTGACGGGGGAAATAAAAGAAAAGTAGGAAAAGCGTGTAAGAGGCCGGAAAGTATTGATACAAGGGCCAATAAAACGCGTCAAGATAAATAAATCTCGAACCCTCTTTTTCGATCGTCCCTTCCACCCCTGCCATTCTCGACGGCCAATTTTTTCTCGCACCTCCGTTGTCGGCTATATTGGACTTTCGCTCACAAGGAACATCCCTTAAGTATCCGCCGTCGATTTTGTTGAAACTCATATATGTGACAAAGCGTCGAAAACTATTAAACATGTATTTTTTCTTATCTGCGGAAAAACGGTTTTAAGGGGGGAAACCAGCCCTCAAAAAAAGGCGTGTCGAGGGGTAGTTTTTCAGTTTCACCCACAAGCAGTCCATCGGTCCGAATGAAATAAAAACCATGCAAAACGATGAAAAATTCACTGTAGAATAATTGGAAAAAAATAAAATTAAGGGGTGATACTCCTGTCATTGAGGAGTCGCTTCCACCCTTAAAAATGTTTTTCCGCAGAAAAAAAATACGTGCCTAATAGTTTTCTATGGTCTATCACATATACGATTTTCAACAAAATCGAAGCCGGACACTTAAGGGGGGAGCCTGAATTAAAATGCCCGAAAAGTCATTGTTTTTGTATTGCTTAAATCGATAGATATTATCGATAGATATTATCGATAGATCCAAGAATATATTTACAAAGTAACCAAGGCCAATTGTAAATATTGTCGAACATACAAGGCCAAAAGCAGAGAAGCGATTGATATTTGATATTGATATTCCTTCCCGTTAAAAACTTTGAAGCGCGTTTTCTCCAGTTTTCATTTTCACGATTTTTCCAAACTGTCGGACGTGACAGCAAAAAAACTAAACGACCTATTGAATCACACCAAAGTTTATTTTCTTCAGTACGAAAATATCTTCTAAGTGAATTTAAAAAGTTGTCGATAAAGTCTTTTTAAATTATTTTCATAGCACGTTAAAGTATTTTTTTAACACATTTTTTTTCAATCTGAGAATAGTTATAACTTGACGATTTTTTCAGCTTTTTCTCAATCCACACAGAAGAAAAATATATGACAATTGAAAATTTTATTAGTTCTTTGTTTCAGTCAAGAATTACGAGGAACTGCAGTGGCAAGTCGCACAGGAAATAAGCTGATAAGGCTGCAATAATTTATAGTTTCATGCTGAACATTTACACATTTAAAATAAACATGAAAAAATACCTCAATGTTTAATGTCCACACTTGTTTTTTGCCTTCTAAAAAAATTCTCGAAAAACCGCATTTTCAGGAATTTTTCAGGAACCTTCTAATTCAGGCCTTAAGGGATGTTTCTTGTCAGCTCGACATTAACGACAGAAAAAAAGGGCGGAATTTTTTTTCACGTATAATTGAGGCCTTTGAAAAATCGGACCGAGGACCGCGATTTCACAACCCCTAAAGAAGCCAAACAAGCGGAATAACGGGAAAAAAAAGATTGAGGAAAGGCGAAGACGAGGTGGTCGATTTCTCGTACGAAGCTTTAAGCTCGACGCTCGTCAAAACCTCGTTGTACGTGATCAGGTTAACGAGAAAGACACCCCCTTCACCCTTCGTCCTCTCTCTCTCTCTCTCTCTCTCTCTCTCTCTCTCTCTCTCTCTCTCACTCTCTCTCTCTTGTCTCTCACGCGTTTCTCACTCATTTCACTCGAGCGAAATCGATAATGATTTCATTCCTAGCTTCCCTAGCAGAAAAGAGGAAAGATTCTCCGTCCGCCCTCGAGTTTCTTTTTATCTATATATATATATATATATATATATCCATCGGAGGGTGTGCCTCTTTCGATGAGTGAGATGAGAAAAAAGCGCGCGAACAAGCTTCCTCTCAGTTTTTGTTCATTCTCTTTGAAGCCCCCCCATTTCCTGCAGCCCCGGGGCGGAAACTTTTTTCATTCTCACTCAGCCTCAATCTTGCACGATACGAAGGGACAATTCTGTTAGCCGGGAATTTTCATCACGCGTCGCGGGGAAATAAATGTAACGAAGAAATTTTCATACGACCTGAGAAATTGCGAAAAAGTTGGCGAAATCCGATGGTGTAAAAAAAGTCTTTGAAATTGAGCGAAAAATCGAAAAGTAATCGTAAATCGATGAATCAAACAACATTTTGAAGAGAGAATGATAACGAAGACAATGAGCACCGAGCGGCATTTTAAATACGAACAGAAAATAATTGACCACCGATTTAGTAAAGACATTTTTTTTGGCCGAGATGGATTTTTTTGGATCATTAAGTTTTTTTTTCCAAGTCCACATCGATGTGATTTTACTTCGTAAATACGAATACACCATTTATTTCCTTCAGAACCCCCGATTTGAGTTGAAAATCGACAAGTCTCTAGGAACGGGTTTTTCGCATGTTCCCGGCGTAAATTTGAGCTTTGGACAAAAGCTCAGCGATATTTGTAATAGTAGAAAAATGTCCCATCCAATAGACCCCTTAAATACTGCAAAACTAGAAAAAAAACGTTCCTCCCTTATGGCGACTTTCTCAAAATCAGCCCTTAACGTTATTCACTCCCAGCGGTGCTTTTCATCTCGTTTTACCTCCGATAAAAAAATACGTGCCCAATAATTTTCAATGCTCTCCCCTATACGCGAGTTCCAGCAAAAAAGCGAAGCCGGACTGCAGAGTGGTATTTCTTGTTGGGCCATATTTGTCGGTGCGATAATTTGATGGACAGATTGATGGGAGAGAGGATATAAAGGAACGTGTGGCCTCGTTTAAATTAAATCGCGACAAACGCGAGGGCACGTTCGTCGAGAAATATTGGGGAGTGGGGGTAGTCGGGGGAAAATTCACAGCTCGCATTATAATTGCAATATCAATCAAGCAAATTCGTATAAACTGGTTAAACTTCATTCCGACGATTCAAAGCACATCGCAGATTCCGGCAGTGCATACACACTATAGATTTTGCCAATTTTAGTCTCGCAGAGGGAGCTCTACATTTACAGGGTGTCCCAGAACTGAATGCGTTCCCTGAAGTGGGAGGTTGGGGGTGAAATTCTGAGTCGATTGATATAAGCATGTATGGGTCTCAGATCGACCCCTGAATTATTATTACCCGAGTAGAAATCTTGCTCCAGCTACAATAAACACCTGATCAGGCTTCCTGATTTCTTTTTCCAGTCTTGATCAGGATTTTTTATCAAGCCCTGATCATTTTTGAAACACAATCCCTGACTTCCGTCTGATCAGGGTAAAAAATCAAGGCCTGAACAGGCTAAACTATCAAGGCCTGATCAGGGTAAAAAATCAAGGCCTGATCAGTGTAAAAGATGAAGGCCTGATCAGCGTAAAAAATTAAGGCCTGATAAGAGCTTAATTTTTCACGGCTTGATCAAAGTGAAAAATCATATGATTTTTCACGACTCAGGATGACCGATTTATTCCTGAAATAAAAAATACAACGCATACACAAAAGAGAAAAAGGCACGACTTTATAAATAACGCTGATCATTTATTTTCTAATCTTAATATAAAATCTATCACATATATCTATGTGGAAAACAAACATCATTTTTCTTGTATTTGTAATAGAACAAAAACTCGAAATAAACTAAGATATATCACCGTATTATATTCCACTTATCATCCCGAAATAAACTAATATATTTTTTTAAACAAAAACTTAAGAAACTTCGTGAACAAAGTAAACAGAGCTTAACGTTTTTATGACCAGACGTTTCTAGGCAACGTTACATTGGGCGTTCTGTTCGTTTTTTTTTCCGCGACGCTCGAAACTTGTCCCAGTCTCTTGCTGAATTAATCAGGCCTTGATACCACTCCAACGGCTTGTCCAATTTGCTTCGAAAGAACTTCTATTCCGTGTTCCCTATATTTCGAAATGACAGTCACTGAAAAATACGAAAATGTGTATCCCACTTAGAATTCAATGTCTACATATATATCTATATAAGGCATGCACATTATTTTATTAGGGTGGTACAAATTTCAGCTCTATTTTTTATCCTTTTTCTCACCATCCAATTATCTACTTTAAAGAAGAAAAAAATTGTTGCAAAAGCTGCGAGCGGTCATTTTTTAATGAAAATTAGAATCGAAGCAGGAGAGCCCGTAGAGCGAAGACCAATCAAATCATGGCAAGTTGACAGCGTAGTGCAGTTCAGTGAATGTAATGTCCATCCGAAGTGCATTTCTTATGGGCTAACTTGTACCAATGGAATTACTTTCACTTAACTGAACTACGCAGTCAACTTATCATTATTCGGTTAGCCTACGCTGTCCGGTCCCGTACAGCGAAGGCTAACCAAGTAATGGTAAGTTGACAGCGTAGTGCAGTTCAGTGAATGTAATGTCCATCTGAAGTGCATTTCTTATGGGCTAACTTGCACCGGTGGAATTACTTTCACTTAACTGAACTACGCAGTCAACTTACCATTATTCGGTTAGCCTACGCTGTCCGGGCTAATCAGCACCGATGTCAAAACATTTACCAGATTGAACTATGCTGTCAGCTTACCATTATTTGGCTGGCCTATGCTGTCTCTTTTGCTCCTCTAACAAAGGAGACGGACCAAGTAAAGGAAAATAAAAGCGATACACAAAACAAATATAAATCTATTTACATAGTGGTAGCGCCAACACATGCCAATCCTCAGGAATTTCGAGTTGTTCCTCGCTGAGAGGATCTGTTCCAGATCTGTCAAATGTATCATAATAAATATTTCAACCAATGCATATATAATTTGGCGTATGGTTAATTTATAGTCAGATTTAATCCAATTTATATTTATCGATTTAAGAATTGTAAGTCTTTGAAAAAAATTAATTGTTATACTAACCTGCTGCTGTATTATTTCTTAGTTTTTTTCCCTTATTTAGAGCCCGTTATTCACGCAGACGCAGTCGTTGCGCAATTTTCTTCCGATTGTGTTTGTCCATCTTATTCACAACGTACACGTTATATGTAAAAATGTATAAAGTGATTAATAATATGCCTCGTGCTTCTCTCGTGTTTGTGTATCATTTGACAAGATGAGGTTAGGCACGTTTTTAGCGCCAAACTGTAGAAGTCCAGTTACATGATGATTGCTTGAAGTTAGCTGGATCAGGCGAATTGAAGTAAGCCGTAAGTCCAGTTGCTTGACATCGCCTGAAGCTAGCCGGGTCAGGCGAATTGAAGTAAACCGTAAGTCCGGTTGCTGGACCACCGCCTGACCCCAGCTTGATCAGGCAAATTAAGGCAAACTTAAGTAAGGCCTTCGTACTACAAGGTGATCAGGCGCAGATCAAATATCAGGCCAGCCTGGCAATATTTCTACTCGGGTAATTTTTAAAGTCGAGCCAATCAGGTACGCCCGATGAGCCAGGCACCGCCCCACACGCGCGTGCCGCTCACTGACGTACGCCGGCTCATCGGGCGCACCTGATTGGCTCGACTTTAAAAATTAATAATAATTCAGGGGTCGTTCTGAGACCCATACATGCTTATATCAATGGACTCAGAATTTCACCTCCAACTCCCCATTCCCGGGAATGCATTCAATTCTGGGACACCCTGTATACCTACGTATGTACGAATCCCTACACGAGATGATGAAAATTTTAATCGTCGAAAAAAGAGGACGTATTATGCATGAAAATTCGATGTTGTTGGAGAGCCCGGCTTTTTCTCCCGTCTCGCATATGCATGGAAAACGAAGTTCCATAAATTCGTAATTAGCCGCGCGTTGTGCTCGCGTAGCAACGATCGGGATAAAAGCAACCCGCTAATATGACGCCTTGACGAAAGCAAAAATTGAGTCTCGTCGTTGTTCATTTACTTCAGTGCTCAACTCGATTACGAGAGTGGCGAGAATAACTAAATTTTCAGGTAATTTTCTCTGTAATGAAAAACAATGTTGGCTGCTGCGGAAAATTCAATTACGGACATTTAATGGCAATAAGAACGATATGGTTGAGGGATGGCAACACTAGTAGGCCGAAAAAGGTCGTTTTTTACGATGTTTTTTTGTGTACTTGATTATTGATTTGGGATTTGGAAAAAAGGTATGTTACTAAGCATACAGTGAAATTATTCTGTGAAAATTGATATGAAAAAATTGAATATTAAAAACGTTATTAAGGTGTATGAAAGCCACTTAATTTACCGGTAATTTTCTCTGCAATGAAAAATATTTCAGGCTGATGCAGAAAATTTAATTACGAACATTTAATTACAATAAAAAATATAATTGAGAAGGACACTGTTGTGACAGGCCGAAAAAGGGTCGCATTTGACCATGTTTTTTGTCTACTCGATTATTTTTTTGAGATTTGGAAAAAAAGGTATGTTTTTAAGCATACAGTGAAATCATTCCGTGAAAATAAATATGGAAGAAAATCGAATACTAACAACATTATTAAGGTATAAGAGAGTAACTAAATTTTCTAAAAGAGAGTAACTAAAATTTCATCTAATTTATATGAAAACGAAATTGAAAATTAACGTTATTAAGGTGTAAGAGAGTAACTAAATTTTCCGATAATTTTCTCTGTAATGGAAAGCACTGTTGACCGTTGCGGAAATTTCATTACGGATATTTAATGGCTAAAAGTACGACATGAGGTATGAGGAGAGGTTGTGACAGGCCGAAAAAGGTCGTTTTTCCGATTTTTTTGTCTATTAGATTATTAATTTGGATTTTGCAAAAAAAAAGTATATTTTAAAACATACATTGAACTTAGTTCGTATAAATTATTATAAAAAAAATGAAAAATTAACAACGTCATCTCTTGGCCGAATCTATAACTTGACAATAGTTGGTCTGAAAAATAAAAAGTTTAATAATCTATATAAATGTAGCTCTCGTTGTACGTAGCCGTTTTACAAAGAAGAAAAATTCTACGAAATAGCAAGTGTTAAAAAAAAACGTGTAATTTTGGGAAAATTTCTACGTATATTCGAGGGCTTGAAAAGTACTGAAAAAAAAACGGCTATGTCCAAAGACAGCAATTGCGAAAATTTTGTTTGGGTTTGATTGGACAAATTTTGTTTGGGTTTGATGGATAAAATTGAAAATCCGTCAATTATCGCTAGAGTTCCATAAAAAACGCCATCAAAAGTTTTACTCTACGTAAATCGTTGCGCTACCTGCTCTCACTAAATAGTCTGGAACTTGGTCAGTTTTCAATACTTTGACTTGATTTTTTTTCACATATTCTTGAGTGGGAAAAAAAATCTTTTTAAAAAAATCTATCACAGCATTGTCCCGCCTTAAATTTATCAAAGGGAAAAAAGGTAATGAAAAAATTAATTTTACTCAACAAAATGATAAGGTTAATTAAATTAATTGAAAATAAAATTTCGGCCCTCGAGCGTGACGATCTGTGTGACAAAAATCGGCAGGGGTCGCGGTGAAAAAAAAATCGCGACAAGGTACACGATCGCATCGGTCGAACAAGTGCCTTTAAATATTTAACAGGATATTGCCAGAGAGCACTGGCGTGTTTCGACGTAGTAAGCTTCTTTCGGAGAGAGCGGAGAGAGAGAGGGAGAGAAAGTGAGAGAGAGAGAAAGAGAGAGAGAGAGAGAGAGAGAGAGAGAGGTCTTCGACCACGCCCGGGGCAAACGTTATTCCGTCCTATAGCTCTCGGGGCAAAGCTAAATTGCGAATTTCCGAATGAAATTTCCATGTAACCGTGAATCTTCTTATAAAACCGAGCTAGAGACCCTTTGCCCTATAAATTGCCCGAACAATATTATACATCGAATAATCGATATCGTTTATCTCCGGAGCTTCTTTTTCTTCTCTTTCGACCAAGAAACGCACAAGTTGAATAAAAGAAACAAATGTGTTTTGGAGGGATGAAAGCTTCGAATGCGACATGCGAACCGAGAGGGAAAAAAAACGATCGGTATCGTTCGGTATCAGTGTCAACGAGAACTACTTTTTTCCGTGAGCTTTTCTCTTCCAGCGGGGAAAAAAATAAAAATAAAAAAGTGAAAAAAAAAGGGTGCGGAAGCCACTGACCCTGTTACTGCCACCCTGTTACCCAGCTTCATTGTAAATTTTCGCAACAAATCCTTCGCCGCCCCCTCTCGACCCCGACTCTCTCGTACTCTTCGCTCTTTCGCCAGCTATATTTTTTTCTCCACGTTTTCCAGGGCATCGCCGAGAGTGGTAAAAAAAACGCCAGCGTTGCCCCAGAGGCAACGAGGGAAAAAGAAATATATCTACGAGCGGAAAAAACACGGCTAGTGGAGTGAAGTGTAAAAAAATGGGGGAAAATCCGTGCAAGCCTGCGGGGCAAGGAAATTGGAAAAGCTCCATCGAGCTTTTCTGGCAATGGTAAAAATGTGTGCAGGTCGAGTAGGGGGGGATGTCGAGGGAAACAAAAAAAAAATACGTTTCGCCAAACCCGACGACACTAAATAACCGTGATTACGAGCAAACAGGCTGTTACTGCCAAGGGGTTGGGATGAGGGTGGCTTGTTCTCGCGCCATCGTTGCGTGCTGAAACGCTCCAGTATCGCCGAGCCAACTGAGCCGGGACGGAGAAAAACGCGACGGGGAAAAGTCCGTCGTAGCAGCCATACGCGCAACCCTCCTGCAACCACCCCCCATCAGCACCCCTTTTAGTTGACAGGTTTCCACGGCTATATTTGCATACAGAAGACTGTAGGTGCATGTTGAAGAGCGAGAAGAGATCCAGTGATGGTGACACAGGGGTGGAAGGGCAAGGGGTTGAATGGAGCTTGTTTAATCAGGGGGATGAAACTCACGCGCGGAAAATATACAAAGTTCGAAATGGCAACTCTCTCTCTCTCTCTCTTCCTCTCCCTCCCTCTCTCTCCCACCCTCTCTCTCCCTCCCTCTCTCTCCCTCCCTCTCTCTCCCTCCCTCTCTCTCCCTCCCTCTCTCTCCCTCCCTCTCTCTCCCTCCCTCTCTCTCCCTCCCTCTCTCTCCCTCCCTCTCTCTCCCTCCCTCTCTCTCCCTCCCTCTCTCTCCTCCCTCTCTCTCCCTCCCTCTCTCTCCCTCCCTCTCTCTCCCTCCCTCTCTCTCCCTCCCTCTCTCTCCCTCCCTCTCTCTCCCTCCCTCTCTCTCCCTCCCTCTCTCTCCCTCCCTCTCTCTCCCTCCCTCTCTCTCCCTCCCTCTCTCTCCCTCCCTCTCTCTCCCTCCCTCTCTCTCCCTCCCTCTCTCTCCCTCCCTCTCTCT